>JAKEPQ010001030.1:54655000-55002182 GCA_024500445.1 Entomyzon cyanotis
GAGAGCATTTTGCCTGAGGTGCCTGCAGATGTTGCCAGAGATGCCCCAAGGCCCTGCAGATCACCACGAGTGCCTCCAACTCCCTTCCTCCACCTCTTCCTTCTGCCTCGCTGCCCCTCAGAGCCGCGAAATTCCCGGGAATTCTCCCCATCCCGACTTTCTAGAAGGGAGGGATTAATCAGGAGTGGAGGGCTGCAAATATTTGCCTGTTGCCGTGGCGACGGGAAGCCCACACAGACAATAAATACCGTTTTTTCCCATCGTCTAATCGCTGAGCTGCGGCTCAGGCGGGGCCGGCAGGAGAACAAACACCGTTAATTAAGGGATTTCTCAACCCCGGGAGGAGGAGGAGGAGGTGGCAAACGAGGAACGGAGAGCAGGTTTGGGCCGGGAAACTTCACCAACTCTTAATTAGCTCACCCGAATCTCCTTCCAAAAATAAAACCTCTGACAAGTGTTCCAAGCAACCCACCAGGCACACGTTGGAGTACAAATAGAAAGGCATGGCTGGGAAGTGTCAGAGGCATTGCTTGGAAGGAGGAAAAGTGAGATTTCGGGTGTCGCTCGCGAAATGCGGAGCGGGATGAGGATTGAGTGACACTGGGAATTTTCCCTGGGATTTCCGCTAGGGAATCAATCAGATTTCCATGGAAATATGGAAATATCACCTCCAATAATCCCTCCTGGCTTTCCAAGCACCTCTGCCCAGGAGGGCATTTCCGGCCTGCTCTGGAAGCATCCACACCCAAAGGGATTTTTGGATTTTTGCCCAGAAGTTTCTGGAGTTGCTTTGCTTTCCGAAGGCCAGAAGGACCCAGAGGATTGCAGAGATAAAAGTGCTGCTGTGACTGCTGTGGGTAACAAGGATTCATCATCAAGGGATTTCCGCGTGACCACCGAGGCAATCATGGAATAAACCATTGGTGGATCCCAGTCAGGAATTCCACGATTGATTCTTGAGGAGCTTCAAGCTCAAGGACAACTTTCCCTCATCCCAGAGTCCTTGGACACTTGAGGGAAACCACAAGCTCTCCGTGGATCTCCTCCATTCCTGGCAGGTCGATTCTTTCCCATTGATTCCAGGGGAAATCTGGAAGTGTTGCCCAGCTGAGTGATGTGGATTTGGTTCCCATGACAAGCTCATTATGGGGCATAATTGCAATGCAATCTCCTGGTAAACACTGGGTTAAAGCCCCTGGAAGATGCTCGTTCCTCTCGTTATTAATTAGCACGTGTCCACTCCGCCAGATCCAGAGCCCAAACTTCATTTGTTATGTTCAGCCAAATGCATGAGTAGCTTTGGAGTAATTATTTTCCAACATCATCTAATACCTCTCTGCACATCAATTAAAAATCCTCTTAACAAGGAACTGCATTTTGTTGGAGATCAAATGCCTCGTCCAAAGCTGTATCAATCATGTAGAGCTAATTAGTGGGTCTGCTTTATATCATTTGTTTTACTTTATTATTCTATTATACACTTCCTAATGAAACCAATTGAACAATTTTGAAATCTTTTTTCAATTAATTGAAGGCTTAAAGGCCAGCTCCCTTTTTTGGGGGGCTTTTAAAAGCAGGGATGCAAAGGGAAATAAAATTCCCTGCATGTTTTATATCTATTTCTTCTCTGGGCTAAGTGCTGCACAGCTGCTTTTAAGGTTTTTTTTTTTTAAGCACTATTTTTATGTCACTTGCAAATAACTCCTGGCTCAGCAGCCCCTGGAAGGTAGGTGATGGGAAAGGGCTGGAACAGCAGGAAAAGGATTTCTGGGAGTTGATCCCGAGCTGCCACGTTCCCAAAATTATCGCCGCTGGACACCGAGGTTTCCCAATTCAGTTGCAAAAAGGAGCTTTGGAGATGATGCTGGGGAATAAATCAATATTTGCTGTGGGAAAAGCTGCTTTGAATTGGAAAAAGAGTGGATTCAGGCCGAGGGACAGATTGGAAAGATGGGATGAGGTTGATAAAAAGTGTCATTTTGGGGTTAGAGTGAGGGAGATGGGAAAGGGCTGGAAGAGCAGGAAAAGGATTTCTGGGAGTTGATCCCAACATTCCCAAACTTATTGCTGCTGGACACTGAAGTTTCCCAATCCAAAAAAAGGAGCGAAAAGGAAGTTTCCCAATCTGATTGCAAAAAGGAGTTTTGGAGATGATGCTGGGGGATAAATCAATAGTTTCCATGGGGAAAAGCAGCTTTGAATTGGAAAAAGAGTGGATTCAGGATGATTGGAAAGATGGGATGAGGATGATAAAAAAGCTATCATCTTTTTTTGGTTGCTGGGTTGTGTCACCTCCTCCCATCCTGGGGACACTTTGGGGTTTGGAATGAAAGGGGAGAAAAGGGGATAAAGGTCAATCAGGGGGGACTTTGTGGCTCCAAATTCCCCATCATTTCCAGGCCACAAACGTCCCAAAGCACATCCCATCCCAGCTCCTCTTGTGCTGGTGGAGGAGCAGGAAATCTGAGCAGCTCCTGTGCAGCCACAGGCAGCTAAATCAAACTGACAAAGCAGCAGATGCCGAGGGGCTGCGGGCAAATGCCTCCTTCGGGTGGACAAGGAGGGGAAAAATGAGAGTGACTTTCATGTTCTAGAAGCAGTGGAGCGGAGGGGAATTCAGATTTTAGACCTCTCGAAATTTGAGGGTCCAGCTGAGTTTGTGCTGCTTGGGAAATTGAAAAAAAATGTTCCTTGGATTTAAAGGTGCAGAAATCCACCAGGAGCCACTCTTGCATCCCTTTTGGATCCAGAAAATGCCTGGGAACTTCTGGATTTCCTAGGAGCAAGCAGGGAATTCATGCCTCTGGGATCCACAGGGATCCAGAAAATGCCTGGGAGTTTCTGGATTTCCTAGCAGCAAGCAGGGAATTCATCCCTCTGGGATCCACAGGGGATCCAGAAAATGAATTTTTCCATTTCTGGGAGTTTCTGGGTTTCCTAGGAGCAAGCGGGGAATTCAGGATCTCTGTTTTTCCCTCCCACTGTGGTGGAGATTCCTCATCTTTGGGGCCTTCAGAGTTTGAGAAGGGAGAAAATCCCAGGGAAAAGTCACAGGGAAAAGTCACAGGGAAAAAGTCACAGGGAAAAATCCCAACAATTAGTGAAGTGCTAATTTGCAATATTGGGGAGAAAATGCATCCCTGTCCTCACTTTTTTTTTTTTTTTTTTTTTAAGGGTCAACAACTTGACAATTAATCTGGACAAAAGTCCTCCTCCCATTCCCCAGCCTGGAATCTTCTCCTTCCCCTCAGCCCTAACAGCCATCTGGGAATTAATCTGGAAATTAATTAATTAAAGGGAGAATGTTTTGGCGATGCAATCCTGTCGGCCCCATTATTTAATTTATTTACACAAAGCCCAGGCAGATGCGGGCGAAAGCTCGAGAGGCAGTGAGGACATTGTTCAGCTCTGCTCCTCTAAAGAGCCAATTATTTCCCCTTCAAGTCCTTTTGGTTCTTCCAGGGGCTGCCCAAGTAGTTGGAGGGATAAAAGTGGGAGCTTTTTATCTGGAGGATTCAAGTGCCGGGCAGAGCGAAGCCTCATGGAGTGGGTTGGCTTCTTTTCCTCCTTCATGCATTATTTTGCGATGGGATTATTAAACATTGGTGAATGGAGAATTTTGAATTTCCTGCATGGACAGCTGATTAATTTTGCTTTTCTTTTAAGGCAAAACAAAACAAAACAAAACTTCACTCATCATCAAAAATATCAATTAAATGTTTTAAGAGAAATTCCAAGGAAAGGCACAATGCCTAAGGCTCCTTTCCATCCCCATTCCATTAGGAATAATCAAAAAGAATGACAGCAGGAATCCCAATAACAGCCAGAATTTGGGAATGTGGTTTATTTAGCGGTGATATCCCAATCCACAGTGTTTTGGAATGGCTTTCATTCCGTTTCACTCTCAGAAAATCAAGTTATTCCCAATTCCTGTCACTTGAACTCCAAGTTTCTTTAATGGCCTAACATAGGTAATTGATTATAAATTTCTACCTTTTCCCAATTTCTATTAACTTCCCCCACATATCCTGTTGGACGAAGTCTGGAATCCTGGATTGCTTTGGCTTTAAATCCAAATCCCTCAAGGCAGGAATTCCTTGAGCAATGCCCTTGCTTTTCCAGCTCTGTATTCCCCACCGGAAAAATCCCAACATCTCCACGCTGACTCTGCACAAATTAATGATCTCCATCCATCCAGGAGAGAATTCCTGCCACACACACCTGGCCCTGGGACAGGTAAGGAAAATAATTGCTGCTCCTTTCCCTCCCTGCTTCCAGCTGCTAATAAAGATGCATGGCTGGGCAGCTTCCAGCTGTTAACGCTTTCTGCTTCACTTGCCAGCCGGGAAAAATCCCATTTTTGTGGTCAGAGAGATGACTGAAATTACGGATTTTCCCATTGCACCCCAACCACGGGCAGGGAAATCTTTCACCATCCCAGGTTGCTCCAAGATTCACCAGGCATCACCCAAGGAAATGCAACATTCCATAAAAATACTTTAGTTGTCATGGAATGAGGAGTTGGTGGAGTTTTGGGTCAGAGAGATGATGGAAATTAAGGATTTTCTCATTCCACCCCAACCATGGGGAGGAAAATCTTTCACAATTCCAGTGAAATTTCAATTCCAATTGCTCAAAACTTCACCAGGAATAACCCAGGGAAATGCAGCATTCCATAAAAATACTCAATAAAAACACTTGAATGAGGAGTTGGTGGAGTTGGGTCAGAGAGATGATTGAAATTAAGGATTTTCTCATTCCACCCCAACCACGGGCAGGGAAATCTTTCATAATTCCAGGTTGCACCAAGGAAAAATTCCCAGGGAAAAAAATACTCAGCTGTGGGTAAGAAGAAAAAGCCTGCAGCACCTTCCAGCTCTTCCCATGGATTTGGGAATCCAAGGGATTAGGGGTTTTAGCTGTAAACCCAGCTCAGGCTGCTCCCAGCAGCACTTCAAACTCCTAATTTCCCAAAATCTCCACATTACCCGGTCAAGATCTTCAAGCGAGCGGCAGATTTTCCCCCAGACTGTTAATCCTACATTTCATCCTTTGCTGGGCTTTTTTTTTAAGAGGTGGAGGATGTAATCCTAATTTAATCCTGACTTGAATTGGAGGGGGGGAAGGCAGCGTGGGCAGATCTGGGGTGCAGTAGGAAAGAAATTCCCAGAAATTCCCGGAAATTCCCATTGAATTCCTGAGGACCCCAAAGCCCTGCTGGGTGGGAAAAGGGTGGGAAAAGCCCCAGGAATTAGAGGCACAATGGTGGATTTTTCCCAAGGAAGGTGGGAGCGGAAAACTTGAGTGAAAAACACAGTGAAGCTCAGATTTAAGTGGTGCTGAAGAGTTCTGGGTTTGGGAGGGAAATAGGAACAACCCAGGGAATCTCACATCCCAAAAAACAAGTGGAAAGAGGAACTCAGAGATCTCTCAGCCTCCAACCCTCTTAGTGGAGCTGGGATTTAGGGATTAGTGGGATAAATCACCTCACTTCCCCCAAAAATTCGCCAGGGCTAAGCTGTGATAATGATGAACAATCCTTTTTATTAACGGCCCTAAAAATAGCCAACCTTACATAAATCGGGAGTGCCACATGCCACCCCCTGCCCCCATCCCGTGGGAGCAGCTCTGGGATGGGGGACTCCAGAAAATGTGGGCTTGGGGTCAGAGTTTTCCCCTGGGGAGCTTTCCCACCCTATAATGTGGGATTTGGGGACAAAAAATTTTGGGATTTTGCTGTTCCTGTTCCCTCCCAGTGTAACAATGATCACTCAAACACACAAATGGTTGTTTCCTCTTTTTTTTTCCATGAGTTTTAAGTGACACAAAACACCCCAGGACCCCCATTTGTCTGCAGCCAGCTCTGATTCCTTGGAGATCACCTGAGCACCTCCTTTTCCATGGGATTTGGCATTCCAGGGAATCAAACGTGGGATAAAACAGGGAATTCTGTCACTGCTGAGAGAAAAACGCAGAGAACTCTGAGCTCTGAGTGCCTCTGGGAATCAACCCTGGGATAAAATGGGAATTCTGTCATTCCTGGGAGAAAAGAAACAGAGAAGTCTGAGCTCTGAGTGCCTAAATCAGCCCAGAAATGCTGCTTCACCCCTAAAATCCACACCCTGGATTTTCCCCGAATCTTTCCCTCTCTCCCCACCTTCCAAGGCCGAATTAACGGTGCAATCAGGAGCTTCTCCAAGCTGTCGAGTGCATTTTGTGGATGATTAATTGGCAGAGCTCTGGCCAAGCCCTGGGTCCTGCTAAAGGCAGGACCCTTGACTTGCACCTGCCACTGCTTGCTGGAAATTGATGTCTTCACTTCTCCCTGCTTTTCCTCCTGGTTTGTTTTTTCTGTGCAGCTGTTCAACTGCTGGAAGGAAATTTGATTTTTCTTGAACTTTTTCTCTCAGCTCAGGAGGCTGGAATGAGTGGAGTCCTCTGCCTCAGTTACAGAAGCGGGATTTGGGGATCTTTAGGATAACTTGACATGATTTTCATTCCCTGTGCAGGAGCTGGGATGTTCCTGAGCTTTCTGAGGTGCCAGAGTGGGATTTGTCCAAAGGGTGAGTGCAGCAGGAAGAGGGAAGAAACCAAAATAAAGTGGGATTTTGCTGTTGGAGTCAACGGAGGAGTGAAGGAAAAGAAGTTTTTACTTTTGCTGTTGAATTTTTTTAGGCAAAAAAGGGGTGAATACACTGGCAGGTAATTCCGGGTTATTTCGTGTTATAGGAATTCACTAATGGGGGGAAATCTGGAAATCAGGAAGAGCCCTCAGGGAAATGAAAAGAATGGATTCCCAGAGATCCTGGCGGAAATGGAAGCTCTGAGCAAGATGTCCCTGGGTTTGAGGATTCTGAGGTGACCCTCGAGGAGCAAATTCCACCCCTCGCTCACACGTGGGACAAAGCAGGAGAACAAATCCCAACCCCATTCCTGGCGATCCTTTAAAAACCAATCCCCGCCTACAAAGCAACATCTGCTGCGCTCCATCCAGGTGTTTTATGTCCCTGTCATTAATTAGAGGGGACATTATGTCATCATCCATCACTGGGGAAAGTTGGCTAAAGTGCCACTTCTCTGCGGGGCTGTCATTAATCAGCTGTGCCAGGAGCTGGGTGACACCTTGGGATGTTTTCTTTCTCCTTTTCGGGTGGCTCAGAACCAACGACATGGAAATTTCTCACTGGGGTGGGAGGGATTTTTAAGGATCATTTCATGGCAGGGAAATTTTCTACTAGCTAGGTTATCCAGCCTGCAACTCTTCCATCCCAAAATTCCACGTGGGAAGGGCATGTGGGAAACATCCCCAAACTGATGGAGAGCTGTGAGTCGAACTAATTGAGTGTGACGGGGGAGGGGAAAAAAAAAAAAAAAAAGCCAAGTCTTGACTGGATTTGCTTGCTGGGAATGACATGAAGTCAAGTATCTTATTAAGTTCAAGAGAATTACATTTTCCATGCTCCAGCGAGAGGCGTAGGCCCTTTGGAAAATCATAATGAACGGCTTTCTGCCGCCCTCATTTACATCCCTTTGATAAATGGCTGTAACCAGATTAGGGAGATAAAATAACCAGTCTATTAATTACAATGATTATTATTTAATAGAAAATGGGATTGCGGGCGCTGGCGGCTGGTGAAAAGGGAGGCTTAGCAATGCATTATATGGATGTGGTGGTTTATCTTGGGGAGGAAGATAAGTGTCCATCGAAAGAATATGTTCATTACCTGCCCAAGATTTATAAGTCTAATTGAGTGTAATCTTTTCCAACTCCTCGCCTTGTTCGGTGGGCCGGCGCTTTAATTAAGCTACGCAAATTCCGGCACGAAGTTATCGAGTTTGGTGCGGAAATCACAGGGGGCGCTGAGTTCAAACAACTTTCCCAGCTCGGATTTGTCCGCAGCGAGCGGCAAACCGGAGCAGGAAGGGGAAGAAGGACCGGGAGAGCATCCGGTGTCCCTCGCTAGCTGCCGGTGGGACAGGGAATGAAAGATAAATGCTGCCATCTGCGCCCGCACATGGCACGGCGGCAGGGGAGGCGAAATGCTAAGTAGAGCACGAGACGTGTCTGGCGGAGTCACCTAGGCAGAAAATGAGCTGCGGCCATCCCGGGCCTCCCTCGGGATCATCAGTGCCACCTCTCCCCGGTGCCACCTCCCCCATGCCACCCCCGCGGCTCTGTCCCTCCCTCCGTCTCGGAGCTGTTGCCACCTTTGCCGGTGTCTCACATCTCCCGTTCGCACCCGCAGCATCCATCATCATCATCATCATCATACGGAATTCCTCCTGGCATCTGTCAGGTCACCCTTTGCTGCTTTTTTTTTTTTTTTTTTTGAGCAGAACATCCTTCCTGCCGAGCGGGTTTATCTGGGAAGGAATTTGGGGTTATTTAGGGCTGCTGCTCCTCTCGGCCAGAATTCCAGGTTGGCATCGTGGATTGGGAATTCCCCTGGATCAGAGCTCCATCCCCACCCCAAACCCAGCACTGTCAGTCTTATCTACCTGCTGGGATTCCTCAGGAATGGCAAGGAATTCTCCGTGGGTTATTTACTGCTCTGCCATTTATTTATTCCATTTATTCCTGAGGAATGGCCATGAGTTCTCCCTACATTATTTACTGCTCCGCCATTTATTTATTCCATGTATTCCATTTATTCCATTTATTGAATGCGAACACCACCCAGCCCATCACGGAATGAGTTCAGAGCCGAGTTTTCCTTGCTTTGGTATTAAATTGGAATTAATTGTAATTAATTCCCTCTCTCCCGCACTCACCTCCTTCCTTTTGGATGAGGATGATGGTGGCAGGATGGGGCTCTGATTCTTTTGAGCCTGAAAAAATACATTATGTTATATGTCCTTATTTAATACCCACAGAAATTATATCCATGGGTTTTCCCTTCCATCCTCATTCCCACTTATGTGGAGGAGACAATCAGGATAAACTGGAAAACTCCTTGAGAAACAGCAGGACTGAATGAGAACTAAGTGAATATAATTTAATGTGATTTAATGGGTTCTGCACGGCTTGTCCTGAACCCCTATAGTTGGACATCCTCAATTACAGATCAGACAGGTAGCCCTGACCCCCTAAACCCATTTTACACCCAACTTCCAACCCCAGAAATTCCTTCCAGGAATTGTCACGAAAAATCGAGAGTGGTTAATAATAAACAAGGCAGCATGGAAAGAACAGATTGCAGTGGGAATTGCTGTCTTTCCCCAGATTCGAGGGGCTGGGGGGACTTTTTTGGGTTTGGCGCCGTCGTTTTTAGCCGAGAGATCCCAGCTGGGCCTAAGTGTGTGTGGGGAGCTATTTTCCTCCTTGTGTGTGCATCCTTTGGGGTGCTTTTGGAGATAACAACACGGAGTCACACAGTGAAAATCCTGGGAAAAATAGCTTTATCTGTGTCCTGCTGCCGTGGTGAGGAGGGTTTTTCCGTTAAGAATTTGAGAGACCCCAAAAATGGAGGAGCAAATGGGAGCAATGGTGAAATAGAAATGACCCACATGAAAAATAAAGATAAAATTGGATCTCTCGTTCCCAGCTGTCCGGCTCGGAGAAAGGTGGGGATCGCATCCATTGATTCGTGTTTTCTATTGGAAAAATTCCACCCAAAGTGGGATATTTCTGATTTCCCAGCTGAGGAGATGAATCAAAATGGCCAAATTAATCAAGTTTCCCAGCGGGATTGCCAGAAAAACCCTTCCAAAGACTCTGATATCCAACCATTCCCAGCACCATTTGGAAGTCTAAAATATTTGATTCTAATTCCTACCTGAGCTCCACATCTGGAAATCAGGAAGCTTTGTGATCCTCAACTTTGGGAAGGATCAAAAAAAATGGAAAACAGGGAAAGGCAAGTAAAGATCATTCCCATTTCCTCGTTAAAATGAGAAGGAGAAAAAAGGAAAACCAGGTGCTTTCAAATTTTCCAACTAAATGACAAAACGCGGGAGCATTTCATCGTCTGAGTTTCAGAATAAAAGGCAGATAATTAGGAAGTTGGGAGTCGATTAATTTCCCAAATTTACTCAGGCACGAAGCACTGAGCTCAGGCGATATTTGCTTACCTCGTCATTATGCAAAAATATATTAGCTAATTATTTTGACTAATGCAATTAAGATATGCCTATTTAGCATAAACCCCCACAATAGAAACATTCCAGTCAGCAGTTGCCTGGTTGCACTCGTGGGCAGCGGGGAGGGAAAAAACTCCGACGGCGAACGGGGATTTTGCTCAACTTCCTGGTGTGATCCAAATCTCCATGTCCAAAATCCCTCTTCCAGTGGAGGCTGAAGGCATCTGAGGGCTTCTGGTGGCCTCTTGGGGCTTGCAGTGGCCTCTGAGAGATTCCAGTGGTCTCCAGGGCTTCTAGTGGCCTCCTGGGGCTTCCAGTGGCCTCTGAGGGCTTCTGGTGGCCTCCAGGGCTTCTAGTGGTCTCTGAGGGATTCTGGTGGCCTCCGAGGGCTTCCAGCAACTTCCAGGGGCTTCCAGCAGCCTCCCAAAGCTTCCAAAGGTCTCTGAGGGCTTCCGGTGGCCTCCAGGGCTTCCAGTGGCCTCCAAGGGCTTCCAGCAACTTCCAGGGGCTTCTGGCAGCCTCCCAGGGCTTCCAACAGCCTCTGAGGGCTTCTGGTGGCCTCCAGGGCTTCTAGTGGTCTCCTGGAGCTTTCAGAAGCCTCTGAGGGCTTCTAGTGGCCTCCAAGGGCTTCCAGAAGCTTCTGAGGGCCTCTCAGGGCTTCCAACAGCCTCCAAGGGCTTCCAGCAGCCTCCAGCACCTTCCAAATGCCTCCAACACCTTCCAGCACCTTCCAGCAGCCTCCAACCCCCAGCAGAAGCAGCTGGGTCACCCATCTATCACCCAACCACAGCCCCCATCCATGGCTGGGGCAGCTGACTGCAAGGTCCCTCCTGATCCAAACCCTTCCATGGAGTGGCTGTGCCATCGCTGGAAGCACTCCAGGCCAGGCTGGATGTGGCCCTGGGTCACCTCGATGTCGCAGCCTAAAGCTGATTCCACACTTGCAGGACCAGGAGTTCTTCCACTGCCACCTCCTCCATCCTCACCGAAACACAGAGTGAGGATTTCCTCGAGCCGAGGGTGAGTTGGAAAGCTCTTTTTCTGGATTTCTTTTCCCATCTTGCACATCCCCAGTCCCTGCTGACTCTACATTCTCCGACAGGACCTGCCAGACGGGTTGGAGAAAAAGGAGGATTAGAAGCTCCTCATTTCCATCCCGCCGCAATGCTCTTAGGGAAATCTCTCCAGTAATTCCCCAGGGATTTGTTATCCGGAGCGAAAGGCTGGAGGATCAGGAGGGGAAAGCAGTGATATCCACACTTGGCTCCCAGTGTGGGGAAATAATCTCCTTAAGCGTGGCTGATCCTGTCCTGCATGGCCTGAGTAGTGCTTACACCTGGGAGTAAGGTGTGTGTAACACCCCGGGGACACCAGGCGGTGTCACCTCAGCCTGGCTCCTTTTGCCACCCCAAAATCTCTTTATTTTATCAAAACCATCCAGTCCAACTCAACAGGTTGAACTCTGTTTCACCTCCTGGCTGTGAGCTGAAAATTCCTGAGCATTCCAGGCTGCTTTGCTCCTCCCAGAGTTTCCCAAACCATGGAAAATTTTTTTGGGAAAAGCACAGTTGAAGGGATTAGGGAATGGTGGGATTTTCTCCCCAGCAGCTCCAAAACTCTTCTCCCCAAGAAAATCCCATTTTTTTTAGGTTTTTCCCCCAAAAAATCCCAGTTTTTCCCCCCAGAAAATCCAAAGAGCAGATCTAAAAATGGGAATTTTCTGGTGGCTTCAGGATCTTCCCACTCCTCAGCTAGATTCCCATCTTATACGCATTTTGGCAACTTTTGGTGATACCAAATTTTAAAAAGTCTGTAAGGTCATCCAGATTTCGGGAACTTATGGTGATGTCAAATTTTAAAAAGTCTGTAAGATCATCTGGGTTTTGGGAACTTCTGGTGATATCAAATTTTTAAAAGTCTCCTCCCTGATGAGGTGCTGCCTTTGGCAGGCTAATTATTAAGAACGAACCTAACGATGAAGAAATCACCTCATTATTAAGATCACCATTTCCTCCTTGTCCATTTCCTTTTGCTTGTGAAAAAGTTTCAGCAAAAAACCAAGGAAAAGCAAATTTTTTAGCTGTGCCTTGCTGGGAAAACTGGAAAGGCTGAAGCTCCAAAGAACACTTGGAAAACAAGGAAGGAGCTAAAGGAATTTGGGGTTTGGGAGACCTGTTTTCATTAGGGTTGCCGTCGCAATTTCACCTAATTAGTCTCCAATAATTAATGCTGCAATGGAATCAGACAAAATGCTGGTGAGGAAGCCCCATGGAAGCCATCCGTCTTTGGATAGTAATGATTATGTTCTTTTTTATTATTAAAGATCCCATTAGAAAGAATTTATGATTTTTCCCCTTTGCGGGGGAAATCATCAGCATTCGGGTTTCGGTGCCGAGCAGCCACCGATCCGTAATTAGGCACAGTTAAAAAGAGATTTTGCCTGAATGGCTTTTGGGGGAATATTACATCCAAATTACAACCCAACCGATTTATTTCCAGGGAAAATAAATAACTCCAATGCTGTTCGCTTTGAGAAAACATTTCGATTTGGGGATGAAGGGACTGGAAATCCACTGGGGAAATCCAGAAAGGTGAATCTCGAGTTCCATGCGCAAAATACAAAAAAAACCAAATAAAATTTTGTTTCCAGACCCATTTCACACCAATTTCACTCTTCGCTCATTGGGAGTCAATAAATTCCAACGCTCTGAGCTTTACACCATCGAATTCTCCACAGATCTGGAAAACAACGCCGTTTAATGGGGGAATTCAGCTTTTCATTCCCAACCCATGGAAATGCAGCTTCGCTCAGAAAGAACGGAGCTTTTCCCATCCCCAATCAAATGGAATTGATGATTTGCATTCACCTTTGGAGTCCAAACATTTAATTAAAATGATGAGAAGGCGCGATAGGCTTTTGGTCTGAGGCAAAAAGGATGCACAGCCCTGAAATTCGCAACAAACGGGGGAAAAAAATCACAAAAGGCATGGTTGGGAGTGATAAGAAATGCCAAGACTATGCATTACATGGGATGGAAATAGAAAATATCCTTTAAAAAAACTGTGTGGGAAGGCCTGGATTGGATTACAGCTTTATGGATAAAATCCCTGCATCCAACACTGTCCAGGGGGTTAGGAAATGGAAGGAAATTGGAATTTCTCCTGGATTCTCTTGGATTTCTCTCAGCTGGGAATTTCTGGGAAAATGGCTTTTGTCAACCTTGGTGCACCAACTTTGCCTTTCAGACCTTAAAGTGCAAAAATGAGGAATGGGAGGCTGGTGTGCCCAAGAGCAAAAAACCAAGAATTTCTGTAGATAACTTGAGAAAAATTGAGACTTTTTTCCCCCAAGACCAAATCACCCCTTGAATTTTTAGCCCCAGAGCTTTGCGCTTTGAGGTTTCCTGTTTGATGCCAGTAAAGTAAACAAAGGAGGGATTTTAAACTTCGTTTAATCTTAATTAAGTTGAAGTTCTGGCGTTTAATTCCTCCTGGTCACTCGGGATGTTTTCATTCCGCGATCCTGGAGATCCCCACAAGGTGGCGCTGCTCGATCTGCTATCCCGGGAGAAACTCGGGAGAAACGGGAGAAACTCGGGAGAAACGGGAGAAACTCGGGATAAACGCAAGGAGACACTCGGGATAAACGGGAGGAAATCGGGATAAACTGGAGAAAATCGGGATAAACGGGAAAAACTCGGGATAAACGGGGGAAACTGCCACATCCCCCATCCAGACCCTCTGAAATTGCAATGAAATCGATGGCAGATGGCTTTAAAAACCCCTAGAAAAGCAATTATCAGAGGGGAAGGCTTTGGAACGTGGCCTTTGAAATCCAACTTTGTTTAGCATTTTTAGCAGCTGAAATCATTCTCGGAGCATCTGATGAGAGCTCTGAGTGCTTCCTTCCCTTCTCTCTCTCGCCAAGCCAGCCGTTGGAAGGCACGGCAAGTTCCGTGGTGGAATTTTCATTGGGGAAATGGTGGGGTGAGGGGATTTGAACCCCGAAATTCCCGGCTGGATGGACTTTTTGAAAAGCTCTGTGGTTTTGCAGAGGGTGGGAGAATTGTATTCCGTGATTCTTCAAACATGGAATAATGAAATTACACAGCACTGATCCCAATCCCAGCTTTCCCAAAGGCACTTCCGTGGGATCTTGGGAAGTGCAGGACAAGTTTGAGCCCCAAAAATAGTCTTTAAAATATGGATTTATCAGCCTCTTCCAGCTTCCTGTGGCCGGGAAGGTTTTCCAAAGGGTTTGCAATGCCTGGATCTGTTCTGTATGGAGTGAACAGAATAGTTTGGAATTCATAAAATTATGGTATAGATAGAGAGAATTAGGTGTTTATAACGTTATAAATATTATAAAGTTCTATATCATCAAATGACAGGCATTACGAAAATCTATTTATTGTGACATTCTATTTATATCTGCTGTAAAGTTTTATCTCTGGCATTATATATATATAATAAAATTATCTATATGATGGCTATATAGCGCAGGGATAAAGGAGGCATTTAGAAACGAATGGGTTGAGGAATCAAATTTGAAAAATGCAGTGGTGGGAGCGAAAAACCTCCACCTGTAATGATTCTCCTCCGAAGCAGGCGATGAGATGAGGTGGGAATAATCATTCCCTGCTTCCCACAAACCCATTGGATCTGCAGGTGCTGCGATGACTCTCGAGGAGCTCCCCGGATGGGTATTGCAGGAATTTGGGATCCTTTCCTTTGCTAATGAGGCTCAAACAGCTTTCCCTCGTTATTCCTCTGGAATTCTGGGCTGCCTGGATGCTCTCGGGAAGGAAGCTGGGAGCTGTGGGATCATAGATGAATCGACACGGCAAATCAATTCTTTCCTCACCCAAAGCCCTGGGATGGAATGTTCTGGAATGACATCCCCATTCCAAGCCACCTTCCCTCCGCGGGCAGTGGGCTGGGCAGTCACTGCAAAGATCCCATTCCATTCCATCCCTGGAAAATATTGGAAAAAAAAAATCAGAAATAAGATGCAGGATATGTCCAGGGCTGGCTGAAGTGCCCACGTGGCTCTCGGTGCCAGTTCTGCCCAGCTCCACGTGTTTCCCATCCATCCCTTCTGCTGAATATTGCCGCGATCTTCCCTGGCATCCAAACCGCTCGCAGTTCTTCTCCTCCCACTTCACACCTTCTGCTCCCGCAGCAGATGATTTGGGAAGCTTCTCCTTCCCCAGCGTCCGCATATGCTCGGCCGGGAAGTGTTTGTTGCTTTGAGTGGGGATGTGACAGAAAAAAAAATCAAAAAAAAAGAATAAAACCACCCTCCTAACTCTTTTGTCCCCGCGGGTCCAAATCCGAAATTCCTGCAGGGAAACATTCCTGGATATCCCAAATCCCAGTGCCCTCAGGCTCTGAAATTCCTGCAGGCAAACATTCCCGGGATATCCCAAATCCAAAATCCCTGCAGGCAAACATTCCCGGGATATCCCAAATCCAAAATCCCTGCAGGAAAACATTCCCAGGATATCCCAAATCCAAAATCCCTGCAGGAAAACATTCCCGGGATAAGAATTCCTGAGTTTTTTATGGGATTCCTCTGGAATCCCAGAAATTACCTTGGCCTGGACTTTTATTCCTGTGTTTGGTTAGGATTCCTGCAAATGTGGGAATTGCAAATTGACAATTTCCTGCAAGGCCTGATGAGTTTAGGAGTTTCACTTCCATAAAACATATCCGGATGGTGGAATTCCACATCCTTTATCCAAGCAGAATTCCAGGATGTTTCCATCACACCATTGAATCCAGGGAAGCTGAAGATCAATTCCCATCCCCGGGCACCTCGGGGGTGCTGAGGGAGAAGCAGCAAATCCGATTTTCCCTAAAAATCACTGGTTTTCTGCCATTCCCGATTCCCACATCCCATTTTTCCCTGTCTCACACCCATCCTCCCCCAGCAGGTATCACTGTCGAACTCATCGTCTTCCCAACATGCCACAAAAGCCTAAAAACTCACCGAGAGACTAATTACTGCAGGAAATCGCAGCTCCCGGAGCTGGAGATGACAGCCAGGCTGCTCCGGGCAGCTCTGCCGGGAGCTGCTGTCACCCCTTGTCCTGCTCGGGGCTTCGATCCCACGGGATGAGCCGGGCAGGGATCAGGAATGCCGGCAGCACCACCTAAACCGAGCTGAAAATACTTCCAATTAACAGCTGAGATCCCTGCGGGTCAAAGCTGCCATCCCTGCTTTCCGCTTCCCAGAAATAATGGGAATTTCTGGGTAAAAGTGGGGGGAAATGAAGGTTGCCAGCCGAAAATCCTCAGACTGGGAGGTCCTGTCCTTCCCAGAAATAATGGGAATTTCTGGGTAAAAATGGGGTGAAATGAAGGCTACAAATAATCCCCACATCGGGAGGTTTTGTGTGAAAGGAAATATTGAGAGGTGGTTGATCTGGGAGCTCAGGTGAGGCTGGGGAATCAACTCACATTTACCTCGGTGTGGGGAAAAAATGGATAATCCTTCTCATTATAACCTTTATCATTTCTATTGGGATAATTCAAATTTCCCTGGGCTCAGGAAATAATTCCCCTGAAATTTGGAGGAATTCCTCAAAAAAGCCATTTTGCCCAGCAGAATTAACCCAGGAGAACACGTTGTTTTCCAGGAAATATGGAGCTGAGTCATTCCATGAGGAGGAAATCTTTCCTGAGGAGGAAAAACATCTTCACTCCCCTTGGAGCTGCAGGAGGAGTGGAAAAGCTTTAAATTCCCATGGTCAGAAATGGGGGAATTTTACCAAAATGCCCTTTTTTTCCATCAACGTTAAAATGTGGTAAGCAGAGAAACCACCTCGAACTTCCTTTTCCTTTTTTTCCTTTTCCTTTTGCTTATGAGTTAGTGAGCTCATCTTGATATGAATAAAAATAATAAATAAATAAATAAATAAATAATAAATAATAAATCATTATTAAAAACTACCAATTTTTTCAGGCTCTTCCCATCATCAGTGGTGCCCGGAAGGAGTTAGAGCAGCACGGGAGGTGGATATAAACCACACAAAAATGAAAGGGAAAAGTCTGAAAAGTGAGAAAAAACAAACAAATATTTTCTGGTGGTTCATTTAAGGGGAAAAAATGTCATTTTTCCCAGGGAATGGTTGTGTTTCGGAGCAGAAGAGAAGGCCTGGGGAGCAAAATACCTGTTAGGAAGGGAGGAAAAGTCCTGCAGTGAGTTTTGCCGGCTGCATTTTTGGCAGGAAGCTGCAGTTGGAGATTTCCCTTGGAGTTAATGACACAGTATTAGTGACACTCCACTGCTTCCCAGAGCCCCTGCTTGCTCGGGAATTGGGGAAATTGGGAAAAAATCAGGAAAACAGAAACCTTCCCAATAATATCCTGAACTTAATTGTGCCCTAATTAATCAATGATCAAGTCTTATTAAAGGGGGATAATGGAGCTCCCGATTGCCACCTGCATTCCCATCCAAGCTGCAGGAGGCACCTGAAGCATTTCGGGATGAATTTCGGGATAAAGTCCATTGGGTGTACAAGCGGGGGAAAGATTAATTTTAATTAAATTAACATTCACGTTTCAGATATATGGGGGAACAAAAAAAACCCGGGAAATGTCACATTTTTCTGGGAGTTATCCCGAGCCATTCCTGGCCATTGCCGGCGCGGCTCCGCAGCTCCACCTCGTGGCGTCCCGCGGGAAAGGCAACAGCACAGCGCGGGACCTTCGATAAATAAAAATATTAATTAAAGAGTGTAACGAGTCGCGTTTAATGAGTCTTTCACCACGGGACGATCGAAGTGCTCAGGTAGGAATCGGGGAAATCCTTTCCCGAGGTGCTTCGCCACAATTCCAAGGCAGGACGAGCGGACAAAAGCAGAAACAGGGAGTTTTTGTATTAAAAACTATTTATTTCCATCTGTAATTCTGTGTTTTACAACCCTCCAAACAAAGGAGTAGGGAATGAGGAGAGGAACTGAATTGTCACTACATGCCATTGATGAATGCAGCTCTGGGAATATCCTGGATTATGCTGTGAGAGTGAAAACAAACCCAGTGCCTCTCAGAAAATAAGGGTTTCTAGACAATTCCCTGTTTTCTGTTTGGAAAAGAAATTCTATTTTAGCAGGAAATTCACTTGGGATGAACATCCAAACGTGCCAAGGCAGAAAAGAACCACCCCACTGTGTCCAAGGAACAGCAATTAGGCTAGGATTTAAGTTTTAATGGGATTTGTGTAATTAAAAATGCAGTAAATTTAACTTTACAAAGAGATTAATTATGGCAATTAAACACTTAGCAAGTTTTCCTGGGAATTTAGAGAATGCAATGGATATGGTGCTGATCAATGCCTGATTTACCAACATTAATTTGGTAAATTTTCTTGGAAATGTGCCCTAAGTAGTAAAAAAATTCCAATTAAGATGGGAAAATTAACATTTGCAATAAATATTCCCCTACTGAAATCAGAGAGAGGAAAAAACATCCAATAAAAGGAGGAAGGAATAACATCGAAATCCCAGCTTGCCTGGGAATCAAGGTCAGGAATTTCTCATCTTGAAAACTTTTGGAATTTGGTGGAAGTTCATGGAATGATGATTTTAAAATCTATTTCCTCTGCTCTGATTTTGGAGGGAAATGGGAATTACACAGGTGAAGTTAATCCTGTCCAAGAATTATCTGCATTTTGTGGGAATAACAATAATAATCCAAAATAAATCCAATTTTACTTGCATTGACATCCGAAACTCTCAGCGGAGTTGGGAAGTTTCAATGGAACAAAAAGAGGCACAATTCTTGGAAGAAACAAAATTCAACTTGGCAAAAAGTCAGGAATTTTATTTACAAATCCACAGAGGAGGAGGAGGAGGAGGATGACACCAGGAAAACACTCCAGCTCAAAGCAATGATTTATTGGAAATGGCAGTAAATCAAACTGACAGTCTCTGGTTATGGTCAAGCAATTATCCAGGAAAAGTGGGAATCTTGGACCAGAATAAGGCCTTTCCAGTGGCTTCCTTCCTAGTGGCTCTCTCCTTTCTTGCCAACTACCTGGAAGAAAAGCCAGGAATAAAGTTTAGAACTTGGGCAGGAATTCGTGCTCCTTCCTCTTATTCATTCCCTGTCAGCCTGCAGGGCAGGAATTCTCAGTGTCCAGCTGAGCTCTCTGTCCCAAAAGAATTAAGAGCTGCTAGGAAAAGCATTTTGAAAGCCCATTTGGAGTTAAATTGGTCATTCCTGTGAATTTGTTCACTCCTGGCGCGATTCACACACAGATTAGGCAGAGAAGTGAGGGAGAAAAGGAAAACCAGAGTTCAAAAATTAAGGATTAGGTGTTAGCAATTATGGAATATCAACAGAAATGTTCTATACCAGTCGGAGGCAGAGAGGGACAAGTGGCCCATGTGAATTATCTGGAAAACACAGCATATTTTGGCATCTCAGCTCAACTCCACCTATTTTCTGCCCATCCATCCCTCCTTCCCAAATAATAGTAACAAAAAATAAATTTAAAAAATATATTTCTTTTGATCCATGTCCCTTCCTTTCCAAAGAAAGCCTCAGCAGAGCTTCTCCAACAGCTCCAGAGGATTCAATCCAGGCTGCTTGGTTTGACCTTAAAATGGCAAATTCAGGATAAAAATGGGGCAGAAATTGGGAAAGGGAAGCGTTTGAGTTTTAAGTTTAGACAAGACCCAGTTTTACTGCTAAAAGTTAAGTAGGTGCCATGTTGGTGTTAGTCTTTTAACCTTCTGAAATTAGAGGGTATTTGTACCATAAATTCATTGTTGAAGCAGTTTATTTTAAAATAAGACTTTTCACAAAAAAAGTTTCCAAAAAAATGGAATCCCAAAATCAGGATCTAAATTGAGATCTCACAGCTATTAAAAAAAGCGCTGCCTTTGGTGTTTGTAACTTTTCAGCCACTCATGCTTTCATTTCTTAGCATTTATTTTTACAGAGCTGAGGAGCAAAACCTCATAGAAAGCTCAAAAAACCCCAAGAAAAAGCTCCACATTCCCCCTTGGATGCCCAAAGCACCCTGAAAATCTGGAACTGTGGCCTCAACAGGTTCCAAGGGTGTTTTTTAGCAAGAGACTCACTCGTTTGAAGTCATTCATGTTCGTGGCTTGCACTGGAGTGCCAATAAATGTGAAATATGTGATTCTCGTCGTCTCTTCATCACCATGATTGGACTGGACAAACAACTGGAAAGGGAAAAAAGCCCAAAAAAGGAGTTCAGTGAGTTAATCCCTAAAGCATCAGCTGCTCAAGGTGTTTGAATTGAGTGAATTAAAGCTTTTTTAATTTTAAAGTAAAGGTCTCTGTCCTCTTAATTTCAATAATTCTATGGAGAATGCAGTTTGTTAAAGCTGGATTTTCCCAGTTTCCACTTCGTACATTCAGGACCTAAGGAGTCCCAACTTCACTGGGATCTGACTAGAAATTCAATCAGTACAATTTAACATTTGCTGAAGGCCCCAAGACTCCCATGCTCCAGGATTCTGTGGATTTCCTTCAGGAAAAAGAAACTCACAGTGACACTGTTGACATTCTGGAATTTGACATAGCGGAGCTGGATGATCCCATCTTCCTTGATGTCATCCGGGCTCAGCTCCAGAGCCTGGGTTGGTTCACTTCGTTCTGCTTCCTCAAAATCCATCGAGCGAGGCAGGTTGATGAAGATTTTGATGTATTTTGGCCCTTGGCCTGGGAGGAAAGAGAGGAATTATTCCAGGCGGACATTATATTCCACAGAGAATCTAGAATTCCATGGAATTGTGTGGAATTTTGCAGTGGAAGCTGAATTATTATAAAAAATATAATTTCAGTGCATCTTTCAGTGGCTCTCATCTTGAGCCTTGGAATTAATCCAAGCCTCTCTTTGCAGGGGATCAAACTATAAATATAATTTGTGGACTAGAACTGTAAGAAATACTTCTGCATTTCTAAAACCATCAAAATAGACTTTTGGTTAAGGATTTTTTGGGATACTTATTGAAGATTGATAACACATTCCCAGGGGTTTTTTTTTGGGAATAAACACCTTACTCCTGACCCAAGGATTAATTCCCCAAATGCCTTACAGGTAGAAAACAGGGATGAACTGGAAATCTGTCTTAGCAGTATATATATTCTATATGTACTATTATAACTATAATAAACACTTCTATTTGTGCATCAAACTGTATTAAACACTTCTATTTGTGCATCAAACTGTATTAAACACTTCTATTTGTGCATCAAACTGTATTAAACACTTCTATTTGTGTATCAAACTGTATTAAACACTTCGATTTGTGTATCAAACTGTATTAAACACTTCTACTCATGTTTCAAACGATGATATTTGCCTATCAATCTACAGTAAATCAATTTCTTTGCACCCCACACTTCACTCACCATTGTCTGGCCCCTGAAGTTTCATAGAGTAAAGCTTGACAGGCTGACTAAAAGCTACAGTGATAAGCAGCTGCAGAGAAAAGAAATCAGAGTTAAATGTTGATTTCATTTCAAACCAACTCAGCACAGGCAAGAGGGACAAGAGAGCTCTGGAATAAAAGGACGTGTTGCTTCCCGCTTCGAATCCCAGCAAATGTTCCTGCTCAGGAATTTTTTTTCTCCCACCCTCCCAGTGAATTCCAGTGAATCCCAGTGATTCCAGTGATGCTGGAGCTTCACCTGCTCATCACAGTCGGACTCCAGGTAGGAGGAATCCTTGCGTAAACAGTTCTCAAAGCCATGCTCGTCGCTCTCGTTGAGGCACTCACAGCCAGCCTTGTTGACAAAGGGAAGCAGATCCATCTTGGGTGGCAAAAAAGACACACAAAGAGAATCACTTTAGGGTCATCTGCTTCAAAAAATATCAGGGGAAGAAAGAATGAGGCTTTTTGCACTTTAAGGAATGGTTGGGAAGACAGGTTGGGATGGCTGAGAAGGACATAGGGCACTAAATTCATCCTAGGACACTAAATTAATTTTAATAACTAGAGAGATTTTTCATTGTTAATAAAACTGTGCAAGTCAATATTTTTAATTTTTTCTGGACAAGTGGTTTTCTTTGCCTAAAATCATGTTATTTGACTTGAAACACTTCTGAAAATCCCAGAATTTCAACCATCTGAGCTCCACAAACATTTCAATCAAACTCTTGGGAGATACCCACATATCCTTTGGGGATGTCTGTGTCTTCGCTGTTGCCAGGATCATTCTCCAGGTGCTGTTTGATTTTATCTTCCAAGCCCACAGCATCTGCTCCCTGGTATTGGTCGATGCGCACTTTGTTCCGGAAGAAAAGGAACGTCGGGGTGGCCGAGATGTTGTTGGTGGCAGCTGTGCCCTAAAAAAATGGAAATGAAAATAAAATGAAATTTAAAAAGTGCCCATTTAACACTTAGCTCAACCTCCACTGTACCACTGACAGCCAGCAGTCCCACTGCTGGGGATAAATTGATAATAAATCAATTTATTGAGTTTTTGCCAGCCCTTCATGTTTTCAGTTCTTACAATTTTGATTTCTTTATTTTGATTTATTTATTTTTCTTTATTTCTGTTTTATTTATTTCCCCTATTTGCCTGGAAAGGCTCTTTTAAATTCCCACCAGTGCCACGTTCGATATCTACAAGTATTATTTTAGTTATCAGCCCCTGCTGCCTGTATTACTAATTAATAAATTAATCAATCAATGTGTTTTCAGACCTCTCAGAGGAAGGGCAGCACAGCAGGAATGTTTTTCCAAGCAGGGATTTTATTCTCCCTTTGGGAGAATTTAATATTTGGACATCGCTCTGAACGTCCTACCTGAAGGCTTTGCTTTCCAATTAATTCCCCAATTTCTCTTTTCCCTCCACTTCCCATTCCCAGCTCCTTCTCCAGGACAGAAGGTGGATTTTTTGGGGATTTTGGGATTATTTCAGAGCACCCACCTGGCACTGGTGCACATCCACCTCCAGGAAGGTTGCCTGTGGGTATTTGTTGCTCAGGGCATTGAATGCAGGTGCAATTCTCAAACAAGGGCCACACCTATGGGGAAAAAATGACATTTCCATTTAATTCTACTTTTATTTGATTTTTCAATGCCAAAACAGAATCAGAACATTCCTGCTCTTCCCAATATCCAGGTGTAAAAGTAACATCCCCACCTACAAGGATGACATTTAGGAATCTGCAATTTATTGCCTTTATTTGCAGCATTTTTACCACAGTCCTGCTCAATAAAGTGCTACAAAGGAGGGCAAAATCAGCAAAAAAATCGTCTCATTAGTCCATGTTACCCCCTGGAAAAATTGTATTTCCACATAACTTAAATAGTTAACGGTTAAAATGTGTCAAAGCTTCGGGGGTCATAAAATTCTTTCCAAATGTAAATCTCATTTACACCTGTAACCTCTTAGTCCCATATTTATTTGGCCCTGGGAGGAGAAGATTTCTTTTAACTGCATTGCTTTGGTTGAAAACATGTATTTTTTACTAATTTTGCACCAGCAAAAGTGTAGGAAGTGCTGAGCTGCAGCAATTCCTGTAAAGGGAATTGTAAATTGTAAACTGTAAATTCTTTACTGGGAAAGAGGAAACGAAAAGTGAAATCAAAACACCCCGAAGTAGACAATCGGAAAAAAAAATCCCCCAGAATTAAGAAGCAGCAACTAGACAATAATGAATGCTTTAAGATGCCCAAAAACCCCGAGATTATCACTGTTCTCCCTAATTTCACAAATTAACGGGAATAATTCAGGTTTCTTTGGTGCCAAATTCATCCCGATTGCACCACACTTGTCCCGGGCAAACAGGGTGAGGATCCAGCCAAGTTTTCTGGGGGCGAGAGATGTTTTTTCCAAGTTTTTAGGTGTTTTCAGTGCTGTTTCCCTCAGTTTCGTGCCCTTTAATGGAGATTTAAAGCCGCCGCTCCCTCAGAGCGGTGAGGGCTGGCGAGCCGGGCGGGAAAAACGGGAATTTATACCAGAAATTGGGAACACGGTGTTGATTCCGTGACTAAACCGAAGCGCTACGGAGAGCCCTTAACGAAGCCGGGGATTTCGCAGGAAGCCCGACTGAAAACCGGGAAGAGAGGAGGCTGAGGCGGCAGCGCGGCCTCGTCCCGCCCTCCCTCCCTCACTCACCCCCTCATGGTGAACTTCACCACGGCCAGGCGGGAGCCGGCGGCGCTCAGCTCGGGCTGGAACTCGGTGTCGTTGGCGATCACCTTCACGCCCGCCATGGCCGCGGGCCCCGGTGGGAGCGCCGGGTGCGATGTGCAGCGTCACGGCGGGCAGGGCGCCCGGCATGCACCGCTGGGAGGGGACGAGCGCAGGCGCGGCCGCTCCGTGCCGCTCCGCCAGGCCGCCAGCCGCCATCTTGGGGCGGGGCGGGGAGCGGCGCCGCCATCTTGGGCCAGGGCAGTGAGGGACGCAGCGAGGCTGCTGGGGACGTCGCTCCCTCACGCGCTGCCCATTCCCAACATGGCGGCCGGCGGCATCACCCCCCCAACATGGCGGCCGGCGACCACTCTGGGAAAGGGCAGCGCGTGAGGCCGCCGGCCGCCATTTTGGAAACGGGCAAGCGCGGGCATTCTGTGAGGGGACACGCGCCTTTGCAGTGTCATCGCCGCCGCCTTCCTCACGCGCTTTATAACACTACCTAACGTCACTTACGAGATGTCTCGTATTGGCGCTTCTCCCGCTCAAAACTAGCAGTACCCCAGCATTCCGCTCCCTCCCTCCTGCCGTTATTTTAAAGCCTCACAGTAATCGCTAATTAATTAACTAAGCAAGCAAATAATCACCGCTTCTCCTCGCATCCTGACGGCAAGCCGGCAGTTGCCATGGCGGCACCGCCAAGCCGTCAAGCGCGCCTGCCGGGGCTTTGCGACAGTGTCGCAGCGGGCGCTGTCATCCGGCCGCTGCCGCAGCGAGCGCGGCGGAGCCGCGGAGCCCGGGACACGTGAGGGGAAGGACCGGGAGAGGGACCGGGGATTGGCACCGGGACCAGGGAGCGGGACCGGGGAACGGGACCGGACAGGTGAGACCCTGGTGGGGGCAGGAGAACGGCTCGCTCCCGGCGGGAAGGGCGGTGTGACCCCCGGCCCTCCGCAGGGCCCGCGGCGGCAGCGCTGAGGGGGCTGACGCGCCGCGAGGTGCGGGAATTCAGGAACCCAGGAATTCAGGGATCCAGGAATCCAAGGATCCAGGATCTCAGATATCCCGGGATACAGGATAACCCGCTCACGGTTAACGGGGCAGGATTGAGATGGGATTTTCACCACCAAACGAGCTGCGGGTTATTAATGGCTGGAGATTTCCATCGCTATCTAAGGAATTCCCCACACGGAATTCATCCTCTTGGGCGGCTTAAATCCCTTTTAATGCCGATTTTTTTCTGCTACCTCGCAGCCTTGGCCGGTTTTATTTCTCTTTTCTGTGCCAGACACGGTGCTCCTTGGAGTTCTCCAGCTGCTTTGGATAACTGTCCTTTGTGACATTTTGAAGCAGGAAAAATTACTGTGGGTTCAGTTTGTCATCAAATTAAGGAGCAGGAAAGCCTGCAAGTGGCTTCCGAAGGTGTCAATTAACTCCAGGCTCAAATTAGTATTTCCTGCTCTGTCTTGGTTTGGAACCTCCTGCATATCCAGTGTTTTCATTGTCTTCTCCCTCCCTCGGTGGTTCTTATTCTCCATCCCTAAGGAATAAATGGGAAGTGTAATCTGTAATTAAATTTACCACCATTAGATTTTTCTGAAATGCATTAACAGCCATTCATAGCTGTTTTATACTATTTAACACTATTTAATAGTATTTTGGGGGCATGTTATTGGAGTGTCCACACATGTCCTGAGATTAATTCCTTATTTAATAGAAATTAAGTGTTTGGGAAGAGCAGCTCTTGGTTTTTGCCATGTTCTGGTGTAGCAAAGGTGGGATTGCTTTTGTTTTATCTCTTCCTCCTATGAATTTATTCTGTCTGGGGTTTTTTTCTGGCTGTAAAAAATCCATATTGTCGATGTCAACTTGAAAAGGTGTTTAGTTGAGTCTTGGATTCAGTATTTAATACCTTGCACTTGAAAAATCAGTTTAATGGCTTTACCCAAATAGGAATTGATCCCGGATTATTAAATGTGCCTAAATCCCACCTGTAAGCAGAGCAGTTCAAAGAGTCACTGGATTACTCTGTCAGATTAACAGATTATTTAACTTTTTTTTTGTTTGTTTCCTCATTTAAATAATTGCTTTCGGTTGAAATATTTTTAAAATGCCATTTTTGGGAAGGTGTTTTCCCACCTCCCTGCATTTGTTGTATTTATAAGATTAGAATTATTTCTATATTATCTGTTTATTATTGCTTACCATGTTTTATGTTATAGAGGGAATTTAAAGGGAAGCAAAAATGGAAGGATTATGTGATTGATAAAAATGTATATATCTATATACATGGAATAACAGAGACTCTGCTTTATTGTGTTTCGGGAGGAAAACCAGGATTTTGGCACTTGTGGAAGCAATAGAGACAAAAATACCCCATGGAGACAAAGAAGTATTGACAGGAAGAACTTGTGGCATCTCCATTTTCCACTTCCAAGTTCCCTTTTCTGCAGGAAATAATTGAGTTTGGGGAATTCTAAATGTGGGAATTGGTGTGGAATGATTCCCTGCCTGCTTTTGGGCTCATGTGGCACTGGGAGAGCGTTGATTTGCTCCTGTAGTTTGTCATCACTGATGTCAAAAAAATGGAATTATCGATTGTTTTCAGACAAGAAGGGATTTTGGTGCTGGCAGTCAGCAGTTTACCAGGGGTGAGCTCTGGAATCTGAATAACTGGGGAATTAAAATGTGGTTTTTCCTCAAAAGGAAGTTTTTGATGAAGGCCTTGCGCTGCCATAGTCCAAAACTAGAAGGAAAGAGGTAGTTTTTCTTTTTCCTCTCTCTCCCAGAGCCTTGCTGTGAAATCTGCTGAGAACTGTGTTTGAAGTGGGAATATCAGGGGCTTGGTAATGTGTTTTCTGCATGGCAAACCTGGAATCTCTTAGGTTAGTGTATGTTGGAATATCCTATATGTTCCTTTTGAAAATTCCCTTTATTCAGAATCGTGTGGGTTTGAAAGCAGCTATAACTGCAGAATCATGAAATGCAGAATCTCAAGCAAAATTTCTGTATTTATTAAAAAATGGGTCTTGGTCCACGAACTGGGGGCAGTGGGAAGGGATTTCTGTGTTGCTTATTGGCATTTTTCAGCTCTGGTTTAGTCATTCTTGGGTTGTTTCCTCACCAAAATTGGGTGGTTAAAAAGGCAAGTGTGTATTTCTGGTTGCTTTGCATGGTTTTGTTCTTGCTGTTGATATTTGCATTTTGTTCTCTTGCATCCGGACACTTTATTCCTGCTTTTATTCCATTTTTAGAGTGATTTCCCTGCAAATCAAGCCTGGTTTAATCGTAGCTCTCTTGTATTGTTTCAAATGCTGAATTAATTTCTTTTCCCGTGCTGTGATGCTCCAGACGGAGCAATTGATCCAGCATTGCATAACAATTAACACTGCAGGGCCAGGTGTGGTTTGCAGAGTGAAGGACTGGATTTTTGTTTTTTATTGATCCTGATCATTAAATTTGAGCTCTTAATTAAATAGTTTTTCATGCAGATGGTCCAGCAACGAGCTGCTTTCCTCACTGATGTCATTTGATGTGATCTGACTGATTTTGTGATGCGGATTTTGTGGAAACCCCACAGGAGTTGAGTTGCACAGGTTCACAGACCTGTGACAAATTCAAATATTGCTGGGTGCCTCAAGGTAGAAGAATCTCTATGTAGCTATTTAAAAAATGGGAAAACACACGTGATTTAAAATATTTCTTCCATGAATCCTAAATCACAGCTAGAGCTCTGGTTTAGAAGAGCTCTGGCTCTGGTTTGAGCTGGGCTAAGTTCGGAGCATAAACCTCCCCAGGATAATCCACAAGGAGTGTTTGGTTATTTATTTAACACAACCTCTTCACCGATAAGAAAATGCCAGTTGTAAAAACGTGGAAATGCTCAGCAAACTGGGAATGTTGCAACCACAAACAGAGGGTTTAAATCTTGTGCAAATCCAAGTGGGTTTTATTGCCACAACTTGAGTTTCTATTCCCAGTCACCCAGACCATTTTGGCTCTGCTACAGTGGAAATTCTGCAGTGTTTTTGGTGTCAATACATGCAGAAATGTTGCTGTAAAGATAGTGCTGGGCCTGTTTCCTGCTGGAGAGTGGCCAGGATGCAGTTCATCCGTGGATTACACGAGGCTGATTTCACCTCAGGCAGGATATTCCATATTCCAACATCACTGTCTGTGTAGCAGGGCCAGCATAATATCAGGGATGTAAAAACCTCAGGGCTTAAATTTTTACTTCAAAATTACTCCAAAAAGAGGGATTTGGGGAAAAATCCTGCAAGATGTGTAAGAAATCAAACTTGTGACGGTGTGTGTTTTTCAGGGATTTGTTAAGGAACCTGTTGGAACATGAGGTGGGAACAGCCTGGTGCTGATGTTGGTGGTTTTGTTGGAATTGTGGGAACAGCCTGGTGCTAATGTTGGATATTCTGTTGAAATTCCAGGCCTGGTGCTAACATTGGATGTTTTGTTGGAATTCCAGGTTTCCCAAGGCCATGGCTGGGAACAGCCTGGTGCTGCCCATCGTGCTGTGGGGCAGACGTGCTCCCACCCACTGTGTGTCCTCACTGCTGCTTGTGGATGGCTCTGTCATTGTCACCGGCTGCCATGATGGGCAGATCTGCCTTTGGGACCTTGGTGCTGACCTGCAGGTGATGGATCCAAAATTGCCATTCCCATTCTGTCTGTCCTGTACCTGAGCTGATTAATGTTATGTTGTAGAATGGAATTCCTTCCCAATATCCCATCTTGTCGCTGTTGAGCGGCTAGCTGAGGACTGACCCAAGTTCTCAGACAAGCGAAGAGAGGAGAAAAGGAACTTTATTGTTTTGAATTCCATATATATAGAGTCTACAGAAGTGCCCCAGATTGGTCAGCCCGAGACCTCCCCCTAGGCACAATTGGCCAAGCCCGAACTGACTCAATCCGGAGAAACTGTTTGCAAAACATCCAAACTTTATCTTGTTTATGAAATATAGCAAAATGTTCCCACGGGAAGAACCTGTGCTAGCCACACCATCTGGCTGTGGGAAGCCATTCCCCCTTGTCCTGGTATTCCATTCCCTGTCCTAAGTCCCTTTCCAGCTCTCTTGGAGCCCCTTTTGGCACTGGAAATCTCCCCTTATTTATGGATATACAGGAATTCAGTAGGAGGAACTCCTAATGTGCAGCACATTTTCAGTCAGCCAAATTCAATTCAAGTTAAATTGAGCCAAATTCAGCTCCTGATTTGTAAATATTGTGAGGAGTTTGCAAAATGCATATTTTTCCCCTGAATTCTCATTCTGGTTCTATTTCATTTCTGAAGTAGAAAGTCTGCCAAGGTGACCCATCCACTGCTGTGCTAATGAAATATTAATTTAATAACATATTAATAGATATATAACACATGAAATAGCAAGCTGGCATATGGATATTCTGGTGATTTGTGTGATTTTTGACTTCCTGTTTTCTTTCCCTGATCCCAGATCAATCCCAGAGCTCTGCTTTTTGGTCACACAGCCTCAGTTACTTGTTTGTCCAAGGCCTCAGCTTCTAGTGAAAAGCAATATATAGTGAGTGCATCAGAGAGTGGGTGAGTTTCTGTGTGTTTATTGATGTGCAGAACTGAAATAACAGGGATTTGTCCCCAGTTTACCCAGATTTCAGCACTGTGTTTGAGTTTTATCCTCAAGAGCAAATTCCTCAGCAAATACATTCCTTTTTTGACTGGTTTTATTTATTAATCAGAGCAGTAGTTTAGAGGGAGAAGCAGGAAGAATTTCTTGTGCAACTGATGTCCAAATAAATAGAGACATTTCTATCTGGAAAAGGCAGAGAACAATTTGCTTGAATAACATTTTGGCATGGAATTTGAGAGGAGAATGTGTCAAAATTTAGAATTTCCACCTTGGACCGATTTCAGGGCTGAGTAATCTCTTCCCATTGGATTTAAAACCAAAATGTGTTTTCACTGGGAATTCATCTGTCTGACGGAAAGGAGAAAGCACCTCACAGACTAAATTTGAATATAATGTTTTAAATTAAAAAGCACAGTAAACAGGGGGAATAGCTGCTCATTTGAATTCCTGCAGGTTCTGTAATTTATCCTTGTAGGGGATTTAGGAAATTGCAGTTGATTTTGAGTTTCTCTAAATGCAATTTCTATGTAATCCCTAATGAAGTTCCTGTCAGAGTAAAGGGGTTTTGAGTGGTTTTTTTCCAAGTGTTTTTCCTGTGTTTCAGGGAGATGTGCCTGTGGGATGTGAACGACGGGAGGTGCATTGAGTTCACCAAGCTGGCCTGTGCCCACACTGGCATCCAGGTGAGTCCTGGCAGAGCTGAAGTGGATTTGGGAATCACATTTTAGATCCACAAGGAAGTAATCCCTGATTAAATCCATTCTGACTTGTGTTTATTCCCATCATGTAGTTCTATCAGTTCACAGTCGGCACTCAGAGGGAAGGGAGACTCCTGTGCCACGGACATTATCCTGAAATTCTGGTTGTGGATGCAGCCAGCCTGGAAGTTCTGTACTCCTTGATTTCCAAGATTTCTCCTGACTGGATCAGCTCCATGACCATCATCCGATCCAACAGGACACAAGGTGATTATTTCTTGGGGTTTGTTATTTCTCCTGCTATCCCAGGTTGCTCCAAGCCCCATCCAGGCTGGCCTGGGACACTGCAGGGATATCCTGAGTTCAGGAAATGCTTGTTTTTTGTGTTTCCTAGAGGACACCGTGGTAGCTGTGTCTGTGACTGGCATCCTGAAAGTCTGGATCATCACCTCAGAGGTCAGTCGGCTGCAGGTAGGCAAAGGCTGCTGGATTTGGGACATTTGCTTCTATTCCTGATGTTCTTTTTCCTCTTTGCCAGTGGAAAATCAGCTTCCTGAATTTTCATTTACTGATTTGAATCACCAGCAGAGCTCCTAATGCTTCTCAGAGAGCTGATTTCCAAATTAGTTAGCATAATCTCCAATTTTCCCAAATATTTTTCATTTGTACCATGTATTGATTTGCACTAGGATTTTTCTGAGCAGACATTTTTGGGAATATTCCTTTTTCAGGATTATCTCCAGCTCCCTGTTTCTTGGCATTTTCTGTGTACTAATGAATAAATTCTTAAAGGAGATTTGTCCCAGATCTCAGGCCTGCTGTAAATCAACTAAAAGCAAAAATCACCTTCCATCTAGGAATGGAATGGGAGTGGAGTCTGCTTCATTCCAGCTTCCTACCTGGCTGCAAGGTCAGCCCCACTAATCTGTCCTGGTGGGGAATTTGGGAGACTTAAGTGCCCAAAGAGGACACCACGTGTTTGGCAGATCTTCTTAGGAGGAGTCATGGTATAAAAACTGCTCCAAGCATTTGGGTTTTCTGTAAAAATCAGCCCTTGAGAAATTCCTTTGAGAAATTCATGGGCTCTGGCACAGTCCTGAGTTCAGTTTGAGGAGGAAACGGTTGGTTTAATGCTGTTTCTGTTTGTTTCAGGACACCACCCCAGTGTTTGAGGAGGAATCCAAACCCATCTACTGCGAGAACTGCCAGAGCATTTCCTTCTGCGCCTTCACCCAGCACTCGCTGCTGGTCGTGTGCTCCAAGTACTGGAGGGTAAAGCACAGCCCCTGTGTCCTTCTCCTTCAGGAATCTCAGTTAAATGACACAAAAACATACAGGCCATGTCTCTTTCATATATATGTCTTACATATTTCATGTATTTCTGTATTATTTCTGTATATTTAATCCAAATCTCTGCCCGTGGTGCGGATTTTGAACAAGACGATCCTTAAGGTCTTTTCCAGCACAGTTCCATGATTCTATGATATTGAACCCAATATCAAATATCAAATTCTGTGATACTGATTCTGTGAACCCAAACTCAGCTGCTGTCTGGGCATTTTGATGTGTCATTAATTGGTTAATAACAGCAGGCTTTGCTGTTTCCTCTCAGGTTTTTGATGCTGGAGATTATTCCTTGTTATGTTCAGTCCCCAGTGAAAATGAGCAGACCTGGACTGGTGGGGATTTCGTGGCAGCTGATAAAGTGATTGTATGGACAGAGGATGGACAAAGTTTCATCTATAAATTACCAGCCAGGTACTCAACAAAGAAGTACCCCATTTATTTAATTATGGGTTAATTTGAATTGAACTGAATTAATTGAAGAACTGCTGAAATATTGGTCCAGTAAGGGAAGGCATGTAAATACAAAACTATAAAATTAATTCAAAATTGGGCATCAAAGAGGTTAAAAATGACAAGAGTAAAATGTAAGACTTTCCTTCTGACATCTTCATGTTTGTTTTGTGTAGAGGTAGTGTTTTATCTTGAATATTCCCACATAGATCATGTGGGAACTCCTTCCTCACCCCTCACGTGATCAGAACATGAAGATGGAAACAACATCCATGTCTTGCTGTAGGAATCACTCTCAAAATCCAAGGAGTTTAACTCCTTTCTCTGTTCTTACACCCAGCTGCCTCCCAGCCAGCGACTCATTCCGCCGGGATGTGGGGAAAGCAGTGGAAAACTCCATTCCACCTTTATTGTACAGCGTGTTGGACAGAGCAGAGAAACAGGTAAATGTGTTTTTGGAAAAAAGAGCTTTTGAATGAGCTGCATTGGGTTTTGCTCTGCTTTGAAAAGGAAGGAAGCCTGGAGCTGAGCACATGATTTGTGCTTGGTCTGAGGTTGTTCCTTATTTTTTGAGCAGCTCCTGATCTGTCCTCCCGTGACTCGGTTCTTCTGTGGCCAGAGAGAGTTTCCCTACAAGCTCTTAATCCAGGGAGATTCCTCGGGGAGGCTCTGCATTTGGAGTGTGCCTGACAGCCTTGAGCAGCAGGAGAGTGAAAAAGGTACCGATTTATATTCATATTTGTGGTTTCTGTGTTTGTGCTGGGTGAATTGATGAACAAAGTTGGGGTTCAATCCTTACCTCCTTGTGGGAGTTGTAGCAACTTCATTTTTTCACATCTGCTCGAAATCTTATTCTGAAGATTATCAGAATCATTCTGAATCGATGAACAGACCACAAAGTTGGGGTTCAGTCCTTACCTCCTTGTGGGAATTGTAGTAATTTCATTTTCTCACATCTCAAAATCTTACTCTGAATTGAACAGATCGCAGAGTTGGGGTTCAATTGTTACCTCCTTGTGGGAGTTGGTAGTGACTTCATTTTGACTTCATTTTCTCCCATCTGCTCGAAATCTGTGACTTCATTTCCAGCAGAGAATCCCAGAGTGGTTAGACTGGAAAACACCTTCAACATGCAACTCCAACCAATGCCATCCCTCAAACCCTCCTGATCTCTCCCCTCCTTTTCCCCAGGCCTGCCAACAGCCACCTCCATCTCCCTGCAGGAAGCTTTCGACCAACTCGTCCCCCGTCCCGCCGGCATCATCGACCAGCTGAGCATTGTCCCCAATGCCACCGAGCCGCTGCGGGTGACAGCCAGTGTCTACATCCCGGCGCATGGGCGGCTGGTGTGCGGCCGTGAGGATGGCAGCATCGTCATCGTGCCTGCCACACAGACTGCTATCGTGCAGCTGCTGCAGGGGGGAGCACATGCTGCGCAGAGGTACGGAGAAATCCCAAAAAACCTACTGGGAATCCAGTTGGAGTTGGGTGTTTCTCCTCCAGAATTGTTCCTGGTGTGGGAAGAACCTTCTGGGGTGCCCAGTAGATTCTGTGTGCTGCACTTAGGCTGCTGCAGGGGGAGCACATGTTGATCAGAGGTACAGAGAAATCCTAGAAAACCTGCTGGTAATCCCACTTGGAGCTGGGTATTTCTTGGATATTTCACTGGAGGTTTGGAGATGCAGGAGGTCTCCTTCAGAATTGAGAAATCTCCATGGGAAAAACCTCCCGGGATTCCCGGTAGATTCTGTGTGCTGCACTTGGGTTGCTATTGGATATGTGGCTCCATGTAACATTATTTTTGGGATGTTTCTTGCAGAGCAAACACTCAATCGTCGTGTTGCATTTTTATTTTTCTGTTTTCCAGGCTGGCCACCTCACCGGACACTCCGAGGTCACCGGAACAAGGTCACCTGTTTGCTGTATCCTCACCAGGTGTCCTCCCGCTATGACCAGAGGTATCTGATCTCAGGAGGGGTGGATTTCTCTGTCATCATCTGGGATATCTTCTCAGGAGAGATGAAACATATCTTCTGTGTCCACGGGGGGAGAAATCACCCAGCTGCTTGTTCCACCAGAAAACTGCAGTGTAAGTTCTCTGGGATAACCTTTGCAGCACCTCAGTGCTCTTTGAGAATGGGAATGCTGGAGATGTAACACCAACAACAAAAATAACTTGATTATTCTGTTAATTATGGTTTGTTTCATTATATTTTAATTGTATAAAGGTTGAAAATAGGGGGCTTATTAAGCCTATTGAAAATAGGGTTTAGAGACAATTGTGCCACTTGGAACTTGGCTGAATAAATAGAATTTAATGAACAAAATTATATTGATTGAAAACTCTGGGGTTTGCTCAGCAAAATGGGGTTTAAAACCCATTTGCTCTTTATGATGTGCAAAGGATGGATTAAAGGCAATTTCCACTCAGGGGCGTCTGTTCCCAGTGACCTTAGTGAGTTTGAACATCGGTGTAGATGCCACAGTTTTGTTCATAAAAGGGATTTTTGGTCACTCTGCTTGGCCCAATGTGGAAAGCTTTTTAACACCAACTCTCTGCATTATGATGAAGCTTTTTCACTTTTTCCCTTGATCAGGCAAGAGTCCAGCACTGCGTTTGCTCCGTTGCCAGCGATCACTCAGTGGGTCTGCTGAGTCTGAGGGAGAAGAAATGCATCATGCTGGCGTCTCGCCACCTCTTCCCCATCCAGGTGATCAAGTGGAGGCCTTCTGATGACTACCTGGTGGTGGGATGTTCAGATGGCTCTGTGTACGTCTGGCAGATGGACACTGGTGAGCTCTGACGTGTTGATTTATGCATTTTTAGTGGATAGAAATAGAGATTTGACAATTTCCTGGAGAGAGATTTGATTGAGTGCTGTGTCTGAGGGGAGAATTAAAACACTTTTGCATGTTTGTTTTTGGAGCTTATCGCTCCAGGTGTGCCCCAAACCAGGGATCAGTGCAGAATCACACTGGGGGGGTTTGAAGGACACCAATCCAGGCCTGGAACCCAACTAGAGCCTTTAGTAGCAGACTTTACCTCCTCAATACCAGAATGTTTGGGAGCACTTGAAACAGGCAAAAATTCCTTGTCAAGGACTAATTTCCTGAATGCAGTATCAGCATCTTCTATTGATCCTTAAACTGCTCTTAATCCTCAATAATTTAATCTAGATTAATATTACAACACTACAGATGAATATTACTACTCTACACTACTTTTTGCTGCCATGCAATGATTTTCTCTCTGGATAAAAACGTGTTCCTTTGAGGAATGTTAGTTCAACCCCAGCTGTTAAAACACACAAAATTCACCACATGCAGCTCTTTTTGCTGTATGATTTTCAGGCTGCTGAGCTGTCTTTCCCCATCTCCCACCATTTCAGGAGCTCTGGACAGATGTGTGATGGGAATCACAGCAGTGGAGATCCTGAATGCCTGTGATGAAGCCGTTCCAGCAGCCGTGGACTCGCTGAGCCACCCTGCAGTGAACCTCAAACAAGCCATGACACGCCGCAGCCTGGCTGCTCTCAAAAATGTGGCTCACCAGAAACTCCAGACCTTGGCCACCAACTTGCTGGCCTCAGAGGCCTCAGACAAGGTGGGTGTGCTTTGGATTTCCAGCAAGGAGGGAAATGCGGGAAGTTTCTGTTGTTGTAGTCGGCAGGTTGTCAGCTGCAGCTCCCCAAAACCTACATGTGGTTGTTCCCCAGTTTCTGTTGCAGTCTGTAATCAGATTTTGGAGTCATGGAATGGTTTAGGCTGGAAAAACTCTCCACGATCGACTCCAAGCATTCTCCATCCCTATCCCATGTCCCCAGGTGCCACCTCCACCCAGCTTTAAATCCCTCCAGCTCTTTCCATGAGGAATTGTTCCCAATCTCCAGGCTAAACCTCCCCTGGCACAGTTTGTGGCCAGCAGAGTGCAGCAGTGCTTCGTTCCCAGCTTCTCCCATTTATCTCTTGCCTTCTGCTGTCACCTTCTGTTTGGAGAGAAATCTGCCGTGGTGAGAGCATTGTTCAGCTTTTATCCCTCCTTTTTTCCCTCCTTCATTCCTTCCCTGCTCCCTTTTTCCCTCCTCAGCAGGGAGGGAAGGAGGAGGAAGATGGGCTTAAGTAGAATGCTGCAGTAATTGCAGGTCTGGGTGAATTTGAGCAGCTTCTTTTCCAATGGCATATATTGATTCTATAGTTCACTCTCCAAATATGAAATATTTGATGTGTTTTAAGCTTAATAACAAAATATTGGGATTTTGCTGTTCCTTGGAGTATAGCTGTGATCTTGTAGGATTCAGGAGAAGGAATCCTGGAGAGCCTCACCTGGAGAGCTCAGTTTATCTGCAAACATCTGTAAATTCTTGTGGTTTATGGGTGTGAGTTTCAGACTGGGCTCATCCACATCTCCTCTAATGGAAATCCCAATTCAGCCTCTTGTTTTTCCAGGGGAATTTACCCAAATACTCCCACAACTCCCTGATGGTTCAGGCCATCAAGACCAACCTAACAGACCCAGACATCCACGTGCTGTTCTTCGACGTGGAGGCTCTGATCATCCAGCTGCTGACCGAGGAGGCCTCCAGACCCAATACTGCCCTGGTTTCTCCAGAGAATTTGCAGAAATCCTCTAGTGGTGCCGACAAGGGCGGCTCCTTCCTCACTGGCAAGCGGGCGGCCGTGCTCTTCCAGCAGGTCAAGGAAACCATCAAGGAGAACATCAAGGAGCACCTCCTGGACGATGAGGATGAGGATGAAGAAGCCATGAGGCAGAGGAGAGAGGACGGCGACCCCGAATATCGCTCCAGCAAATCCAAACCGCTGACTCTGTTGGAATATAACCTCACCATGGATACAGCCAAGCTCTTCATGTCGTGCCTGCACGCCTGGGGGTTGAACTCGGTGCTGGATGAGCTGTGCTTGGATCGCCTGGGCATGCTGAAACCTCACTGCTCAGTGTCCTTTGGCCTGCTGTCCCGAGGTGGCCACATGTCCCTGATGCTGCCTGGCTACAACCAGCCCGTGGGCAAAGCAGCCCTGCAGGAGCTGGGCAGGAAAATGTCCGTGACGGAGGGTTTGGGCAAAGGGACGTACGGAGTGTCACGGGCTGTCACCACGCAGCACCTGCTGTCCGTCATCTCGCTGGCCAACACGCTGATGAGCATGACCAATGCCACCTTCATCGGGGAGCACATGAAGAAAGGGCCCAGCAGGTATGGCAAACACTGACAGGGAATCTCTACTTCATTTTGTCCTTGGATTTGGTGTAGCTTTCCCTTGGGATGCTCATGAGTCTCTCTGGATATTTTGTGTTTAGGCCACCCAAGCCAGGCACCCCCGAGATGGCCAAGGTGAAGCCACCACCCCCACCAGTGTCCAGCCATGCAGCACAAGGGCAAATCAAACAAGGTAACGAACATTTCCTTTGCAAGCCCTCAGATCTGATATTCCAGCTCTCTTAACACCTTTTTGTCCAGAGAGAAAATCATTGCACGGCAGGAAAAGGTAGTATTGTATTATCTAATAATCTACATTAAATTTTTGAGGATTAGGAGCTGTTTAAGGATCAATACAAGATGCTGATTCTGCCCTGAAATCATTCCCTGACAAGGGATTTTCACCTGTTTCAAGTGCTCCCAAACATTCTGGTGTTGAGGAGGTAAAGCCTGTGTAACTAAAGGCTCTAGTTGGGTTCCAGGCCTGGATTGGTGTCCTACTCCTTTAGGCTTTTTGGCATTGCTGGGGTAAAAAGTTACCTTTGCTCACCTGGAGGCTCATTTAAAATGCACTTAAATTCCAACCAACCCTCAGGAGTTCTTTCTGGGACATCTTGGAGTGACAGATGGGGCAGCTCAGGCTGATTAAGGCTTATTTTTTTGGCTTTTAATGCGCATTACAAATGTCAGATCTACGGAAATGTGGGAAAAGCATGAGAAGAAGCAGCAAAATTCCTGGGTTTCTAATTTACAGTCAACCACAAAGTCAAACCAAACCCACCTTGCCTGAAAACATATTTTAAAGACACTTGATTTAGATGTACTTCGGTCTTTTTAAAACATCCCAGTTTCTCTCACTGTCTCCACGTTCTTCTGCAGCTGCATGTCTGCCTCAACCTGAAATTCTCATTCAGTTGAATGTTATTTTGAAGCTGAATATTATTTTGAGTTGAAGATTATTTTGAAGCTTCTGAGTATTATTTTTAAGTTGAAGATCATCTCGTTTTCCATTCTCCGGTGATGTTAATCTGTTTTTCTGCTGCTGCTCTCCTCACTTCCCTCTTTTTTTTTCTCTCTCTTTTTGTTTCTTCTTCTTTCTTCTGCAAGTTGCTCCTACTGCTGCTTCCAGCACGGATTCTGGGCACTCTGACAGTTCTGCTTTCCATTCCTGTTTCTTAGTCAACGAAGGTATTCCTTCCTCACTTTTCTACTTATCCTTTACTTCCAGCTAAAATCTTTTCTCATTGTTATTTTTCGTTTGATTTTGAAAGGAATTTTTCTTTGGCCTTTAACGAAAAAAAGGGAGTTTCACACCACTTAAATCTGATTTTTGGTGTTGATGAAGATTTGGGATTTATTTAAATTACTTGGGGTTGGTGGTGGGAGTGAGTTTGGTCCGATAAAGATTTATTGTTAAAAATGTTAAACATGTCTTTCTGTACAAAAAGCACAGAATCAGAAATCAGAATTTTTAACACCGAAGTGTAAATTCCTGCACTAGAGATTCCTCTTTTTAATCCTTGTTTCTTGTGGGGAAATTGCCATCATCCTTTCTTTAGCACTCTGAGGAGTTTGGCTGATGAAAATATTTAGATTTTTACGCTTAGGATTGCTGAGAAATTAAAAATCTGGATCTGTGTGTTCACCTGAAGCACTTTTCAAGTTAATGGCATATTGGATATATTGGAGATATATTAAATACAATATTACGTGAAGTATTTCACAAGCATTTTTACATACTGTGTTGTTGGAACACAGTGTATTTCTCTCCTGGTTTTACCTGCACAGTAAGAATTCACCTGGACTAAGTGTGTTAAAATAACAGTTCATGTGGAAAAATCAGGATAGCAGGCAAACTGAGCACAGAAAACTCCATGTGATCCTCGCAGGGGTAGGAGTTTGCTGTAATTTATTTCTGAAACATCACTCCAAATAACTTCACCTGAAGCTCAGCTGTGTTGATTTCTGCTGTATTTTCCAGGCTGGAGCCAGCTGGCTGCCATGCACTGCGTGATGCTGCCAGACCTGCTGGGGCTGGAGAAATTCCGACCTCCCCCTCCTGGAGATGCTGGCACGGCGCTGGCAGGATCGCTGCCTGGAGGTGAGTTTACCTTCACATTTTGGGATTTTGGGATTCAATTATCCCTTCATATCAAAGTGCTTCAATTCTCCCTTCATATCAAAGTGCTTCAATTCTCTCTATACAAAATTCTTCAATGTATATTCAATTCTTCATATGCAAAACCCCACATCGTTCTTTCCTACCACCAATTTTATTCCCAATTCAAGACTATTTCTCACTAAACCCTATTTTAACCCTGTCTAAAATGACACATAAATAGATAGATAGATTTTTGCTTTTTTTTGCCCTGTGTAGGGAGACAGGAGTTTGATGAGTTTGCAACAGGCAGTAACTTTTATTAGGGTGGCTGATAAAATACTCAGTCTCCTTCACAAGGTTCTTTAATAATGGCCAATTAGTCTAATACAATATAAATTATCATTTACTAGACACAGAAAAAGACATAAAGACTTAGGACAAATTTCCATACTTACACAGGAATGGCATAATTGCAAACTATAAAATAGTTTTTTTATTCCACACTGCAATTATGGAATAAAATGATTGCAAAAACTATGCAGAGCTGAAAACTGCTATCACGAGAAGTATTTATTAATAGCTAGCGAGGATAATAAAATTAGGAACCACATGTATCTTACCAGCCAATGGGTGGTGGAAAATGCTTTGGAATCCTTTCACTCAATTCCCAGGAAAGTAACCACAGAGTCCAGGAGCTATTTTTGTGTTTTATCTCTCTGATCAAGTCCTTCTCACCCCACACAGGTGAGGGAAGCAGCACAGGCTCTGCTGCTGGCTGAACTGAGGAGAATCGAGCAGGCAGGACGCAAGGAAACCATTGATGCTTGGGCTCCTTACCTCCCTCAATACATGGACAGCGTTATATCCCGTAAGGAACATCCCAATCTCCAGAAAAATTGGGGGGAAAAGGCTTGGGGAACCCCAAATTCCCAAAAATCCAGCCAATCCCATCCACTCCCCCTCCCTTCCCACAAAGGCTGCCCCAAACTGCCCTCAATTCTCACTTATTCCCTCAATAAAAATATCTCATCTTCCTTAAAATGAGATTCTTTTCCCCCCTGAAAATCTCTGTGAAACACCAGCTGATTTTAGAGTGGTGTTTGATGGAAATGGAATGCAAGAATTCTGTGGATGGGATGTGGTAGGATGGTTGGAATTGGTAGGATGTGGTTGGAATTGCTCTGAGCTCAGGTAGACTGGAAAGCTTTCCAGTGGCTCAAAACTAGCAAATTTTGATGAAGTTTTTATGGTGAGTGTTGAAACTCTTGGAATTAAGGATAAAGAGTTGGAGGAATTGAAGGGAATGAGGATTATTTGGGATATAATAGACTTTGGAAAAGTCTTATTTTCTGCTAGAAAGAGAGGGAGGAAAGTAGGGAAGATAAGGAAATATTCTTTTTTTCCTACATTCTCCACTCCTCCCAACTTTGCCACTTTGGGACATAAATTATAAATAATAAATTGATAATTATTGATGTGGGGGCAAAAATCAGCCAATTTTTGGGTCCAGCAGACTCAAATCGCTGTCACATTCTGCAGGTGAAATTCTCCTTTATATTTGATAAAAAATGTTAAATGGCTATGTTATTCCTGAATGACCAAACTCCTATTTTAGCTCATTCATTTCTAGATTTCTTGCTGTTTCTAGACGAGGTTGGAGTTGGAAGGAGCTGAAGGAATGAAGTTTAGCTGCTGCAGGAAACAGGGAATTCTTTGCCCCAATCCCTGATTTTGGGGTGTTGGGTTGTTCCTCCAGCTGGAGTGACCACAGAAGCCCTTCAGAGTGGGACTGCTGCCCCAGAGCCCTCAGGAACAGAAGCCAAAATCCAGGAGGAGGAGCATGACCTGGTTGATGATGATATCACAACAGGTGAGCATTCACTTCATTAACATCATCAAGGTAATTAATATGTTTCTATTTTAATACCTTCAGAGTTCTTCAATCTACCCACAACGTGTATTAGTTCTACAGAAATAAAGATTTTCTGTGATTCTTTGGAATTGTTGATCACATGAATAATGTATTCTGGTGAAATATCCAATTTAATCCAATTTAATTGCATCCTGGATTTTGGTTTCAATGGGATGCAATTGGGTTTGTAGTGGGAGAACAGAGGGAAAAATAAGAATCTGAAGATGATTTCACCTCAGCTTCTTTCTCCCATGAAGACCAATAATTATTGATTGGATTTAATTTCTTAAAATGATACCTTGCACCTCAAAACTTTGGGAAATTGAAATACTTTAGCTGGTCTGGCTGGAACACTGGTAGGAAATCCTTAATGCACTGCAGTGTTTCTTAAACATTTCGAAGATTATTTTGTCTTCAAATCTCCTTTTCATGCCTGAAGGACTTTTTTGGGTAACTGAAAATAGGACAAATGTTTTGTTGAAGTAATTCACACGCAAACAGCAGCATTTTTCCCCAGCTGGGCACCAATTCTCCTGACTCCAGGTCAGAATTTGGGAATTCGGTTGATTGGCTTATTCCAAGTATATTTTGAATTATTTTTTTTATTGTGTCATTTATAGACTTTGTGATTTTGGTTCCACCTAACTGAAATAATCTAAAATGAATTCCAAAGGGATTTTTTTTCCTATGTGTTGTTACAATTCTTTTTACTCACCACAACTGAAGAAATCAAATATTTCAGAAGAAAACGTTGCAGGAAGCGGCAAGTTGTGGCCATTCTGTGCTTTTCTAATTTTTATTTTTCATGCTGAGCTGTTAATAATATTGATTTTTAATAGTATTGATCTCCTTTAACCACTCTCTGCAAACTCTAAAAGAATGAGATTGTCTTCCCTTCAGTGTCCCTTGTAAGGGAAATTCTGATGGGTGACCCCAATGCTTTAAAACCTGAATGAAATCCTGATATTCCCCATCCGAGCAGCACAGAATCCATTTTGTCTCTGCCTATTTCCCTGGAAAAAGCTGCAGCATCCTCACCCATTTTGTGTTCCCAGATGCTACAGCAGTGAAACATTCCCTCCTAAAAGGCACAGCCCAGCAGAAAATTGCAGTGAAACTGCAAGAGACGGCAATGGCTGCAAAAAGACTCATTTTATGGGTGGAAAAGCATATTTTCTACCTGCAATTAAAGAAACTAAGTTGTAATTCCTAATGCATGGCTAGCAGCACTTAAAGAGCTCTGCCATTAAATTATTCCCAGTTTAAAATTCCAAATGTTCCAGAGGACTGATTGTATTGACATCATTTGTATTAGAAATGAATAATTGGCACTGAATTATTATGGCAAACATATTTTGAACAGGATTTAATAAGGATTAATAATTAATGAATAAGAAATTCCTTGCTGAATTCCAGATCTCTCTAGATAAAGGGACCACTCCAGTCAAACCAGTCCATATCTGGATTTCCCATTATGGTGATTTTTTTAATTCCAAGAGACTAAATAGTGAAAGCAATTTAAACCCTTTGGGATCAGCAGCTAAGGCCGGGAGATCCCTTATTTCCAGTCTGTGGCTAGCACAGGTTCTTCCCGTGGGAACATTTTGCTATATTTCATAAACAAGATAAAGTTTGGATGTTTTGCAAACAGTTTCTCCGGATTGAGTGAGTTCGGGCTTGGCCAATTGTGCCTAGGGAGAGGTCTCGGGCTGACCAATCTGGGGCACTTCTGTAGACTCTATATATATGGAATTCAAAACAATAAAGTTCCTTTCCTCCTCTCTTTCCTTGTCTGAGAACTTGGGTCAGTCCTCAGCTAGCCGCTCAACAGCGACACCAGTCAGCTTCTCCTGGGCAAATGGAATTCCAGCATTTTGGATTATCTGCAGTGGTTTTATTTGGATATTTTCCAATTCTGGGAGCAGGGAAAAGGTGGATTAGAAAATGTTGAGTCTTGTTTGAAATGCAGGTTTGATTTTCCCTCATCCAAAGGGGAACTCCTGGATGTCAGAATTCCCAGGCAGGGAATTAACTCCTTATCTTCCCACATTTCCCTGTGTGTCCAGGATGGGCTGCCAGGGAGAAATTCCCAAAATTCCTTCCAGGCAGGAATTTCAGCTCTCCAGGTCCATTCTGTGCTGTGCCAGCTGAGGGAGCTGTGGGTGTAGGAATGGCTCAACTTCCAGGCAATGCTTTTAGGAACAGAGGCTGGTGAGGAGTAACCACCAAATATTTTCCTGGTGTCCTGCCTTTTCCTTGTGCTCACTGGAACTTCAAATATAAATTTATTTATCACTGTAATTTAAAACACAAAAATATTTTCACTTTGGTTTTTTTTTGAACAGTTGTATCCATTTGAAATCTCAATTTCCAGTATTTCAGTGTTATTTCACACACATGGAACGCCATGAGTAAATCCCAGTGCTGTGAATGCTGCTGGGGTGGGTTTGGGATTCTCTAGGAGTCTCCAGCTGTTTGGAGCACGGATTTGGTGGATCTTGTTGGATTTGAGGTTGGATCCTGGAGCTGTGCCTGCAGCATGAGGCTACTCTGGCAAATCCAGAGTTCCTCTTAACTCCAACCCATCGATTCCTCTCCCAGTTCAACCTGGACAACTTGCTTGGCCTTTAATCCTTTTATTGTAAGCTGGGCTGAAATTAATTTTCCCCCAGAAGTGTGCAAAGCCAATTAACGGGAGCTCGGAATTCGGCAGCTCCAAAGTGTTAAATGCAGCCTGACCTCGTGGCTGCACTGCCGGCAGAGCGATCGATAGCAGCCTCAGAAAATGTGGAAATTTGGGAATGTTTTCCGACATTTCCAACCCTTCACCGGGCTGCTTCGAGCATTCATGGTGCTGTAATGATTAAAAATTGAGATAATTTGGAATATTTTGGATTATCTTTGTCCTGTGTGCCATCGGTTTGTCTTCAATTAAAGCCGGGATTTTTTTCCCAGCTAAAATCCCGAAGGTGTTTGTCCTTCTGTTTTCCACCCAGACCTCTTGGAGGTTATTAATTTTCTCCCAGTGATAGGGTGATCAAGCGTCCTGTCAGGAAAATGGATCTGTGTGTCAAGCCTTGCCGTGATTAAAGGGAGAAGCAGCGCAGGGAGAAAATACCAAATTTTCATGGACAAACAAAAGGGCTCCTCATCCAGGTGTTATTCCAGCGGGAATTTCATCTGGGAGAAATCATTCCCATTAGCTAGGGGCTTTCTGTCATAACTAAAAAATATGCAAGTATTAGGGAGTTTTTTTCTCCTCTTTTTAAGCAGGTTTTTACCCCCTCCACAGGGGACAGTCAGGATTTTGTTGCATTTGGAGAGCTTGGTTGGTTTGTTTTGCATTTCTTGGAGTTTTGGCAGGTTTGGGGGATTTTTTGAGGTAGAAAATCCTCCCCTGCAGCTGTGAGGATCAAACTGGTAATGGATCTTTTCCAGCCTGTCCTGGTTGGGATTTTTTCTGGGGTTAACAAAGACTGGGGGCTGGAGGCACCAGGAAGGAGCTCAGCTCTTGGTCTGGCAGCTTGCCCTGTGGAAAATGAGGATCAGCTCAAGGTGGAGCTTGGGAATTCCCAGTAGGATTTTTTTTGCCGTTTGTGGAAACTCTGTTCATATGGGTTCTGTGGATTCCCCATCCCTGGCAGTGTCCAAAGCCAGGTTGGACAATGCTTGGAGCATAACAGAAGGGATGATCCTTCAAATCCCTTCCTGCCCAAACCACCACAATTCCAGAATTCCCTGTAACACCCAGGATGCTCCCAAAGCATCCCTGCAGGAGTGCAGCGAAGGGTTAACCCTCTGTGCTGAAATCCCTGGATGCAGGGGAGGCCCTGCAGTGTTTAATTTCCTCCTGGAAGAAGCACATGTGTTGGCTTTTCCTTTCTTGCCCTTCCCTTCCCCCGTTTTCATCCTCCTTCATCCAAAGGCAATGCTATTGATTTTTTTTCCCTTTTCCTTCCCTCCCTTCCCATTGTTAAGCTTTTCCCTTGTTTTTCTCTCTCCTTTTGGGGTTGCCCAGCCACAGCTTCTAAAATATGGGGAGCTTCCTTGTTTTCCTCGTGGATGTCATTAACATCCCACACGCCTCATTAATCCACCCTTTGTTAAGCCACCCTTCGTTAATCCGTAGGCCTAATCCTATGTCAGGTGAAGCCTCCCAAATCCTCGGGATTCAAACTTCCTTAATTTTATAGAACAGGTGGTAGGGAATTTCCCAGGATGCTGGGAATTGATAGCTAGGTAAAAATGGATTTTATTTGTCACAATAAGTGACTGCGGTTTCACTTTAATAATTTCTTCTCAGATTCTGGGATTTTACTTCCAATAAAAAAGTCTCTTGTGCTTAGTGGAACTCAGAGTCTGTGGACTACATTAAGCTAATAACACATATTTCAGTTTTGTATAAAATTCATAATTACAATTTTTTTCCCACTGTTGAAATCCCACATATAACATTTCACTGGTTGTAATATCAGTTTTTCATGGTGTGTCCTGTTACCCTCAAATTTAGGAGGAAAGCTGGACGTGGCGATGGATGCCGTATCCAAAAAATGCTTTTATATAATGCAAAGAGCTTACCCTGAACAAAATCCATCTTTTAAAAACAAATTAACAAGAAGCAGCCCAAAAATCACTAAACATAGAACTCCACAGATCTTTTCTCACTGAGCAAAAAACTCTGGGAATTAGGGAGTTTTCTGGTGACTTTTTTCCCCCCATGAGTTCTTGGCAGGTTTTGGAGGTTTTTCGAGGAATCACCTCCACGCCTGCGAATCCCAAAGACGCGACTGACATTCTTTACTCATGAATTTTGCCCAGTTTGGAGTATCAAATCCACCCGTTTTTTGTATTTTCCCCCTCCAGGCTGCATCTCCGGCCTCCCCCAGCCCAAGAAGGCATCCACATCCTACGAAGAGAGGCGCAAACAAGCCACAGCCATCGTCCTGCTGGGTGTCATCGGCGCCGAATTTGGAGCTGAGATTGAACCACCCAAGCTCCTCACTCGACCCCGCAGCTCCAGCCAGATTCCCGAGGGATTCGGCCTCACCAGCGCTGGATCCAACTATTCCCTGGCCAGGCACACCTGTGAGTACCTGAGGGTGGGTTTAGGGGTTGGGAATATTCACTGAGGTGCTGCTGGAATTGTGACGTCCCTCGTTCTGCTCCCAGGTAAGGCAGAGCACTCACATTGTGTTTGTTGGATTTATTCTGGATTATTTTCCTTCTGCTAGCCCAGGCTGCTCTAAGCCCCTTCCAGCCCAGCCCTGAACACTTCCAGGGATGGTGAATCCACAGCTTCTCTGGGCAACCTGTGAGCCCATCAAATACCCGTCAAATCCAGGGTATCTCGCTGCTTTCCAGTGACACAGAACTATGATGGTGTGCCTTTTGCAAGGGCGGAAGTTTCCAGAAATTCCCACCTTGCCTGCTGCCTGCATTATTGATTCCTGGATTCCTCACAACTCAGCTATTCCCTGATAAAATGCCACCCCAGGAATTGCTGGCTGCACACACCCCACATCCCCCCAAAACTCATGCTGTGTTTACAGAGTTAATGGGCTGGCAAATTGTGGCCTGGATATGGAAATGCCAAATTCCATGGATAATTCAGGGGGTTTTCCAGGCAGCTGCCATCCGTGGAGTTATTAACGAGCAGCTCTTTGCCCTTTAGCTCTGGTGACACTGAGTATGGAGTTATTGAGATCTCCTGGACTCTGAATTGGGCTTCTTTGCAAAGGAAAATTCCAAAGGGAAAAATTCCAAAGGAAAAACAGCAAAAGGAGCAGGTTTTCCATGGTCCCTGCAGATCCGTGCAGTCACTCCGGTTTTGCTGAAATCTGGATTAAATAAGACAGGAATGAGCAGGAAGGGATGAAGGAATAGGGAATTGTAACCCAGCTCTCCTACTTTTGGTCTCTCTGTGGACAGTGAGGGAAAAAAGTCATCCAGAAATGGTCACAATCGAGTTAAATCCTATTCTTGGAGTCCATCATTTGGATTTAGTTGGATCTTGGTCAGAGTTTTCAGTGTCTCATTCCTGCCTCAGGCTATTGATTTTTCCTGAGCAAATAATTTCATTTTTTAAAATCCATTGGCAAACTGGGGATAACAAGGCTGCCTGGAGCCATGTGCTCGGGGAGATTCTGCAAGGAAAGACATTTTGGGAATCCAGGGGCTTCTGTGCAGTGAAAATAAGTGATGAGCTTTAGTATTTGGGCACATTTGTGGTGATAAAGTGATATAAGGAGCAAATGTGCCAATGCAGAGCTGGAATAAAATTATATTTTAATACTGATTTACGTAGGAATGGCTGAGGAATGCCTGAGGAATTGTGTCCAGTGAGTCACACCTGACTTTCTGTCTCAGGGAATTTTGGATTTGGTGTTTAATGACTTTTTATGGCCAAATATTAACAAGAAGCAGCAAAATTACAAGGCCAGAGATGCACATCATCCCAGGCTTTTCCAGCCCCGCCATGCTGAGCTTTTCCAGGGCTAATTACCTCATTGCTGCGCTGACTCTAATGTGACATGTTTATTGCCCTAACGAACAACTCATTAGCGCTGGGATGGTTTTGTCAATATTAATTCCTTCGTTTAAGCCGAGGCAGAGCTTTAAACAAAGATGTCCCAGCCAGGGACCCACCGGTACCAGGATTTTGGGTCAGTGTGGCTGTTGCAGGATTCTGAGGGAAAAGGTGGGAATATTTCATCAGAGTAATGCTTAAGGAATCAAGTTTTTAATAAGGTTTTGTATTTGAGGCATCAAATCAACACTTTGTGGCACGACCGGCAGGAATTTTGGGGGGTTGGTTGGTGGGAATCAACTGGACCAACCTGGCTTTTCCCAATCCTAAAGCAGCAGGAGGCTTATTTAATAAACAAAACAACCAACTTGTTGAGGACAGTTCAAGAAAAACCTGATAAAATCAGTAATTATCTTTACCACAAGGGGTAATAAATAACGATGGAGAGATAATGATAAATCATTGGGAAGCATTGCTTGGCTTAGCCCTCCTCCATTTATGTGTACAGAATTCATTTTATGAATAATAATATGCATCATTATTTGAATAATAGGAATTACTATTTATTAATTTAAAGTAGGCCATTAAAGGAAATAGTAATAAATGTGCAGCAGTAGTAGTAAAATTGCAGAACCCGGATCACAATTCAGGATGGGTGAAGTTGTTTGGGCTGTTTCTCTCCCCTCTTAAGCTCTATTTTTCAGCAATATTGTTGACTTCTATTTTTGCCCCCCAAATCCACTTCCTGCTATTTCTTATGCTGTGACAATATTGCGTTGGGAAATCGGCAGTGGCGCAGATTATGGATTCTCCCCGGGGTGTCCCAGGGCAGGCTGGACAGAGCTGAAGGTGGCAGGGGTGGCACTGGGCACCTTCAAGGTCACTGCCCTGACCCTGCCCTGCTGTCTCCTTTCAGGCAAGGCTCTGACGTTCCTGCTGCTGCAGCCTCCCAGCTCTCGGCTCCCTGCGCACAGCACCATCCGCAGAACCGCCATCGACCTCATCGGCCGCGGCTTCACCGTCTGGGAGCCCTACATGGACGTGTCAGCCGTGCTCATGGGGCTGCTGGAGCTCTGCGCCGACGCCGAGAAGCAGCTGGCCAAGTGGGTACCTCCAAAATCCCTGCTGGACTCCTGGATGGGAATTCCCACCCATGGGAATCAGGCTGGGGTGGTGGGATGGGCAGTGAGGGTGGAGAGCGGGGTTAGGAAATGAATTCTTGGCTGTCAGGGTCGAGAGGCTCTGGAATGGAATTCCCAGAGAAGGTGTGGTTGCTCCTGGAAGTGCCCAAGACCAGGTTGGAGCACCTTGGGCTAATGGAAGGTGTCCCTGCCCATGGCTTGATCCTTAAGTTTCCTTCTAATCCAGGCCATTCCGTGGTTCCATGAAATATATTTGTTGACAGCACACAGAATCTAAATGGCACCTGCGATAAGGAGCTGCCCTGGGTGGTTTTCATCCCAGGAATGTGTTTCCACATCCATCTACATTGATGGTTCTGATGTTATTCTAAAGTAGATATTGCCCATTTTATGTTAGTTTTAATTTCCTCACCATAGAGTGAATCCTTGCCACGTGTTGGCAGGAGAAATATGGACGAATTGGATTACCGTTGTTTTTTGTCTGAATTCCAGTTATTCCTTGTAGTGTGATGGGAGACACCGCGCACATTTTCCCTTCCCAAAGCCCCGTTGTATGTAAATCCCAGCTTCCAGGATCCAAGTGACCACAGTTCTTCAGCAAGTCCTTTTGCTCATGTGATTCCATCCTTAGCTGTCAGGAAGATTAGTCTGGCTCTCCCTGCACTGATCACGGAATAAATGAAGGGATCGGCGTGGAGCCTTGAGGAGCGCGGCGCAATTTTCCTCATGATAAATTGCATAATAAGCGCGAAAGCGTTTGCTTATTAATCCATAACAAGATTTAGATTGAAAACGGCCTGTTACATTGCTGACAGATCCAGGATGGAGGGAGATGGAAAGAAATGGAGCAACAATGTGTGCAGGGGGTTAAGTGTGGATCTCACCCTGCCGGAGCCCTGCTGAGCTCCCGCTTTGTGCTGGATTTGCCGTGGACACAATAACGGCACACAGCTGCCAGCGCCTCTCCCGGAGGTTTTATCAAAGAGCTTTTATGTCAAGCTTCTGCCTTTAGATAGAAAAGAAGAAATCACATTTATTGACCAGGAAAACGAGTGGGTTTCTTTTTTCCCTGCTGAATCAAGGGAATATCCAAGCTGTTAGGCAAAACTCAGGTGTTTGGAACTCCTCCGCTTGCCCAGCTCATCCCGGTTCCCCAAGGTTAGTCTGTGCCAAGGGAAGCTGCTCAGTTGTGAGGATAGGGAGTGTTTTCCCAGCATTTTTAGGCTATGATTTTGTCTTGGATGATGGTAGGAATCATTTTTGGCTGTAGTTTTGCTTTTTGAATTAAGCTACATTTCAGGTAGATTTTCATGGAGTGGTTTGGGTTGGGAAGTATTTTAAGGATCATCCATTCCACCCCTGGCCATGGGCAGCAACTTAGCCCAGGTTGTTCTGAGTCCCATCCAGCCTGGCTTGGAGCAATTCCGGGGATCCAGGGGCAGCCACAGCTTCTCTGGGCACCATTGTGATCCAAACCACCAGAATTAGCAAATCCCATTCTAATCAATCCATACATTTTTGTCTGTGACTTGGAGCCACCTGACCCAGTGGAAGGTGTTTCTGTCCTGGTTGGAATATGCCATTCCATCCCCTTGTGGGGCTGAGCTCTGCCCATGTCCTCCCAGGCAAAGGAATTCACAAAAAGTCTGTTGCTTTTGGGGAAAATCCACACTTTGCCAAGCATCTTGTAAGGAAAAACATTGCTGGCATGACACAGAGCCTTCAAAAATTGGCAGAGAGGCACTTGGGGTTTGCTGGCTTTGTCTGACTGGGATAACTCTTTCCCCTGGCTCATCCCTTTCCATGGAACACCTTGACAGGAGTTTGGAAGTTACATTTAAATGTGGTTTTCCGGGGAGAATGCTAAGAGGGACATCACCCTGTGGCAGAGACTTTATTTGGTTTCAGGCATGGGAGTTTTAATTCGTACAATAACGATGAGGGATGGGAAAGGAAAATTAACTGGTTGGGTTTGTAAACTCCTGCTATTCTCCTCCCCAAAAAAATCAGTCAAAGAGCACAGGGAAGAAGGAGGAACCCTTTCCACAGGTTGTCCAGAAAAATGCGTGGGTGCTCCATCCCTGGAAGTGTTCCAGGCCAGGCTGGACAGGGCTTGGAGCAACCTGGTTTAGTGGAAGGTGTTCCTGCCATGGCAGGCGGTGGAATAGGTGATCCTTAGAAGACCTTCTGACCCAAACCAGTCTGTGATCCTATGTTTCTACATTTTGGGGAATTTTTGGATAATGTGCAGGGCACATAGAAATTTTATTTTTGCTAAATGCAGTTACTTGGTATTTAGCACCTTATTGCTTCTTGCTTTTATCTTGTCACAGCAAGTAAAAGCCTTGAATTAAAGAGAATTACTCTGGCCAGGGGATTTTTCAGCCTGTGTTTAAAGTACTGTAAAAGACCAAACCATAAATCCTTGGGAAGACGCTTGGGGCTCGCCTGGCCCTCTGTGGGGTGATATGTATTCAGCACATACAGATAATTTGTTAACAAGGCCTTTTGCCCACTTTGGACAGATGCACTTACTGTTTTCAATCTTCATGGTTAATTATTCGATTTGGGGTTGATGCTGGAACACCCTGACTCCTAATCACTGCTCTTTGTTGGGAGTCCATTATATTGGAACTGCCGGAGTGCTCCCGGTGACCTTGAACTGACATTATAAGCTGGTTCTAATCTTTTCACTCTATATTTCCAACGCCTTTGTGCGGCTGCCGTTTAGCATCACAATGGGGCTGCCCCTGAGCCCGGCGGCCGACTCAGCACGCTCCGCTCGCCATGCACTGTCCCTCATCGCCACCGCCCCGCCCGCCCGCCTTCATCACCACCATCGCCAAGGAGGTGAGCTGGGGGTGTTCAAAGAGGGTTTTCCGTGGGTTTGGGGCTGAGGAGAGTGGGGAGCACCAGGCATGGCCTGTCTGATGGCTGTGTGAGCCATGACAAACAGCTGGAGCCACTGGGAGCATCTTTGGGAATGGCTTTGTGCCCCATTGCAAGGAGGATCCATGCCCTGCACTCAGTTCTGTCCCACACAGCAGCAACAGCCTTCTGTATTGCCTCCTCCATGTTCCCCCTCCATATTGCCCGTCACACATTCCTCCTCCATATTCCCCCTCACTCATTCCCCTCACTCATTCCCCTCACATATTCCAGGAACTCCATTCTGGAGCTCAGAATTCCTTAAAAAGCTAGCTCAACTCCATCATAATTTTGGCACTAAATAGCTGTAATTTTTTGCTGTTGAATGTGCTGTTGAATGTGCTGGAGAACAGAGGGTTTGTGACCAGGTTTATCCCTGCAGTGGGTTTGTGACCAGGTTTATCCCTGTTCCTGCAGGTGCACAGGCACACGGCACTGGCAGCCAACACACAGTCACAGCAGAATATCCACACCACCACGCTGGCCAGGGCCAAGGGTGAGATCCTCAGGGTCATCGAGATCCTCATCGAGAAGATGCCCACGGACGTCGTGGACCTGCTGGTGGAGGTGAGCCCACCTCTGGCCTGGGCTCCGTGCCAGGGATCTGGGATCAGCCTCAACTCCCTTTCCGTGTGGTGCAGAGAATTTGCTTTACACCAAATTCATTCCTTAAACTTTAAATTGCATTAAATCACATTGCTGGGGAAAATATCGCAGACCAAAGAAGGTCCAAGCCAGGTTGGACACTGCTGGGAACAACCTGATCTATCCCAAGGTGTCCCTAGAATGGGATGACCTTCAGAGCTTTCATTGTGGAAGATAAACCACAAATTGTCAACCGATGGTAATTTTTGTTTCCAAGGTGATGGACATCATCATGTACTGCCTGGAAGGATCTTTAGTTAAGAAAAAGGGTCTTCAGGAATGTTTTCCAGCCATCTGCAGGTGAGTTCTTCCTCTGGGAATGCTGTGAAGTAAATTATAGGATCACCAGCAGGATATGTTTCCTAATCAAGAGTGAAACAGTCTTTTAGGTGACACAAGAGTAAAAGGTGATATATAAAATGCGAGCATTTCCAGTATCCTTAAACGTGGATAAATATCCCAGTTATCCTCTTAAACTGGTCCAGCCAATCAATTCTAATAATCACCTGTCGACCATTACATTTTAATTTAATAACCTATTAAAATATTGAATAGTTTCAAGAAAAGAACAATTATCCTGTTGCCAGGTTGGATACTGATGGAGATGATCTTCCTCCTTCCTGATGCTTTAAGTGGCTTTCCTTAAAGCATAAAGGGAAGGATAAATGGGAATTAGTGCCCAATCTCCCTATTCCTCTGCGTATTTATAGCGATCCAGTATTTTTAAATTCTTTGCAATTACTGGTAATATTTCCTGGTTATAGCTAGTGTAAAAATGATTCTTCTCTTTTGTTCTTTACTGGGTTTTTCCATGTTTCACCCTGCTTTTCTTGCCAGCTGCCATCCCGCAGTGCAGAACGTGTCTCACACCTGCATGCAAGCAGTTGCTATGGCACTGGGAATCCCAAGGAACCAGGAGAGAAGTCTGCAAGATGGGTTGTTTGAAGCCTTAAATATGCTCAGTGGCATGTTTTTTGAGAGTGATTCCAGATATTTCTGGCAGATTTTGGTGGAGGAAAATCTAACTGTAAAATTCCAACGTAATTCAGAATGCAGCTGGCACTTTCACAGGTCTGCTCTCCCTGTAATAAAGGCATAGTGATATCCCCAAGGATTTGAATTTGCAATAAGGATTTAGACTCTCTTGGGTTTCAAGGTGTTGAAATTCCTTGGATTTTGCAGCTGTTGGAATTCCAGTAAATGCCACATGGTCACACTGGGTGTTAAAGGAGTATCACAGGCTTCACCCCAAGGATATTACTGGAGTAGGCAGTGTTTGATGGTGAATTTCCTCTTCCTTTTTCTTTATGCCCATCAAAAATTGATGAGTTTGCTTATTTTCCCTTCCACTTCCCTTCCTTGCCATTTGACTTTCACGGGAAATGCCCTGAAGTCACGCAGGGTGTTGGATGGTCACTTAACTGTTTGACTTCCAGCTTTATTGAGGTGTTCCAGCATGAAGGAGATACACCCAGGAACTCAGTGATTTGAGACTATAATCCCATGGATTATTCCCAAATGAATAAATAAATCCGATAGATAAATCTCATCAGATCCCTTGGTAACATATCGTGTTGGTTTTGTGGGATGCCAAGTGTTAAACCGGCGGTGAGTGGATTTTTAAAATTAATTATTTAATTAATAATTATTTCATTATTCCTGGTTCTCCTGGTCCCCCAGGTTCTACATGGTGAGCTACTACGAGCGCAGCCACCGGATTGCAGTAGGAGCTCGGCATGGCTCCGTGGCGCTCTACGACATCCGCACCGGCAAGTGCCAGGTAAGAAACTCCCCGGGAGTTCTTCCTGGAAAATCCTTGGAACATCTGGGAATGACGAGCAGTGAGCTCTACGTCTGCTGCAACACCCTGGGGATCAATGGCTTAATGAAGGACTTGCAGATATCGAGTCCTGCTGGCTTCCTGGTGCCATTGGATTGATAAGGAAAACCTCAGGCTGCATTTCCTGATCGGAAAGTTTGGTAGTTATTCCCCCAAAAATTCGGGATTGTTTACTCCGTGCTGGGGAATATTCACAGCACTTGGTTCCTTACTTTTCTGAAAAATTTTCCATGTAACCCATGGAAAACAGAGCTGGGGTTGACTGAAGGGACTCCCTGGGTAATTAGGGCAGGTTGTTTGCAGGTTTAATTATTTTTCATGAGATACAAAAATTTTCCAGATAAATTACTGTGGGGCAACGCCATCTATTGGATACAGATTCCTGCTTCCAAATCCGATTTTATACTTTATTTCTCACAGCTGCAGATTTTTCAGGCTGCTCAAAAACATGCAATAACTTGAGGATGGTGTAGCTGAAAAAGTTGTGTCATTGGAGAAAAGCTCAGGTTCTTGAGTTCCTTTCCTATGAGGGCTTTTGGGATCCTGAAGAGCATTTTGGGTTTGGGTTTTTTTTCTCCTTCCAGGTAATTTTAATTTTGTTTTTTAGAAAGGTGGTTATAGGAACTGACTGAGAAATTACTTGGAATGATCAATAGATATGGATGGATATCACAAATCCTCCTTTTCCACAAAAAACAAATCAGCATCTATCTAGGATGGATTTTTTCCTAGTAAAATACACTCTATTAGTAGATTGTATTATGACTACTCCAAACGCAAACATTTTTAATCTATTTTTCCATAATTCAATATCAAAGCCGGGTTCTTTCTCCTTCTCCTTTCCTATAAAATGACTTTGTAAACCCTCTCTGAGTATTGCTGCTGCTCCCAGCCTGTCACCCAGGCTCCATGGGGTTTTTGGTGGCAGTGGGAGCCAGGCAGTGCCCTTCCCATGCCGCTATTGATCTGTCCTTCAGCTGCTGGCAGCTCCCAGTGATCCCATGGCTGGGTGTTGATTATTCCCACACCATCTCGGGAGAGCTATTGACCCGGAGCCGCTGGCTGCCGACAGCTCCAGATCTCTCACCCCGTCTCCATGACACTCAGAATAAACTGCCTGAGTGCTCTGTGCCTCTGCAAGGCAGCTCATCCTCACCACAGCTTTTCCCTCTTGGGGGCACTTTGCGGATGGCTTTGTGCCCCTTTGCAAGGAGGATCTGTGCCCTGCACTCGGTTCTGTCCCACACAGGAGCAACAGCCTATATTCCCTCTCCATATTCACCATCACATATTCCATGAACTCCATTCTGAAGCTCAGAATTCCTTAAGACCTAGCTAAACTCCATCAGAATTTTGGCAATAAATAGCTGTAATTTTTGCCGTTGAATCCATGCAGTGCTTTCCATTGCTGGAGGAGCAGGGGGTTTGTGACCAGGTTATTTGAAATCCTTAAAAACGACATTTCTGTTGGATAAACAGGAGGGGAGGGCTGTGTTCAGAGATTTCCAAGGTGGATGGTGTGTGGAGATGCCGATCACCCTCCACGCCAGTGCCCCACAAGATTCATGTATGCTTTTATCCAGGTTTTTCCTGCATGTGTGGGATCTCATCCCCCTTTTATCCTGGATCACAGTATGCTGCTTGCCCTTAAACAGCCAAATCCTCAAGGGGCTGTGGTGTGAACAGGTTTGGTGTGTTCTAAGCCTAATCCCATCAGGAAGTTGTCTGGGATGAAGGCTCTCCCAGCCATTCCAGCAGGATTCACAGCACTCTGGAATGCAGAGTCCAGGATCTCAGGGATTGCAAAGGTTAAACTTTACCAGCTTCCCAAAAAACACGGTGGAGCTTCCATCAGCACCTTCCCCGCTGGCAGGCTGCCGAGCACGATCCGATGATGACTATTGATCCTTCCTTCCTGCCTCTCCTGGCTCTGGCCTTGATGTACGGATAGCACACAGTCCTGCTCAAATAAGGCTCCATCTTGATCAGGGGCCGAGATGAGATCCTGGGATTTGATAAAGATAATTGATGGTTCATGGGGAATTGGAAAACGGTTCTGAGAGCAGTGGCTCCACCTGAAAATGTGCCTTTTGTTTTCCCAGCTTTAAACCCTGCGAGCCAAACACATGGGATTAATCCCAAAATAAACCACTTGGATTAATAATTACAATTATAATTAATTTATAACAATATTAAAAGGATTAGGCAACAGGATTAAGGTATTGCTCAGCACAAGCTCTGTTTGCCCAATTAAACACTGAAATAATATTAAATTATAACCCAGTTATTACTATTTCTTGTAAGATTCCTAATTATCAACACACAATTAAAAATCCTGCACTTAGAGGTGCAGTAGCACAAGAAAATACTGATATTCTGCTATTTTATATAAAATTAAACACTAAAATCAGACTGGAGAGAGATTGCAGGTTACTGAATTTTAGAATACCTGATTGCTGATTTTGGCACGATGGGAAAATACTAATATTTTCCGATGTAAATTCTTGCTGGGTTCCAGAGTCTGGCCCAAACCTACCCAATTAATTCCTCAGTACGGGTTATTTAATTATCTTCTTTTCCTCTAGGAACATATTTGGGTCTATAAGGAGAGACTTTGCAATATTCCATGTTTATTGATTAAATCTTGGGATTCATCATAAATATTTAGAGCTGCATTTCAGAAATACTTGTAATTTTTGTACCTAAAACCTGGGTCATTTGCACCAGAAGATTAAAGAGAAACATGAGTTATTTTGGGTTTATTTCAAAGCAAAAGCTGCTTTTAAGCCTGGGCTGAAATCGATAATGTTTGGTCCTGGGTCCTTCCAGAATTAAAATCCCAGGAATCCGAGCATTAATTGGGTTGTGCAGGGCTGATTTTATTTCAGTCCTGGATGCCTTGGCAAAGTTTGATTTATATGGAAGGCAGAAAAGGATTTAATATTCCATTTGGAATTAATCGTGGCTTGGCTTAATTAATTACAGAGACAAAGCTGCTGTTCTTTATAACAGTGTTTTAAAGGTTTCTCCTGCAATCCACACCTGCATTTCCAAATCCAGGTGAGGCAAGAAAACCTGGCACTGGAAACCCACATCTCTAAATTTCAGAGAAAAGGTAATTACTGAGTATAACTTTCACTGGATAGGCCAGAGGCGTTTTCTAAACATGCTCAATAACAGAGTTAAGAGATTTTTATTAATTTATGTATTAAATGAAATGATTAAAGGTGCTGAAACTGGTGTGAGTTAATAGAGATTTCCATTAAATTGCTGCAAAAACAGGCATTTCTTTTTTATGTCACCTTCAGTGGAATATTGCCTTTCAGCGGAGATCTTCCCAAATATTAGGAATTAGGGTGTTGGAATAGCTTGAATGATACAGAGGCCCAGTGAGCTCCCAAAGCTGAACATTCTGTGGGTTAACATGGAATATTTGGGATGAGCAGCACTGATCTGGGTTTGCTTCACAGCTAAACAGGACAAAAATCCTGGCTGGAGAGGATTAGCATCAATTAGAGAAGCACTTCCTTTAAATAACAAAGCAGCTGGATTCCCTGAAGGATTTGTACTTCTTGGAACGTATTCCAGGAGTAAAAAGAGCAACAAGTGTGCTGCTCCTATTGATTTTCTGCCTTTGTCTCACCAAAACATGTTTTATTGACAAGGATTCCGTGCTTGTTAAGGGCTAAACAGTGGGATCATCTAATTAACTGTGAGGATCCCATTAAAGAGAGATTTGGGGTTCACTCACCTTTTCCACGAGGAATAAATGAAAGTATTCATGGGTTTTGAATACAGGAGGCTCATTCTAGGTGCACCACACTGAGCAGGGCTTTTAAGAACTTGGGGCACAGGGTTTTCCTAATGCTGATCCAGTAGGAAATGGGATTTTCAAGGAGAAACTCATCTTGGATTTAGTACATTTTTGATCCTTTTTGGGGGTACTGCAATGGGAGAGGAGTTTGCTGGGCAGTGCAAGGCTTCCATGTTTTAAAAATTCCCATTAATTGTTCAGAGACTTGGGAATATTGCTTTGGTTGAAAAACGGGACTTGGCAGAGAATGTGTTCCTGGGATGATTTCATTCAGTTTTATGGGCACTTCAAAGGAATTGTGCTGGTCTGTCCTTAAATCCCAGCTGGTGAGGTATTTTTATGGGGTTCCAGGTCATGGATCTCCCTCTTTCCTGTTTTCTCCTCTTTTCCCAGACTATCCATGGCCACAAAGGACCCATCACAGCCGTGGCGTTTGCCCCTGATGGACGTTACCTGGCCACATATTCCAACTCTGACAGCCACCTGTGCTTCTGGCAGGTAAGGACTCATTCCTGCTCTCCCTCAGTGCCACTAGGATGTCCCTAAAATGTGTGGAATGAGATGATCCTCAAAATCCCTCCCACCCTAAACATAAGGAGTTAAACATGGAGCTCTCAAATGTGACCTCGTTGCGCTGGTGATTTTTCCCTTCCGTGTCCTGCTTGGCACGATTATTAATGCAGGAAAATCAGGGACATTAGTCATCCTAAAAGGGTTATTACTCAAGATGATTTAAATTGTGAAAATGTCAGCGGGGCTGGCGCGCTCCCGGCTCCGGATTCTGTGATTTACACCCCTGACACCTCTCTGCTGCCGAGGTGAGCCGGGAGAAGGGATGGCTTGAACATCGGGCTGCTCAGAATTCAGGACGTGGCAACAGCAATAAAACATCCCTGGCTTTGCCAAGGTTTCCCGGGGACAGAAATCCTTAAGACAAACCTAGGGTTGCCATGTGTGTGGGGGGAGCAGAGAGTGGTGTCCCAGTGGGTTGGGTTGGGGAATCTCGGGTTTCACAATTTTGGGCTGGGTGTTTTCCACCTGTTTTCTTCAGAGTGGAGTTCAACAGGTCCTGGGAAGTATCTGAGACCTGGTTAGACAGGCTTGGAGAGCCCAGAGGGAAGCAGGGATAGATGGGTGGGACTGGCTGAGGCTCCCGCTGCTCTCAGCCATGTGGGAATTTGGGAAGAACCCCAGGCTGAGCCAGGGCATCTCCACAGATGAACACCTCCCTCCTGGGAAGCATCGGAATGCTCAACTCGGCCCCTCAGCTCCGCTGTGTCAAGACCTACCAGGTGCCACCGGTGCAGCCAGCATCCCCTGGGTCCCACAACGCCCTGCGGCTGGCCAGGCTCATCTGGACCTCCAACCGCAATGTCATCCTCATGGCCCACGACGGCAAGGAGCACCGCTTCATGGTCTAGGTGAGTGTGCTGGGATTCCTGGGAATTCTGCTTTGTGGTATAGGTGAGGCTGTGGGATTCCGAGGAATTCTGCTTCATGGTCTAGGTGAGCCTGAGGGATTTCTGGGAATTCTGCTTTGGGATAGGTGAGGTTATGGGGTGGGAATTCTGCTTTGTGGTCTAGGTGAGCTTGAGGTATTCCCAGGAATTCTGCTTCATGGTCTAGGTGAGGCTGCAGGATTCACGGGAATTCTGTGAGCACCATGGGGGAACAATGCAGGGAGTGGTACTGGGGAGCTCAGCTGGGATCTGAGAAGATCCTCCCAGAATCTGAGAGGATCCTCCTGGGATCTGAGGGACTCATCCCATCTCTGACAGTTTTTCCTTGCATCCAGGAAGAAGGCTCTGGCCCAGGGAGCTGCTCCACACGTGGCCTGGCAAAGTGGGATCAGGAGCACCTCGTGCTGATCCCAGCCTGATCCCAACCCCTTTCCCTCTGGAGCCTCCCAGGATGTGTGTTTACCAAAAAAGGCTTGTGTTTACATGGACCATGGAATGCCAGGTACCCTCCTGGGAATGGGGGGCTGGAATCTGGGGGGCACAGCTGATCCTGAGGGGATAAAGCCTTCATTCCTGAAGAGGATTGGAAGAGCCGTTGTGCCCAGGCTGGAAGGAAGAATGATAATCCACGTGTAAATAAATAATTTAAAAAATCATGGGAAATGGCAAACTTGGAAGAAAGCAGTATTTGTATAGAAAGGTGGTTTTTGCCACCAGTGCGGGTATTTATTTAAATAAAGGACAAAGGGGAGCAGTTTTGAATGGAAAAATTATCAAAACAGTGGGAAAATGAATTATTGACTGGATGTACTGAAGTATTTCCTTCAGTAGGAATATTCCTGTGTAACACTCGCTGTGACTGTGTTTCCTTCTTACATATCTAATTTTGTGGAATATTTTGTGTGAAATTTGCTGGTTTCTGCTCACGGGAGAGAGAAAAAAAATCTCTCAAATCCTCTTTTGTTTCAATATCTCTGTTTGTCCAGCTTTCCTTGGCTGCAGAGCTCAGACCTGACGCCGGCACTACCTGCTAAGCTAAAAATGGTACTTGGAGACCAAAAAATGAAAGAATTAATTTCTCCCACGGCTCCTAACCAGAAAACACATTTCTTTTATTCCGATTTGGGTTATCTCTGTAGTGCCCAGGTGGGATTTGCAGCCCAGGAGCTCCATATCTATGTGCTGTTCCAATTCAGTTCAAAAGCAGGAAGCTCAGAGCATTAGGAATGTTGAACACAAACTGCTAGGAAGTTCTTTCCCATTGGTTATTCCCAATCCCAGTGTATCCCTGCTGCTATGTTTGACTTATCCCTGTTAGTGTCTGTGGCTTCCCAGTGGCACAGTGGGACACGTGGAAGTCACTGTGTGGTGCTTCCAGTAGCTGCTTCTCCACAAATCCACTCCTCCCTGCCCTCTGTGGACTCAAATTCCTGGTGTAAATATGCTTGTGGAATAAAACTGGACTGAAACGTGTTTATTTTTGTGGCTGGCTATGATTCCCTGCTGCTGATTCATTGCCCAGGCAGCAGAAATTTCTTCCTTTCCCTTTGGAGTGACAGCAGAACCCTGGAATGGTTTGGGTTGGGAGGATATTAAGAATTACCTCATTCCCTGCCTTGTCCCAAGTCCTTCCCCGGGTGAGCAATCCCAGTTCTCCTAGCCTGGCTCCGAGCAGAGCTGAATCCCCCAAGGAATTAATTGCAGTAAATAAACCAACTGTAGCCAGGGAGCAGAGCAGGCAGGAAAAGAGGCTTTGCTGCTGTCCAGGCTGTTCCCAGCTTTTAGAAAACTTCACCAGCATCCATACTTTTGTCTGAACAACAACAAAAAAAAAAAATTGGGAAAAATCTGGATCAGAGCCTCCGGTGTGATAAATTGACACTCGATCCAGCGGTTGCCTGGAGCGTGCTTTGAAGCAGGAGAGACTCCTGGGGAACTTCCCCCTCTCTCTGATGTCTGAAAATTAAAAATTAATCCGCTATGAAAAATTAAAAGGTGAAACTTTCTGCTCTTTCAGCAGCAGAGCTTTTGGAATGCTGATGTGGGGCTTGGAAGGGAGGCTGAGTGACATCTCCAGGAGCATCACGTTGGGCTGGTGTGTTCTAATACCGGATTTTAATTGATTTTTGTAAATTGGAAACCTGTTTGCAGAGGACTTGAGTTGCTTAAAAAGGGGTAAATATTTATTTATTGATGTAAATAACCTTAAACAGGCATTTACTCACTCCTGCAGAGCTACTCACAGTTTACAATGCAGTAAAAGGAAACTGATGCTTCCAGCGGGGAAGTGATGCTGAAATATGCACAACTTGCAAGATTAAATTTGGCTTTTTTTATAAAACAATGGATTTGGGTAGAAAATGAGTTAAAATCCATGTCCCAGCCTGGGGATCCACGGGGAGCACAGGGATGAGTTCCCATCAAGTGCACTGGCTTGGAAAATGGGGAAGGTTTGGGGTCAGGAGCACACAGTCCCGGGGGAAGCTTGGCCATGGGAAATGGGGAGAGCTGTGATTGCTCCTTTCAGTGGCAATTTGCCATAGTTTTCCATTTCCCACAGCCATCCACCTGCTCCTGGGGGGAGCTTATGGAATCCTGGAGTCCTGGAGTGGTTTGGCTTGCAAGGGACCTGAATTCATTCTCCAGATTCATTCCCCCTGCAGCTCCTGCGAATTATTCTCTGTGGAGCTCCAGCTCCAGACATCCCTGGCTTTGATGTCTTTAAGGTCCTTTCCAAGCCAACCCCTGCAGGGACTCAGCAGGATGCAGAGTGGATTCCAATTCCTGATGGATTAAAAGAGATTCTGTATCTTCTTCTCCCAAACTGGACAATTGCCATTAATAATGGTCACCCTCCATCCACACCAGATTCCTTCTGCTCTGCTTGATTGTCTTTGCAGGGGAAAACACCCATGGAGGGTAACAAATATTCCCTTTTTTGGTAAAACACAGCATTATTCAGAGCAACTCCATTCCTAATTGCCCTTACTCAGTTTTCCAGGTGAATCAATGCTTGAAGAACTCCTACTAATTTTTTCCAAACAGCTTGGAGTGGCCACAGGTGCCTGAGGGGCACAAGGGCCAGCAGCCACTGCTGGAAGGGGAAAGGAATTTTGGGACACAGGAATTTTGGCCAACTGGGAATACCGAGTGCCCAGCCAGCCCCCCCAGCTCCTCCTCAGAGCATCTTGTCTGACTCCACTAAGGATTTAAACACCCGTTGGAATTAATCTGCTGGATAAAACCTTTTCTTCATAGTCTTCATTAATCACCCATCCTTCCCATAGCTCCTTGCAGGAAAATAGATTTTTAAACCTGTCAGCTGCGGTTTTGTGGGATTCATTTTGTGCCTGCACTCTGTTCTCCTGCACTGCTGGGGAGGAGGGAGACAATTAACTGAGAGTTAAAAACTCAGAGTGCTCATTACTGCACCAAGCCCAGAGCTGGAAGTTATGTAACTGCTGGGTGGGCTGGGGATGTTAAATATCGAGTTTGGGTCAGGGATTTTAGGTTTCCCAGTGAGCCAGGGGGTTGGCAGCACTGAAAATCTGTCCCAAGCCACATTCCGAGGACAGCCAATGGATTTGGGAAGGGTAGGGAAGCTCCAGTGCTGGTAGACAGCTCTGAGAGAGAGCAGAGAGCAGATTTCCACCCAAACGAGCCCCTAAAACCAACACCATCCAACCTTCTGGCCCCAAATCCCTCCAGCAGGGCGAGAAATCCCAGCCCAGCATCAATTATGGATCAGGGCGGAACTGCAGCGGCCCGGGAGGAAACACTTCCAGGAAAATCAGCCCTGGAGCCCCCAGGGAGCGAGGGGAGGCAGGCAGGGAGGCTGTCGCTCGCTAACGAGCCCAAGCAATTAGCGCTGGCGGTGCCGGGAAGGGCGGCAGAGCTCTGCCAAGTGCCCGCAGTTTTTCAGGAGAGGGAAGCAGCTGCTGTGACCCCAAGAGTATCCTGAAGCTCCCAGAGGGTGCTGAGGGATGGAGGAAAGCAGAGGCGGCAGTGCTCCATGATTTCCCCTTGGATATTGGGGAAGAAATTCCTTACAGTGAGCGTGGGGAAGCCCTGGAAGTGCCCAAGGTCAGGTTGGATGGAGCTTGGAGCACCCTGGGGCAGTGCAAAGTCCCTGCCCATGGTGGCATCCACTGGGTGATCTTTCCAACCCCAAAGCTGGAATTGTCTGACTTTCAGCTCAGCCCACAGCCTGGCTAAGACATCTCTCCACATCCAGGAGAGACACGGCTGATGGTTGCGCTCGTTTTCTGTGACTAGCACAGGTCTTTCTCGTGAGAACATTTTGCTATATTTCATAAACAAAGATAAAGTTTGGATGTTTTGCAAACAACTTCTCCAGATTAGGTCAGTTCGGGCTTGGCCAGTTGGTCCTAGGGGGAGGTCTCGGGCTGACCAATCTGGGAGACCTCTGTAAACTCTATATATATGGAAATCAAAGCAATAAAGCTCTCTTCTCTCTTTCCTTGTCTGAGAACTTGGGTCATTCCTCAGCTAGCGGCTCAACAGCGACAGTTTTCCACAGGGAGAAATCCATACGCTGGTGACATTTCTAGGACATGCTATTTTTGCCTTGTGAGGGGGCTGGAGAAAAAATCAGAGTAGTTTTCAAGAAATGAAAGCACCTTATTTAAGCTGAAAAAATTGTTCTTGCTGATTAACCTCGAACTTTATCTCTGGTGACATAATCCCACAGGATCTCAGGTGAAAAGGACAGGTTTAGTCCTGGAATATGCAGAGGTGGAGGATCCAAATGGGGGTTGGAGCTGGAAACCTCTGGAGCTGTTCTGCGGTGATGTGTTGGGGTGCTGGAAATGATTGCCCTGAAAAATAAACCCCAAAACTCTTCGCTCCTCAGCGAAGAGCAGTGGGACACAACAGCTTGGAAGTTACAGAAGTCATTCCCCGATGGAAAGCAACCACGGATTTAGGTGGGCAAAGGGGCAAAAAAGCAGGAAATAAATTCCCCCAAACTTCTTGTACTTCATTTGCTCTGGAGTTTGCAAAATTTCTCAAGTTCATCTTTTTTTTTTTTTTTTTTTTTTTGTGCAGGAAATTCCAGGAAATTCATTACAATTCTGGGGAGAGAAAACCAGCGCATCTCTGAGGTTGTAGATCCAGTTGGGGGGAATTTAGCTCTTCCAGCCTCAAAACACACTAACCGCAGTGGAGAGGCTCCCAGACTTACTTTCCCTTTCTTTTTTCCCTTTTTCTCTCCATGGGGATAATAATAACAGTGTCAAGGACACCATTCAGGCTGATGCCTGGAGAGCTATTCAGTCCAGGCCTATTTACGGCCATTATAAAATGCCTGTGGATAGTTCAACGACCGATTTTCAAGAGTCTTTCTCTACCTTTTGAAGGCTCTGGAAAATCTATCAAACTGCAGAAATTAAGCTATTTTTCTTCAGGGGAAGAGAAACAGAGCAGGGAGCTTCTCGCATTAAAATGCTGCCGTAGATTCCCGATGAATGAAAAATTGCCCGGCATAATAATGAGCCAGGAGATGGATTTTGGAGGAGCTGAAATTCCTTCTTCAGGCTGTAGGGCAGATTTGGAGGTGAAAGCCAAATCCATTTGGGACAGAGCACACCCTGCCATGTCCTCACTGTCCTCATCCTGCTTTCATGTCTTTCCATCCCAGGAAATCATCACCCGGAGCAGTTTTCTGTGGAAAATGTGGACTGTGAGTGTTAATTGCTCTCACGGTGTGCTGAACAAACAGCTCTCCCTAAAATGGGCTCCCAGCACGATTTGGTTGTCCAAGCCTCTCCCTCCTGCCATCCCAAAGCCATAAATGGAGCCCACTGGCTTTTCCAAAGCCTGGGGCTACAATTAATTGAGTGGGAAAGGTGTTTATTTTTCCCTGCAGAGATGCCAGCTCCCCCCGATGTGTAACCACAAAGTGCCGTGGCACTTGCTCTGCTGTCCCTCACCCTGGCCATGCCATCCCTGCCCCGCTGGATTTTCTCACATCCTTCTCTTGCCAGACCCCTCTGCCGTTTTCTCCTCCATTCCCAGCCCAGGTTCCCTTTTTTGTGTTCTCGGAGCAGGAGCGATCGATGGCGGCTGCTGCGAGCCCCCAGCCTGTACAATATGAATAAATAATGCCGCGGGGATGGAGGGGATTTGGAGCTCTTGGGGTGAAATCCTTTCCTTTAACCAGCAGCCGTCGCCTGTGCCACTCCTGCATTCTCTTTTCTGCTGCTGAGGCTTTTGCTTCCCGTCAGCCCGGGAATCGTGTCCAAGGCATTCCTGCGGGATGAGAACTTGGACGGTGAATTTCCAGGGCTGACAGGATGCTGCCAGCGCCGCAGGACCCTTTGCTGAGGGGTGGGGCTGCTGTGGGGTTTGCAAGCAAGCCGGGATTTGGGATTTGCACCTGGGATGCACCAGGGGTGGTGCTTGGGATGGATAACTGTGCCCAATCCGGGTGCCAGAGGTTGGGGCACAGCTGGGATACATCGCTCTGACGTTTCCTCCGGTGTTTGGATCTGCAGTGCTGAACTCTTCGCCCTGCAAGGACAGGGAAAGGCCCTCGCTGCCAAATGTCACTGTCACCTGCAAGAGCAGCCGGGGCAGAGCTCCCTCGTCCTTCCCATCCCATTATCTCATCCCATCCCATCCCGCGCCGGGAGCGGAGCTCGGTGTGTCCGGCTGGAGGCTCAGGTGTGGCTCTGGCTTTCCCTGCGAGCTCCCGGCAGGATGCTCCCGGCAGGACGGGCGATCCCCGCGGGCAGCAGCTGGCGGCTCCCGTGGGAACTGCCAGCCCTGTCCCTGTCGCTGTGCCTGTCCGTGTCCCCGCCGCAGCACTTTGTTCTTTGTGAAAAGCGGGAGCTCTTTGTGCCGCCGATTTGAATTTGACCCTTTCCAGCGCCAAAAAAATCGATATTCCCGGGGAGAAGCAGTGGGTGCTATTTTTTTCCAAGCCCCTGTTTACAGCCGAGCCGGTGCTCGAGGCAGATGTTATCTCGCGGACTTTACCAAATTTTACAAAGCATTTTCTGAGCACATAATGACAGTATTATCTTTGTCCACCTGCTGAGAGGAGCGGTGGGCTCACAATAAATATCGGCTTGCGAGACGGACGAGGCAGAGTCCGTCTTATCTGTCCAGATGGGGGGTAAAAAAGGCCCTAATTTACATCGCAGAAAGCACTGGGGTGTGACAAAGGTCATCGGCTGACACTGTACCCTCGGCTGGGATGAAAAATATATGAGCCGAGGCTGCATTGTTCGGAGGAGGGACAGAGCCTTCCAACGGCTCTCTGCCCTCCCCGCCCTGTGCCAGCCGAGCCCTGGCATTCCCTGGATGGGGAAAACAAGGATTTATCCCTCCAGGAGCATCCGGCTGCCCAGGCAGGGCGATTTGGAGGATGGCACTGCCAGCATCCCTGCCCAGGAGGAAAGATGGCAGCAGATCCGTGGGTTTGGGTACCGAATGCCACCTCCCGTTGGATGTCGCTGCTCCTGGCTGGGCTGCTCCCTCCTTTTCATCCATTTCCTAGGAAGTTCTCTGTGTTTGACAAATACCCCACAATTAGTGAATTAACGAGCTAATGAGGGAATTCTAGCCAGCTTCATCTGAGACCCCCCAGGATCCTCCCTGCTCTGCCTCTCAGACCCAGCACAGCCTCCCTGGCTCATCTCAGGAGAGTACAGGGAGGGGCAGATTCCTTCAGTTTGTCATTAGATTAAGTTGCGCCCCTGGAATTAGCAAATTACATCACAAACGTGTGATGCTGAGCTGAGGGGTCCAGAGGAGCTGAGTCAAACCAGGGCTGGGCACTGTGCTCCAAGGGGCCACAAAATTGTCCCACTGCCCCGTTAAAATGACAAAAAGACAAAGAAAAATGAGTGGGGAACCAGCAGGGAATATAAAATCATTAACGCAGCTCCTAAATGTCGATGGCGACATGGAGCTAATGGGGCAGCATCCTCTGAAGTTTTATTATCCTCGAAGTTTTAAATAATGCATCCCAATTCAGATGCCAGTGTCCCTCCTGCCAGCAATCCGTGATCCCCAATTCAACACAAGGAAGTGGCAAATCAGAGACACATTCTGCAGGTAGTGCTTGAGCCAAGATTTATTTATTAGCCAAGCCGTGATTGATTTAGAGGAGATTTGCTCGCTGGAGTTAATTACAAGCAATAACCGGCTGCGCAGGAAGCCTGGCTGCTGCTCCAGGGACATCCTGGATGTGTCCGTGGTTTGGGATCTGCTATTTGGAGCAGAAAAAGCCAGCAAAAATCGCTTTGATTCGATCAGTGTCCCATCCCTGGTCCCTGCAGAGCCTGGGAGTTCTCCCTGTCCTGGAAAAGGGAGGCAGAAAGAGAAAAAACTGCCTCATGGCTTCCCTGGGTGATCAAATCCACCCTCTGCCCTGGCCAGGGCAGCAGTGCCAGGGTGTCCCTGCTTTTCCCAGGCCCCTGAAATGGATTTGTTTGGGAACCAAGCACAGCAGGAGCCAAACAACTTCTCCAAGTGCCAAACAAACCACTTAAGAAAATCCAAACAAATTAAAAACCCTGAGCAAACTCTAAATTTTCATCTCCCAAGGTAAATCCTTTAATGCCAAGCCTCAGTCCCAGGGTTTTTTTGATACCCATTATCACCCTATAAACTCCTGGCTCTCCGGGATGTCACTCTGTCACGGGGTATTAATGAGGTAATTAATTAATTGTCTCTCCCTCGCTGGCTGTTGGGTTGGGCACGGTGAGAGCACCCCGGGGAGCCCTTTGTTCTGCAGAGGTGAAAAATCGTACCCACAAAAAGAGTTCCCCCCCGCGATCAATTCCTTCTAACAACTTTATTGATTAGCTGCAGGAACGTCGCCCATTTATTAATTATGAAGAAGATGTTCCAGTGATTCCTTAAAGTTAAGTGTTGTGCTTTCCCTCTGCCCCACCGAGTGAAGTCCCCAGGCCCGGAGGGATCTAAAGATGTGGCACTTGGGGACATGGGGGAGTGGTGGCCTTGGCAGTGCTGGGGGAACATTTGGTCTCAATGGAATTGCAGGACTTTTCCAGCCCTGGAGATTCCATGATTCTTCCATGCCTTCCATGTTCCAGGATCCCAGAGCTGGAAGGAGGGGTGAGGAAGGAAAGGGAAGGTCAGAAAGAAGGTAATTAAGGAAATGCAGCAAAGAGAAATTATACAAGAGAGGATTAGAAATGTCCAATTGGTGTCATTCCCCAGGGCCATAAATCACCAGGAGATGCTGAAGGAAGCTGAGGGTGAAGCTGGGCTGATTATGAGTTTGAAATATGGCACGTTGGCAAAAAATCCGTGGCGATTTATCTTCTGTCACCAACCATCCCGGCAAGGTGGCAGCCGTCCCCACACGGCTCTTGTGAGACTGAAACTCTGAATTGATTTCTGAACCTGCCAGCCTGAGCTCAGCTGGAGTGGAGAACAAATAACTCAGGGAGGGAAAAATTGGGGAATCAAAGAGATCGCAGCAAAATGGATTGAGCGCAGGAGGGCAGGGGTTTGGGTAGCCCACGCTGGATTTACACCCAAACAGAACCCAGCTGAGTGCCCAAAATAAACCTCCAGCATGGTGTAATGGATATGTAAAGGTTTAATAATTCGGATTTGCAGTCCTAGCCACACAGAGGGATTGCCAGTCCAGGAGAAAGGTGAAAATCCATACTTTCTGCAAATGTCTAGACCTAAAAATAAAAGGGGTTTGCAAATCCAAGCAGCACAGAGGGGTCAGCTGGAAGGTGAATCAGTTCTTGGAATGAAAAATGAACATGTGATGTAATTACAAAGCCCAGGTCAACCTCCCAAAGCCACTCCATGGGCACAGGAGCAGAGCTGGGAGGCAGGCAGGAGGGCCTGGGAAGGGCTGGAGATGCTGCAGTGCTGGTGGGAGGCAAAGCAGGAGCCTGAGAAAAGCTCCAGAAGGATCTGCTGGCAGGAAGCATCAACCAAAAATAGGCAGTGGAAGGAATCAAGGCGAGAGTGGGGAAAATGGAGATGGCGATCAATACCTGGAGACCAGAAACACAGAGGATGTGAACAGTTTTTATTCCCGACTTGTGCAAGCAGGGGCTGAGCTGAAAACCTTATTTCTGTTAGAGAAATCATGGGTGTAGTTAAAAATGTCTAAAAATGAAAGGTGCAAATGAGGGCATGGAGTGCAAGGTGTCCTTTAGCCCTTCTGAGCTGCTTCTAGAGCCTCACAGCCTCTCCAGGACACTTCACCAGAAAACTCCCCCTGTTTCCTAAAAATATTCACCTCATTCATCATTTCCCCATGAGAGCCCAGCAGCTCAGCACCTCAGCTTTCCTGCTGCCCTATTTCCACAGCAGCTCCATCTGGGACACGAGGAGGTCAAGGGAGTGGTTTGGGATGCTCCAGGATTAGAGCCAGGGGGGTTCAGGGTTCTTCCCCTGCTGGAAAACAGATGGCGAGGAAAAATGATTGGAGGAGGAGATTAATAATGGCAGCGATAGGAAACCAGATCGAAGGGATCAGGGTGTAGTGATAATTTGGTGCCTTGTGGGAAACAAGGAGGACAGATGCTTGCCTAAATTTGGGGATTAGAGTGTGTAGCCTCAAGAATATAATAAATTAAATTATTATGGCTTTAAAGCGCTGCTCCCTGGGGACGAGCAGGTTGGGAAGGGCCTTGGCATTAAGAGGCAGGGATGGGGGGACAGGTCAGTTTTGGGGCACCCTGTCAAAGGTCATCCCCTGAATTCTGAGAGCTGCTTTAGCCCAGGGAAAATTCCTTCTTCGGGAGACCCTTTTGTCACAACTTTCCAGGAAAGTTTAGCCAAAAAAATGCCATTTTTTCCTTCTTTCTGCCTGTCTCACACACTATTTGGGAAAGTTGTGACATTTTAGTGGGACAGAGTTCTGGGGACATTCTAGTGGAGCAGCTGAAAGGGCAGGAGGTATAGAGTCACCCAGCTCAGCCCTGGAGAGATCCTGGGAGGAGGAGGAGGAGGAGGAGAGGGAAGTGCTTTACAAGGGGAGCCTCTCCTCTCCGAGCACAAATATCTAAAAACTATTAATTTCAGGCAGCAGCTAGGAAGAAATACATGAAAGGGAAATTGATTTCTATTTAAATGGTATGTTTTCATCACCTTTTTTCCAAGCGTGGACATTCATCTCCGAGTACCTGTGCTAATTGATTTCAAATGCAATTCAACACAATCGCTGTAGGATAATAAATCTGGGGGCCAAGAGGGGGAAGGAGGGCGATCAGCATGGGAGGAGGGAAAAGATCTGCCAGGCTGTCCCAGAGACAGGAGGGACATCTGGATCAGGAGTAGGAGGAGCAGGAGTGAGTGGAGGAGCAGATCCAGCTCTGAAAAACATCCAGCTTTTAGGTGTTTATCCTCCAATAATGCAACACGAGGCCCAAAAAGCTGCTGTGGGGAAATGGAATCATGGAAACTCTGGGTAAATGTGGGGGAGGCAGAGGGGAGATATTGCAGTGCTCCAGCCTGTTGTGGTATTCGGGGCTCGAGAGGATGCTGGGAGCTGGGGGGAGGAAGGAAAATAGCCATGGAAATAGCCTGCAAAAGCCAAAGTGGCATTAATGAGTGAAATTCTGAGGCCTTTGGTAAATGAGCAATCTGTGAATTCAGTGTAGGATAAAGGCTCCGTAACAATATTCATATGGTGTTATCTCCCCATTTACACTGACTGGTTTGACTCCCAGCTAATCCATTTCCCACATCCTTGGCAGGGGATGGATGCTGCCCAAACTGCAGGTGATGCTGCAAACCCTCTGCTCCTTTGCTCTCTCCACTGCTGGGACAAACAGGCATTTTTGCTGGGCCTTTCTGAAGCAGCTTTCATGCATATCATCTTTTTCCAGGACAAACAGACATTTTTGCTGGGCCTTTCTGAAGCAGTTTTTATGGATATCATCTTTTTCCAGCACCTGCAACCTTGCCGGGGAGAGGGTTAGACCTCCAAACCCACCTCCCAGCCACTTGGAACACTTCTATTGATGCAGCTGAGACTGTAAGTAAAATAAACCCAGCGAAAGAAATAATGGCCAGTGGACAGGCAGGGAGCGTGGAGAGGATATTGATTGGAGCAGAGTCTCTTTTCTGCACAGCACACTGAGCTCCAAAGGGCTGAGCTTCAGGTAATTTCTAGCAAATAACGTGTTGTACGCTGCTATTTGTGGATCCTGGAAATCCAACTGGAGAATCCATGGCTCTTGTCTAACAAGTCCCTGCAGCTGCAGCCAGGAGCTGGTGGCTTGAGAGAGGAGTAAGTGCAACGAATGAGAAATAAATGGGAATAAAACGAAACCTGGTGTTTCTGGATTTCCAGGTGGGATGGGACACACTGCCACAGCTGGGAACTGCAGCTCCTCCCTGCCATCAAATACATGAAAATAGTTGTATCTATTTCTGATATTTCCCCGAGCTGCCAGGATCTGGGGGCAGAACACACCTGTCTGTGGCAGCAGGGAGGTCAGGAGCTCTGCCAACCCCAAATCCCAGCTCTCCAGCCCAGCTGGCTTCACTCCGCCTGCTTCCCTCCCGGGTAACAAAGAGATTCCAGCGCCGGTTCAGAGGTGGGGAATTTGATAAACCGGCTCATATTTTTAAATGAACAAATGACACTTCATCGTGGCCATGACAGAGGGCTCGGCGCTGCTTTACAGTAATCTATGCCTTCTTTACCACACGGCTGCAATCGCCGCTGCTGGCGGATGAAGGATGGAGGAGCAGGCAAAAGGTTAATAGAGCATTGGGCCTTTTTAATTGAAAAAATGACTGAGGGACCATGTAGCAGAGCGAGCAGTAATATTATTACAGGCTGTAAGTACTGTTCCAGAGACTTACTGTTCATCTGGGAGCGGAGTAATGAGCACCGGGCTGCGGCTCCCGCCTCGGCCCGAATGCCAATGGCTCGCCAACAGAGCCACTGCCTTGGAAAAGGGACAGGATCGCCTCAATGTTTGTCTTCCTTCGGAAACTTTGAGTTTCTCCACAAAGAAGCACAGAACATTCCTGCTGATTCGTGATTCCTGATTCCTGTGCTGATTCCTGCACCAGGACATCCCTGTGCTGATCCCTGATCCCTGTGTTGATTCCTTATTCCTGATCCCTCTCCTGATTCCTGCACTGGGACATCCCTGTGCTGATTCCTGATCCCTGATCCCTGATCCCTGATCTCTGTGCTGATTCCTGATCCCTGATCCCTGATCTCTGTGCTGATTCCTGATCCCTGATCCATGTCCTTATTCCTGCACTGGGACATCCCTGTACTGATTCCTGGTTCTGATCCCCGTGCTGATTCCTGATCCCTGTCCTGATAACTGCACTGGGACATCCCTGTGCTGATTCCTGATCCCTGTGCTGGTTCCCAATTCCTGATCCCTGTGCTGATTCCCGATCCCTGATCCCTGATCCCTGTGCCGATTCCTGCCCCAGGGCATCAGGCCATGCTCGGAGGAGGTTTATTCCCGAGGTTTATCCCGGAGCAGGGTCAGTTCCCGGCTCAGTGGTGCCGACAGGGCTAATTGATGAGGAATTGCCCCCGGAGCGCTGTGTCATCCCAGGAGCTGCGCTCGGGGCTGGGGGAGCAGGGCTGTTAAACAGGCTGTGGCGGCACTTGGGGCCGCCAGGATTTATGCTGCGGAGGAGCAGCTCTATCTGTCATCTGTGAAAAGCCTCATTTACAGAGAGACTCCGTCAGGAAAGGCAATCAGCCTGGAACCTGCTGCGCTGGGAATTTATAACTGCTCTGCCACGGAGAGCTCATCCTCCCCTCCTCAGGAGCCCCAGGAATTGGGGTTTTACTCCCACGGCGAACTCCACGGGGAACATTGCCCAACATGCCCCTCTGAGAACGGTGGACAGGAAATGGTGACAGGGAGACACATCTGTGCACAGCTGGGAATGTCTGTTAGGAACATTGACACCTGGCTCGGTGGGCAGGAGGGAATTCTCATGGACAAAAGCGGGGAAAAGGGAGGGAGGGCTTGCCTCACACCCGGGCTTTGCCTCCGGTGCTGCAGGAGGATTTCCAGGTATGGCAAACCACGGAATCCCAGAGCGGCCTGGTTTGGAAGGGACCTTAAAACCCAGCTGGTGAACTGACCCCATACTCCAACCCTTCCACGATGGACCTCGGGATAAAACCCCCGACTGACCGATGGATGGATGGCTAACATCATCATTTGTGCTGCATTTTCCTCTCCCGGGGAGGATGAGCTCCAGTTACTCCCATCCATCTCATTCTTTCAAGTCATCTTCATTCCGCAATTTCCCCTCGCCCCGAAAAGAGTCAGAGATCGATCCGTTTCTTTCCAATTTCAGCCGGGGAGAGAGAAGGAGTCCGGGGAGAGGCAGAGGATGGCTTTTGCCTCTCCCAGCACGTGTCTGTCCGTGTTCCTCCCCGCTCGGAGCTGGCTGGCTGGCTATTGATCCCTGCCTGGGAAGTGCTGCAGCCTGTGCCTCCTCCCTGACCTCCTGCTCACCTGCCAGAGCCAAAACCGCTCAGCTCCGGAGCTCTGCCAGGCAGAAAATGGAGTTTTTCCCCTCAAAAAGGTAAAGGTTATCCCAGGAAGAACAGCAGCAGTTCTGCAGCAGCACAGGAAGGAGTTGGGGATAAATCCTGAAAGGAGTTGTGTTTGATCTGTGCAGCTTTGTGGGACCCCGGGGGTGGCAGGGAGGGATGTGGCACTCAGATAAAAATTCAGACACCACCATGAAACACTGTAGAGCCAAACATTTTTTCCACAGCGCGGTCACTAAATCCACGCTCCAACTCATCCCTGTTGTGCCCTGCACATTGCCAGGTAACAAATCTGATTTTAGGTGCCACACAGCAGGGGTTTCATTTTCAGAGACAGGGGTTTAATGACATTCATGTCCTGGGAAGGAGTGGTTTGGATGCATGAGGAGCCTCCCATGCTGCTTCTCAAACTCCCTCTCTGCTAACAGGTGCTTCTACAAACATTGTTAAATGAGGTGGAGTCCAACTAGGCCTGGTTTTCCCACCTGATCAATAGATCTGAAAGGAACAATGCCAAATATCTGGAGTTATTGTGCAGCACTGATGACTGTCAGGACAACGGCAAGACCAAAGACAAATACACACCTTTGCCTCGGTTATTACTTTAAGGCTTTTATTATCATTATTATGGGTGATTAAAAATCCCATTAATCAGATGCTAAACAGATTAAGTCCTATGAATTAATTTTCTGGAAATAACTAAGACAAACATTCTGCACAGAGCTCATTTAATGAAATAGAAGCTGTTTATCTGCAAAATTAGGGCTTGAGCGTAGTTGAGCTTCAGCTGGAAAAATCCAGTGTGGTGCGGGCAACGCCGATTTTTTACCCATTCTAAGTAAAAGAAAAATCTTGCTGTAAGTAATTTATGATGCATTACACAAAGAGCTCACTAGCGAGGGGTCCAAAATAAAATTACAGTCAGTTAGGAAATAATTCCTTGATTGAGTGCGTGAGGAGAGGAGTCTGAAGGGCAGAGGCCGCAGGGAGGGGGCTTGGGGGGTTCTGTTCCATTGTCCAGGTGTCCATCCAGCTTCAGGCCTGTTCTGCAGTGACAACCAAGGAGGATTACCTGGAAGGAGAAGGTTGAATGAAAAATGGCAGGTATGAAAACAAAAGAGATGAATAAAAATATTTTGTTTTATAAACAGGGGTGAGATCAGGAGCCAAACAGAATTTTCTTGCTGGTTTGTGTGCACTACCCACAAGCTCCACCATTCCCCTGCAAGCAGGAGGCAACTGGGATCCCTGGAAAATCATCTTCTTCCGCCAACAGTTAAACAAGATGGGTCTGATCACCTTTGCCACTAATGACAGTGATACAGGAAATGAGTGTTAATTGATTTTTCACCACCATCTTTCCCTGCCATGATTACTGGGGCCAGTGCGGTAAAAAAGTTTACCTCTGGTGAAATAAAATGCAGCTGTGGCAATGTCCTCATCCTGAAATGATCCAGCTGTTCCAGCTGCTATCCCAGCCCGGGGGTGACCAACATCCCAATCTCCAGGACATTTCTCTGTTTCCTGAGCAATGTTTTGGTGTTAAAAAGGAGCTTCACAGCCTAGAATTTTACCCCTAAATCATCATCAGGGACATGTGGACCTTCCCTTGGCATCCATTTGTAGCCTTCCCCAGAAATTGCCCACAGAATTCCCATTTCTTGTGTCTGTTTCACTAAATGAGTGTGTTTGCTATTGCTGTTGAAAGTTCTGTGTTTGGCCTTTTTAAGTAATTTGATTAGGAAGTGGGGAGAATATTTTAGCAGCAGAGAAGGCTCTCCCAATCAGCACTAGGAGGAATAATCCAATTTTCTTGGCCAAGAAGGGCAAGGGTCCTCCTAGGAGGTCAAAGCTCCCTTAGCACAACTAGAACTTTAATTAATGGAATTGGTGGAGCCTCCAGCAGCAAGAATGGCATATTTGTGGAGCTTGGGAGTGCAGGCAGCAGCTCCCTGTGCTACCAGCTCTCCTGAGCCCCCAAAATGCACCCAGACCCTGCCAGGGAGGACATTTATTGCAGAGATGCAAGTTTGGGGCTCTTGGTTGAACATCAAGAGCCAGATTGGCCTCTCCAGCAGCTCCACGACTCGCAGTGTGTCGTGCTGTTCAGACATGCTGTCTGCAATTAATATTGCATAATGGCCTCCTGATTCCTAAATTATGTATTTCTCCTTCTCAGCATCGTGTGGGTTTTTTTCACAGGGTTAATTATTTTCCATCATTCTGCCTTTAGCAACAGTCGTCTTAATTAAGGGGGCCAAGTTCCGCTCTCCTTGCTGCCTGGCAGATCCTAATGAAATCAATGGAGCCGTGCGGTGTAAAAGGGAGGGACGTCCAGTAAAAATAAAATGTTCCCTCTCTTGTTGATTAACGCATAAAATTAACCCAGGCCTAATCTCCAACTCCTGACTGTGGGAATCACTGCAGAGCTCCCTCTTGGGGTGGCTTTTCCAGGGGCAGTTCAGACCTTGCTTTTCCCCTGTGCATTCCAGCAGGGCTTTGCCATCCAGCAGGTCCTGGGCACCCTGGCTCTGCTTTTGGGCATTGGAAACACGGCAGAGATTGGCAGCAAGGCTCCAATCACTGTCACCTCTCCCTCCAGGGATCAACCACTGGGGGAGGAGGAGCATTTAAACCAGCCAAGAGCCTCCCCGGCTCACTCCCTGCCTCTCCCCCACACCCTCGGGTCTGGCACTGAAAGGGCTGATCCCCAAATATTCCTCCCTGTCTTGCATTTCCTGACAGCCCAACATCAACCCAGATCCAGGCAGCAGCACAGGGGATCTGATAAGTGGATCCATATGCAATATTCATGGGTGGCTTCAGAATAGTTACAGATCCATCACACTTGGCAGCAGGATGGGCTTGGCTCCTGCTGCGGGGCTTGAGCACCTTTTTGAACCCAAACCCTGAGGAGGGAGGAGCACCTGGAGCCCAGAAAGCCTTCTGGGACCTGTGTGAGGATCCTGGCTGGAGCACTGGATAAAGCCCCCTCAGCCTCAAGGGAGCCCACTGGAGTTTGATTCCCTCACTCCAGGAAAGGTTTGTTTACCAGCTCCTGGCCAGTACCACACTGCTGCTCCAAACCTGATCTCGTCCCCCACGATTAATTTTTACACAATCATTCCGCAGCCTATGATAATCACTCCATAAAAAAATGAAGAGATTTGGGATTTTTTCCAGAGCGGAGGATTAGGTCTAAAGACAAGTAATCTACAGGAAGCTCAGCTGCATGCACACCACTAATCGCTCTGTACTCTTCCCAGCTTTAGCCCTTTCATTAGGATTTTCCACAGTGGGGTTGGCTGTCCTTGCTGACAGACATGCAGACACATCCCAAGGGATCCGGCCTTGTGCCAGCCCACTGGGGGCCACAGCAGCAGCTTGGGTGAGTGGCAGTGTCATGAATCCCTGCAGTGCCATGAATCCCTGCAGTGCCATGAATCCTTGTGGTGCTATGAATCCCTGCGGTGCCATGAATCCCTGCAGTGCCATGAATCCTTGTGGTGCCATGCAGTGCCAGGGACACAACTCCTCACTCTGGGATCTCTCCACTTTCCTTGGGAAGGAGGTGAAGCAATTGGCACAGGAAATATCTAATGCAGCGCCACAACCCAGCTGGTGGGATGGTTTTAAAATGTAATAAATTGTTAAAAGAGATGATGAGCTCAAGTCCTGAAGCCTTTAGTAAATTCCTGGTGGTTTAACTAGGTGAAGAGTGAGTAATAATCTGGGAACTGGCAATTTCCCCATTCTAGGGGCAGATGTCTGTGTTCTCCTGAGCCCCAGGAGCTTCCTTCAGGTGCCAGCCTTGCCAAGCCTGGCTTAACTAAGCCTGGTCCTGCACTGGGAGCAGCAGCGAGCGGAGGAGGTAACACCACACACTCCTTACAGGCACATCAGGATAATTCCCGTTGTTTGCCGCTGAGGCTTGGGACTGAATTCCCAAATATTCCTGATGGGTTGTGATCCCGTAGACAAAACACTGCACGTTTTAGAGTCAGGAGGAGAGACGTGCCCGTTGTGCCCAGCAAGCATTTTGCTAAATATAATTAAAATAAGTACATCTCTGGGACTGCTCTGACCACAGGGATGAGGAAGCAACGCCAGGTTTTAAAAACAAAATAACATAAGCACTTAGAAAAAGGACTCGAGCAGACTTTGGGTACTTATGTTCAAAATAATTGTCCCAGGAAACCCGATTCAGCAGCCACCCAGGCTGAAAGCACTTAGGCACACGCGGGCAGGCGTTCAACAAAGCATTTAGTGACCCCGGCGCTGCATCAGCAGGAACGCGGGGCTCCGGGCTGGGAGTGACTCAGGGAAACCGGGCCGATGAGGTCCCACCGGGACGGCCGGGATTCCACCCGGGTCCCGCCTGGATCCTGTCTGGATCCCACTGGGGTCACACCTGCTCATGCATTTTTGGGATCCCACCTGGTTCCAGCCCGAATCCTGCCCAGCCTTCCCCCGGGAATGCCTGTGCAGCCCGAGCGGAGCAGCTGCAACCCAGCAGCCTCCGAGGGAGAATAAATTCATGGTTTGTGGTAATAAATTCATGGATCTTCACACCTCAGCAGGCTGACAAGCACCTGGTTTTAAAGAGATTTTAAAACTGCTTGGAGCGTGGTGAGGCAGCCTGAGACCCCCTTATGCCTGGAGACCCCAAACACAGGTTCAAAGGAGGGAGGAAAATTGCAAAGATAGCCTGGACAAGTGGGTTTCAGTGGGGGCAAATCTTCAAAGCGCAGCTTTCCTGCTGCTGCTATAAACACTGTGTGCCATTTCCATGAATAAGTCAAAAAGTGGGAACATTTCTTAGGTGCACAGCCAACCTAAGAGGTGATTCCTGCAGGGCAGGCTGTCCAAGGGCTCTGTCACACTGCCCAGTTGAGAGCTTCCACACATTCCCCCTCGGACAGCCTCAGATCTCAGCCAACCACCTTTCCTGATTTAAGGGCTGCATTTTCCTGCCTCCAGGGCTGGTTTGCCACCGGCTGAGGGCTCCGTGCACGCGGGGCTGTCCCAGGGACAGAGGGAAGCTGCTGGCAGCCTGGGACACATCCTCCCAAGCTGCCCCTTGTCCCCAAGGCAGCTTGCAGAGCACCCTGTGAGCAGTGAAACTCGCAGCCCACAGCCCCGAGCTGCCTAATTGAGGCAGGAGAGCTACCTGGGCCTCCCCACTCCTGCCGCAGCCTCCGGCGAGCTGAGCTCGGTGTCAATTACAGGAAAATCAATGAAGATACTGTTCAGGACTCCTTTTCACCATTCAGCACGGATGATATCCTTCACTTTCTAGCACTGATTCATTTACTTTCAACCTCTCCAGGGGCTCCTGACATATTGCTATCTCTGAAGAATCTGAAGCAAGAACTGCCTTTGTTTCCACTGCAACTTGTTGGAGGGGTTGGGGCTCACAGAGGGTCAGGGGAGAGGCTGCAGCACACGGCAGGGTTTAAACATTTCTTACCAGAACACCTTCCCAAGGGCATCCCAAATCTCTATTTCATGGGCAGAATCAGGGGAAAAATGGGTCCAAACATGGGACCAGAGTGCAGTCAATGTCTTTGCTCCAGCTCCAGGCTGCTCCGGCTGAGCTGTCCCCAAAAGAAGTGACACTGCAGGAGGGCTACTTCTGCTGCTGGTCGGGTTGGATGGGGCTTGGAGCAACCTGGTCCAGTGGAAGGTGTCCATGGCAGGGCTTGGAACTGAATGGTCTTTTCCAGTCCAGCAGCTGGGAGCTCTCCTGCCAGAGAAGTGCCAGGAGAGGGGACAGGACTGTGACGCCAGGGCTGCACAGTCTCACTCCGGGATTTATTCCCAGCCCCAGGACTCAAGGTCAGAAACTACAGGAGACAATGTTAAATGTAATAGAACTGATTTCTAAAATATTTAAAGCAAAAGTCTGCTGTTGTTTTATCCTGGGAAGACCAGGACTTCACTGGGACAGCACTATCTGTGTTGAGGCTGGGGGACACCATGCTCTGGGTGGACATTAACAGACATCAGCTGGAAATCACATAAAATTCCTACGTCCTGCACCAAACCACTGCTGTTTCCTACATTTCTAGCCTTTTCTCTCTCTCCACCAAAGCCACAGGAGTGGGATATAGACCTCAGGCCATGCTCTGGCCCAACTCCCACTGAATGCTGAAGAACCACGCTGTGCTGCAAACCCCAGCCCTGTGAGCTCCTCATGCTCCTGCTCTTCAAAGAGAGCTCCATGCGTGGAGAGAGGGTAGGAAATAGCCCAGAGCAAGGACGGGGCTACAAAGACAGGATCTATTATTTATGAGGCACTTCAGTGAACTCGGGGCTCGGAGGCAGAGCGGGCTGGGGGGAGCCTTGTGAGAGGAAAAATGGAGTTTGAAGACGCACCGAGAGTGAGTGATGCAGCACACAGGGGTCTTGTTCGTGACAGACATCCCTGGGAGTGCAGAAAGCTCTCTCGGAGTTCACGTGGGGTTTGCTTTGTGGTTTAGGGGGTAGTTTAATGACCCGTGCTCCAAACAGCAGGCTTTCAGAGAGCGAGGGGTCTTCTGAGTCAGCACAGTGCCACCATGATCTACTGTGTCACAGGAGAACGGGAGCTGGGGACACTGTGCGCCCACAAGACAGAGGTCCCCAGCAGAGACACAGGGTCCCCAGCAGCCTGGGCCCCATGGCTGAACCACACTCAGCCCCCAAAGTGTACCCAGGGCTCCCAGGGTGGGCCACGCCAGGCTTTTAGGGGGATCACCTGGGCACCCTAAGGCAGCGGCAGGGCACCCTGGGCCCCTCAGGGGGATGTCAGGTGGGCGCAGTGGGGAGGGGAGTGCTGTGGAGGACACCCTGGGGCTTTTGGGGCACGCTGCGGATGTTCGGGGCACCCTGGCGCTGCCGGGGTGGCACAGGCACCGAGCGGGGCTCGCCGGTGCTGCCGGGAGCGCTGGGCCGTGCCCGGAGCCGTGCCGCCCGGGCTGCCTGCCGCGGGTGCGGGGGGCGGTGCGGGGCCGTGCGGGAGCTCCCGGCTGCCATTTCACCGCCCCGTCCCTCCATTTTCCTGCGAGAGAGCGAGCGAGCGAGAGCGGCGGAGCCGGCCCGGCCCCGGCCCCACACCGCCCCCGATGTAGCGCCGCACCGCCCAGCCGCCGGGCCGCCTCGGCATGCGGAGCTGCAAGATGGTGCGGGTGGCCAGCGTGCTGGGGCTCGTCATGCTCAGCGTGGCGCTGCTCATCCTGTCCCTCATCAGCTACGTGTCGCTCAAGAAGGACAACATCTTCTGGTCGCCCCGTGCCGCCGGCGCCGCCGGGCCCCGCATGTACATGTTCCACGCGGGCTTCAGGTGAGCCGGGCCCGCCATGGCCGCATGACCGGGCCGGGCTGCCGGGGCAACGGCGGGCAGGGAGAGGAACCGGCAGCGGTACCGGCAGAGCATCGGCCGGGCTGCGGAGGGGCGGGCGGAGTTGGCACGGCAGAGCCGGCCGCTCTCCGTGGTGCTGATGGCGGCGGCCGCGGGGGAGGCTCGGGCACGGCCGGTAACGAGCGGCGGGCGTGGGTGCGCGTGGGGTGTGGGGTGTGTGTGCGTGTGTGGGGGTGTGTGTGCGTGTGTGTGGGGTGTGTGTGCGTGTGTGGGGTGTGTGTGCGTGTGTGGGGTGTGTGTGCGTGTGTGGGGTGTGTGTGCGTGTGTGGGGTGTGTGTGCGTGTGTGTGGGGTGTGTGTGCGTGTGTGGGGTGTGTGTGCGTGTGTGGGGTGTGTGTGCGTGTGTGTGGGGTGTGTGTGCGTGTGTGGGGTGTGTGTGCGTGTGTGGGGTGTGTGTGCGTGTGTGGGGTGTGTGCGTGTGTAGGGTGTGTGTGCGTGTGTGGGGTGTGTGTGCGTGTGTGGGGTGTGTGTGCGTGTGTGGGGGGTGTGTGCGTGTGTGGGGTGTGTGTGCGTGTGTGGGGGGTGTGTGCGTGTGTAGGGTGTGTGTGCGTGTGTGGGGGTGTGTGCGTGTGTGTGGGGTGTGTGTGCGTGTGTGGGGTGTGTGTGCGTGTGTGTGGGGTGTGTGTGCGTGTGTGTGGGGTGTGTGCGTGTGTGGGGTGTGTGTGCGTGTGTGGGGTGTGTGCGTGTGTAGGGTGTGTGTGCGTGTGTGGGGGGTGTGTGCGTGTGTAGGGTGTGTGTGCGTGTGTGGGGTGTGTGCGTGTGTAGGGTGTGTGTGCGTGTGTAGGGTGTGTGTGCGTGTGTGGGGTGTGTGTGCGTGTGTGGGGTGTGTGCGTGTGTAGGGTGTGTGTGCGTGTGTGGGGGGTGTGTGCGTGTGTAGGGTGTGTGTGCGTGTGTGGGGGGTGTGTGCGTGTGTGTGGGGTGTGTGCGTGTGGGGGGTGTGTGTGCGTGTGTGGGGTGTGTGCGTGTGTAGGGTGTGTGTGCGTGTGTGGGGGGTGTGTGCGTGGGTGTCCCTGTGTGTGCTGCGTGGCTGTCTCCGTGTGTCTCCATGTGTCCCCATGTGTGCTGCGTGGGTGTCTTCATGTGTCTCCATGTGTGTTATGTGGGTGTCTCTGTGTCTCCATGTGTCTCCACACGTGTACATGGCTATCTCTGGATTTCTGTATGTCTCCATGGGTGTGCATGGGTGTCTCCAGGTGTGCTGTGTGGGTGTTTCCATGTGCCTCCATGTGTCTCCATGTGTCTCCATGTATCTCCACGTATCTCCATGTGTCTCCATGTGTCTCCATGTGTCTCCATGGGTGTGTGGTACGGTTTCTGTGCCCACCTCCAGGTCCCAGTTTGCACTGAAGTTCCTGGACCCCTCCTTCATCCCCATCACCAGCTCCCTGGGCCAGGAGCTGCAGGAGAAGCCCTCCAAGTGGGTGTTCAACAGGACGGCCTTTGCCCACCAGAGGTGAGCAAGCACCTGGGCTCAGCCCAGGCTGTGCCCCTTCCTACCAGGAGTTAAGGGAATGCAGTACTCTGCTAAGTACTCTGAATTCTGAGGAACTTGCCAGCGGCGAGAGACAAAGGCTGAATCAGAGCTTTTCCCCAGACAGTTGCAGCTCTCCTGGAAGACTTGATTATTTCAGAGCAGGACAACAGGCTGCAGCACACATTATTGTACCAGAACGTGACCCAGTTTCCTGGTGTGTGGGTGGAATTGTCCTTACTCCGGGATAAATAGCTGTGGTTTCAGACTGCAAAAACATCGGGCTGTACCAGCAATGAAATGCCGTGTTCATGGAGGCCAAAGCACGCCCAGAGAAACTTCCCAGCTGCAGGCAGTTCTGAGCAAGTGCAGTGCTGCTCCTGCCTCCTGCCTCCAGCTCCGCTCCGGCTGCGGGGGCAGAGCAGAGCTTTGTGCTCTTTATCCATACATCTATCTGCTGGTTACATGTATTGAACATTTCTGCGAGAGAAAATAAAACCATGTAGCCGTTTAAGACAGCTGCTGCCATCTTGGATTGTAAATTTGTCCTGACAAATTTTGTCCTGCTGGTTTAGGGACCGCCTCGTGGCTCTGCTCACATCCCACCTGGGGAGCGGGAATTTGGCTCTGCAGCCAGACAGGATGGGGCTGCTGCACCCTGAGGGGTGTAGAGTTTGGGCTTCTCTCCTCCCTTCAGGCCTCTGGCCAACGACAGCAGGACAAGTAATTCCCTTCCAGTGCTGCCACATGCTGCCCTCAGGAGACACAGCTACAGAGGGGAGGTGGGTCTTTGTCCCATCCTTTCCCCAGGATCTGCCAGGCTATGTGACAGTGGCCACCCTCCATCCCTGGCACCAGCAGCCCCATAAGCCTGTCCCTGTGCCACCCCTCTGATGGTTTTAGCTGATGCCTCAGGAGCTGCCTTTGCACTTGTCCGTCAGCCAGAACCCATAATTAGAGCACCCAGTGGGACTCCATTAATGCTCAGACATTGGAGGATGCGTGCTGGAGGAATGGTTGTTTGTTTTCCATAAACATGAGCAAATAAAGTCCTATCGGGTTTCCAATTTTATGCCGTGCAAGGGAAATTCCCAAGCAGGGTTGGTTTTGTTTGCTTTGTAAGTTTCCTTAATAACCCTGGTAAAAGTGCTGCTGTGCTTGCCCAAATATGAATTAAGGAATTATATTTGCATAGATGGAGACAGCAGCTGTCACTTGGGTTTTTGATTTGAAGCTTGTTAATGAGAACATATATATATATATATGTATTTATAAATTGTCTCCTGTTAATTCAATTTGATATCCTGGATTTTCTTCATGTGCAAGAGGCACAGGCACAGCCTTAGCTGGTGTCAGCAGGGATCAGCTGGTAAAGCCAAGCGGAGCTCTAGGTGAGCAGCCAGCTATTTATATTCCTATTTATATTAATTTGAAAGCCATTGCACCATGTTGCTCAGGAAACTACTTCATTATACTTTTTTTAAAAAAGAAAAATATAAATCTATGTGGAAAGTAAATCCACTGCAAAAAGAGGGGAAACAGAACTCCCATGTTTTCTGTTGTTTTGCTCTTGTTTTAGGCAAGAAATCCTTCAGCATGTCGACGTCATCAAAAACTTTTCTCTGACCAAGGGCAGCGTTCGGATCGGGCAGCTGATGCATTACGATTATTCCAGCCATAAGTACGTTTTCTCCATCAGCAACAACTTCAGGTCTCTGCTTCCCGACGTGTCTCCCATCCTGAACAAGCACTACAACATCTGTGCCGTAGTCGGCAACAGCGGCATCCTGACTGGGAGCCAGTGTGGCCAGGAAATTGATAAATCAGATTTTGTCTTTCGGTGCAATTTCGCTCCGACCGAGGCTTTCCAGAAAGATGTTGGAAGGAAAACCAACCTTACCACCTTCAACCCCAGCATCCTGGAGAAGTATTACAACAACCTCCTGACCATTCAGGATCGCAACAACTTCTTTTTAAGTTTGAAAAAGCTCGACGGGGCCATTCTTTGGATCCCCGCTTTTTTCTTCCACACATCGGCGACGGTCACAAGAACACTGGTTGACTTCTTCGTTGAGCACAGAGGGCAGCTGAAGGTCCAGCTGGCTTGGCCAGGAAATATCATGCAGCACGTGAACAGGTGGGTGGGTGTGCCTCGCATTTAACCTGCCAAATACATCTCTTTGTACAATTTCTTCACTGATTTTTCCCCTCACACCTGCTGTGGTAGGAGTGCTTGTTTCTGGAGCCACTGCAGTTTTGTGGTTGCTCCTTGGGTTATTTGTGCACAGGTTGATTGTGATACACCCTTTGCGTCCCCAGGTACTGGAGGAACAAGCACTTGTCCCCGAAGCGGCTGAGCACAGGCATCCTCATGTACACCCTGGCTTCGGCCATATGTGATGAGATCCACCTGTACGGATTCTGGCCCTTCGGCTTTGACCCCAACACACGGGAGGACCTCCCGTACCACTACTACGACAAGAAGGGAACCAAGTTTACCACCAAGTGGCAGGAGTCCCACCAGCTGCCTGCGGAGTTCCAGCTGCTCTACAGGATGCACGGTGAAGGACTGGCCAAACTCACCTTGTCGCATTGTGCCTAAGAACCTCAATCTTGAAGTGCCAAACAATTGTCTAAAAAAAAGTGCCCAAAACCAAATTAAACATTCTTCAGATAGAATTCTAAAAAGGAAACCAACCCACCCTAAAATCTTTTCCATAACTTAAGGATGCTTTTTAGCCACTGCCCATCCAAGGGTGTCAGCATATTTAGCAGTGCAGAAGCTTTTATCACGTTCTGTGGATGTGATTTGTGCAGCTGCAAAGTTGAAACATTTTGCATTTCTAGATAAGCCACTCAGTACATTTTAATATCTCTTCATATTTTAGCGTTCCACTAAACACCCTAAACCTCTTCATTTTATTGTTCCTTCCCATTAGAACTAGAAATGCTACTTTTAAAAGGTTTTGCTTCTTTTGTATCTGTTGCTCTCGCTAGCTCGGCATTGCCATGGCTGATGGAGGAAGCCACTCGGAATTCCAGTGCATCATCATGCTCAAGCTCCTTGGTGTGGATCTTGATTTCCACCGCTTGGGTGTTTTCGTATTTACCGAATTTTACATTTTTTAAAGAACAACAAGAAGAAGGTCACAAAGTGGCTCATACCTTAGCTAGGTGTTTATATCACTCTTGGAATACTTCAGTGTTTTAATTCCATTGGGGACAGATCCTAGCCCAGACCAGACAGGCTGAAGCATGTTCATTCCCATCCATCCAGTACTATTCCATCATTTGATTCCAAAGTTAAACCACCACCATAAATGGAACTAGGCTCCTCTGCAGACATGTAGGGTGAGAAGAGCCCCAAACCTTGTCCCTCTACTTGGGCAGGGGACAGCAATGGAAGCCAGGCACTGGGATTTTTCAAGCTTTGGTTTTGGAAAGGAACTAAGCAGGGCAGGAGTGCAGGGGAAGAGGAAATGGCAATTACCAGATCTCTCCATCTGTGTCTCTAACTCCCCAGCCAGACAGCTGCAGCAGTGACCCCATTTTCTGGTCACCAGCAGCACTCTGAGGCAGACCGGGCAGAGGCTTCCTTGGCCAGGAAATGACCACAGGAAATGTGGCTGTTTGGGGACAGGACAAACCATAGGGCCACCTAGAGCTGGGAAGTGTTGGCCATTCTGCCTCAGGAGAAAGGAGACTGGGAAGTAACTGGGTTTCTTCTGAGTATGCTGACAAGTATTTAACCATTTTTTACTACTCTGGGTGAGAACTGACCCCACACTCCAAGAAGATGTAAAATCCAATATTTAAAACGGCACATGTTGATTTTTCTCAGCCTCGTTACCTACAAGCAGATGTAGGAGGTGAGGAAGGAGATCTTGAGTACAACACACAACCCAAGCAGCCTGAGGCCTGTCCAGCCCTTAGAAATTGCACAGGGAAGGCAGAGCTCTGCACAGGTCATTAATGGAGTGCAGGAATGTGTAATTTCTGATTTTGTTTCCTATGGAGCTGTACAGCAGCTCTGGTGGTCTCTGGGGTCCCTGCTAAAGAGGTGCCCAGCGACCCTAATCCTAATGGCAAAGAGCCCAGCAAGGCAGAAGGGTCACCCCAAACCCCAAGTGACACTTGTGGGACTGTTTTAATGCCAGGTATTTTTATCAAGAGGCATTTTATCAATTTCCTGCGGGGACCGATAATTTCTCATTAGCAAATTAAAGAAATGTGAGCTTTTATCCTTATATTGACAATGTGCTCGATACAGTTTCTGGAACCTCCCATGGTCCTGAAGAAGGACAGAACCCCCTGCCAGTCCTGGGGACAGCCCTGCCATCACCACCAGAACTTTGCAGAGGCACAAAGAGACACCAAATGCAGAGAAGGAAGCAGAAAATGGCAAAGATTTGGAAATGGGAATACAGAAAAATTATTGACAGAGCGCCATATTACATCATTGATTTTTAAGCAAAACTCCCCATCGATGCTCCAGACCCACATTGAACATTTCAGAATCATTGATTTAATGGGGGGTTCTGCCCCGTGATCGATGGCACAGCACAGCCCAAATTAAATTGCTTCTTCGTATCAATATTTTTTTGCCCGAGCTCTTGCAATGTGGAAAACCATCTTAAAGTGTGCAGCTTTCATTTTGCCTGGTGGGGTCTGAGGGAGAGGTGAGGATGGCAGGGGATAGAGAAGACAGAGAGGCTCTCTGGGGCTGCCTCTCTTTGGCAGACTTTGCTTTAATGAGCAAGACTATTAATTATTTATTTGTTATGTAGAAGATGCTGGGGGCTGTAAGTACAAAGCATTTTAGGTTCCAAAACACAGAGAAATCCTGCCAAGCAGCTCCTCCTGCTTAGCCCTGGGCTGCCAGGACAGTGTCCAGTGGCAGCCACATCCCACTCCAGCCCCTCTGCCAACAGGATGGGTGCCGAGGTGCTGGGGGTGTACATAGCATTGGGAATATGTGGTTCCTTTCTTCTTTTATACATCTTGGGTCTGTATTTTTGTTGCTTGCATCTCCTTGGTGAACAGTAACGAGGCACATGAAAACAGGCATTTGGCTGCTTGAATTGTGGAGCAAACCAAAAAGCAAGAGTTTGTGAAACAGTACTGACTGTGAAGAGAGGCTGAAAAAAACAGGGCAAAGAGGAAAAAGCAGGTTTTCTGTAAATAAATGCATCTTTATTCCAATGGCTCTGCAGTTCAACGCCTGATGGAGTTGTTTTTGATAAAAAAAGATAAACATTAAAAAAAAAAAAAGAAAAAGAAAAAAATGCCATAATTGTAATAAAGGTTTCATTATTAAGGGCCATGCTAAAAGGATTGTTTATTTTTCAATGGCCGATGTTCACAAAGGGCCAGGGCATGTCTCAGGTGAGTGGCAAAGCCATGGGAAGGAAGAGAGCCACAGAGAGCCTCGGGACCGACCCTGGGTGTTGGCACCAGGCATGTCCCCAGCACACCGTGCCCTGGCTCCCCTCTTGACAGTGCCGCATCCTCATCAGGAGCGTTAGGAGCTCTCAGTGTGATCCTGCGGTGTGATGTGCCTGCAGCATCGACTCATGTGCCATAACCCAATATTGAATGCATTGTTTTTAAATAAAATGGTTTCTTGTGCATTGGGAGTCTGTAAAACTCCGCTGCCTCGGCTTCTTCCTTGTTATTGTTTCCCGAACTGCTCAGGGCCACTGATAGGTTTTACTGGAAAACTCCACCAGAGGAGTTGCCAAAGGTGTTGCTTAATGCTCCCTCTATTTCATTATGCAGTGCAACAAGCTTGGTGCGATGGATCAAATTCTGCACTCCAGTGGAATACGTGGAGATAAAAAGCATGGGAGTCTGGGCACTGATTGGCTCAGGGAATTTGCTCATTAAGGTGAATTACATCCCCATGAACATCTAACAACCCAACTCTTCCAGGTGAGTTGCTGCTTGCTCCAGCACCGGGCAGTGTCCTCGGTAGCTCCAAGCAGGAATTCTGCCGTGTGTTTTCAGGAGTTCATATGAACTCCCAGGACTGAGTCCCTCAGGCTGGCAGGGGCAGGAGCAGAGCCATTCCAGATGCTCTCTCTGCTCTACCTGCATGCTTCCCAATACTGATATCCACTACAGCTCATTTATTTACCCTTGAGGCCATCCTGGCAGCGAGGCAGGGATTTAGTGTCCCAGAGCCAAATTTATACAGGGATGGGATAGGAAAAATCCTTTCCTTCCTCTCCCACTGATAAAGGTGAGGAAGGTTCTGCTGGCCGTTGGTGCCAGGGCTGGAGGGTGCCAGTGTGGATTGAACCCCTCAGCCCCGTGTCCAGCTATGCCTCCATCCCTGGGAAAGTGTCCTGAGGGGCTGGAGCTGCAGGGAACGGGCTTGCGACAGCAGTTTCAAAATGCCAAGGAAAACACTCGCAATGTTTGTTTAAAAGCAGGTGAATATGGTACGTGCAGGCCCTGGCCAGCTGGGGATAGCTGTTTTAGAGGAGGACTGAGTGTCGTGCACTGAGGTGTCACCCTGGAGTCACCCTTTCCCACACGGCTTGGGTCAGGAACCCCTGGAGAACAAAAGAAATGGGGAATTAAATCTCATACTCCCGGGGGAGTCACAGCCCAAACCAGAAGATTGCTGGGCGAGAAAGCTCAGCCAGGCCAGGTCAGCCCCGTGTTCCATGCCACTCTTCCATCCCTGGCCACCCCACCGCTGCCTCTTTGGGGACAGCGAGGGCACCTGGCCGCGGCACGGGGAGCCCCGGCTGCAGGCAGGAGGGAGGAGGAAAGCTAACAAAGAAACTGCCTCCTCCCTCCCCCAAGAGCAGAGGGAAAGCCTCTGGCGAAGGCAGCCATGCAGGCAGGGAACGCCGTCCCGCTGGGCAGCCGAAGCTCGCTGGGCTGGAAGCAGCAGCAGCCGCCCTGCTCCCGGCACTGCTCCTGCCCACCGTGCCCAGCTCGGCTGGGCATTGTCCAGCGTGGGTGACAAGGGACACCCAGCACCCTCCTGCCTCCGAGGGTAGCCACAGCCCCATCAGGATGGACCCTCTGCTTCCGTGGATATTTACACCTTATAATTGTGTAGATATTTACACCTTGGCAGGTTGAGTCCCAGGAAGATCTTGACATCAGTTTGGAAAGACAACAGAAAGGCACTATGGTGCGTAACAAAACATCGTGCAGCCATCAGGTACAGGCTTGGAAAGAAAAAGTCAAAGTCAGGCCTGATGGATTTGTTGGAGAAGGAGAAGGTAAGACAAGGCAAGGAAAGGAAAGAGGAAAAGAGAGCAAAAGGGAGGAAAAAGGAGGACACGGACACAGCACATCTGTGGCACCAGATTCCCATCAGGGTCTGCCCCCGCCCCCCTCCTGCCTGCCCACAGCGGCACCTCCGTCTCCGGAGTGTTGCACTCGCCTCTCTTTTTCCCAAATCAACTGCAACTTTTGCCTTCCTTTAGGAAGGACAAAAAGATTTCACGCATAACTTGCCCTGAACAAAGGCACCTCACGCCATGGCTTTCTTTTCCGTCTTCCTTTCTTTTTCCTTCTTCACCACAAGCTGACAGCGACAGGAGTAGCTGGGGCGGGGGGAGCTCCATTTTCCACCCGCCTGATTAGTGCCAAAAAAGCAGCTCGGAAAGCACTGTGAGCTCCAGAGACACGAAGAGAAATGGATCGTTATCCCTTGGGATCCAATCTGTAGGAAACTGGGTGCTCTCATACACAACCTGTTTGCAAGAAGGTTCCAGGTATTCTGGAGAGTGGTCTGATAATGGAGGGTGCAAGAGGTGACATTTCTCCCCATTTTCCCCCGTTTAATTACTGGAAAGACCCAGCGGAGGTGGGGCATTCACAAACACAGAGATGGTTATCAGGGCCCAGGTAAGGACGACACAAACCGCAAGGACGCGGCTGCTGAGTTACTGATTAAAGGAGCGGGGAGAAGTGCTGAGCTGCACAGCTGGGAGCAGCCGGCACGGCTTCGGCCAGATGTGTGCTGGCGCGGGTGCCCTGTGCCAGAGCAGGCAAGTCCGCCCTCGGCAGCTCCGTGCCAACGCTGCCCTTGCCAGCCGCGGGGGCTCAGGGGCGGCCTGGGGAAGAGGGAACGCCTGTCCGTGTGTGCAGCGCTAGGCGGGACACCAGGACTGTGCGCCAGCGGGGTGGCACCACGGGGACTCAGGGCTCCTGGGGCTGCACCATCCAGCCTCGGGTGATGTGCATCCATCACACCTTGTTAACGAGCCGGAATTCAGCCGCATCTAAAGCAGCTAGTAACTGATAACCACCGGCACAGATCAGCGCTGTGCCTCGGTTTGCAGCCGCCAACAGGGAGGCAGCAGGGCCGGCTATGGGCTGCGGAACCCGGGGCCGCGGGGCTGGGCTGCTGAGCCGCCTCCCGGGAGGAGAGCCGCGGATCCCGGTGCGGCTGTACGGGAGGAGCGCCGGCCGCTCCCGGGGCGGTTCCGGTGCCGTTCTCGGCAGCTCCGCTCGCTACAAAGGCCGCGGCATCTTTAAGGGCCCCGCGGTCTCCGCACGGCCGTCCCGCCCCCCGGCCCGCACCGCTCCGCCATTGGCGGCCCCGGCGCGCCCCGCCCGCCCCACCGCCCTCCCGCCGCCCGCCCGCCCGCTCGAGGCGCAGGCCCGGCCCCGCGGGCGCGGCAGGGGCGGGGCGGCCCCGGACAGCTCCCGCCGCCCGCAGACGGCGGCGGCGGCGGCGAGGCGAGGACATGGCGCGGGGCCGGCGCGGCGGACCCGGCTGAGCCGCCGCTGCCCGCGGGGCCGGCGGAGCGGGCGGCCCCGGGCCGCGGCGGCCGCCGCCCCGATGAGCGAATGAGGAGCGGGAGCGGCGGCCGGCGGTGCCTGGGCGGGGAGCCGGGTGCGTGCGCCATGAACCCCGAGCTGGCGATGGAGCCGCTGGGCAGCCTGCACGGGGCGGCGGGGCACGAGCCGGAGCTGATGGGCAGCCCCAGCCCGCACCACGGCGGCCGAGGCGCGGGGCCGCTCCGGGTGCCGCCCCCCGCCGCCGCCGCCGCCACCGCCGCCGCCGCACCAGGAGCTGCCCCCCGCCGCCCGGCCCGCCATGGTGCCCAGCATGGCCTCGCTGCTGGACGGCGCCGCCGAGTACCGGCCCGAGCTCTCCATCCCGCTGCACCACGCCATGAGCGTGCCCTGCGAGGCCTCGCCGCCCGGCATGGGCATGAGCGGCACCTACACCACGCTGACACCTCTCCAGCCCCTGCCGCCCATCTCCGCCGTCTCCGACAAGTTCCACCACCCGCACGCCCACCCGCACGCCCACCACCACCATCACCACCACCACCAGCGCCTGCCGGGCAGCGCCGGCGGCGGCTTCGCGCTCATGCGGGACGAGCGCGGGTTGCCGGCCGTCAACAGCCTCTACGGGCCCTACAAGGAGGTGCCGGCCGTGGGGCAGAGCCTCTCGCCGCTGGGCAACGGGCTGGGCCCGCTCCCTGGCGCCCAGCAAGGCCTGCACGGCTACGGGCCGCCCGGCCACGACAAGATGCTGAGCCCCAACTTCGAGGCGCACGCGGCGATGCTGGCTCGGGGGGAGCAGCACCTGCCCCGGGGCTTGGGGACGCCCCCGGCCATGCTGCCGCCCCTGAACGGCGCGCACCACCCCGCGCCCCCTGGGCCGCCGCCGCCGCACGGCCCCGCGCTGCCCGCCGGCCGGGAGCGGCCGCCCCCCGCCGCCGGCCCGCAGGGGAGCGGCTCGGGGCAGCTGGAGGAGATCAACACCAAGGAGGTGGCACAAAGGATCACGGCGGAGCTGAAGCGCTACAGCATCCCGCAGGCCATCTTCGCCCAGCGGGTGCTGTGCCGCTCCCAGGGGACCCTCTCGGACTTGCTGCGGAACCCCAAGCCTTGGAGTAAACTCAAGTCCGGCCGGGAGACGTTCCGCAGGATGTGGAAGTGGCTGCAGGAGCCGGAGTTCCAGAGGATGTCGGCCCTGCGGCTGGCAGGTAGGTGCCTGAGCGCGACCCCCGGAACCCAGCGGCACCCGCAGCGCGCTCCTCCGCCGGCCTGGCCCGGCCGCTTCCCCGTTCCGCCGTGAACCCCGGGGCTGTGCGGGGCCGGCCGGTGCCCGCCTCTCTCAGCGCCGGCACCGCGCAGCCCGGCTCGGTCCGGCGGGGTTGTGCGGGGCTCGGGGCCGGCGGAGGGGCGCGCTCCGCTGCCGGGCGGCGGGGCCCGGGCTGCTCTCCAGGGCCTCCAGGGTGCTGAAGGTGCGCGCATCGCACCGCACTGCGCTCTCCGCGAGCATCCCCGCCGGAGCTGCCGAGCGCGGCGGGAGAGGTCCTGCGGGAGCCCCGCGTCCCGGGACAGGCGGGGAGCGGGGGGATCGGGCGGGGGCAGAACCCGCTCAGCCTCCGCAGCCCCGGCAGCCCCGGCCCGGCCGCATTGTCCGCGGAGAGCGCGCCGGCGCCCCCTGGCGCGGCCGCGGAGCTCTGCAGCCCCCATTGTTCTGCGGGGGCCACGGGGGGGCGGCGGGCAGCGACCCCCGGTACTGACCCCGGTACTGACCTCGGTACTGACCGCCGGTACCGACCGCCAGTACTGACCTCCGCTACCGACCCCCATTACTGACCCCGGTACCGACAGCCGGTACCGACCCCCGCACCGACCCCCCGGGCTGCCTCCCCGCTCCCCGGGAACCGCGGGGCCGCGGATGTTGGGGCAGAAGGACACAGGGGGCTGTGGAGCGGGCAGGCACGCGTGGGACGGACCGCAGCGTGGGGCGGGGGCCGGGCCCGGGACGCTCTGCTCTGACAGCGACTAAAATCCGGGGATGTTTGTGCCGCCGGCTCCGTCCTTCTATTATTTCGATTGATCCCAGCGGGCACGTCGGTCCCCAGCGCTCAGGGACACAGCGGGCTGTTCCCATAGCTGCCCGCTCTGCTGGCACACCTGGAGCGGGGCTGAGGGGATACGGCGGTCTCTGCGCTGGGGAGATGCTTGCAGAGCGTCCCCGCACGACGGGCAGCTGCCGAGCGGGGCAGAGAGGAGCCATAGATGATCGATGGCCGTAATCCCTGCCCGACCCCTACGAGAGGTGCTGCGGGTTAAACACCCACGGCATGGGCTCTTCAGAATCCCCCCTCGGGCTTTGCCGAGGCGCGGGGCTGTCCCGGTTGTGCTGCCCGTCGGGAGAGGGATGCTGATCCCCTCCTCGGCTCGAACGGCGACCGGCAGCTCCTCCCGTCCCTTCCAGCACCCGCGGGCATCCGGCTGCTCTCTGTTTGCAGCCAAAGGAAGGTGCCGAGATCTGCCTGCGACAGAGGGACAGAAGGGGTTTGGGGTTTTCGCCGAGCACGCGGTGATGTTGCCCTCACAAACAAACGTGTATCGGGAGGGAAATCGATGCTGATAATGTTGAGAAGATTAAAAGAGCATTAATGCTGGCAACAGGAGCATCAATGCGTGGACCCAGTTTTCATTGATCTGGAACCTGAGCCAGCTCGTTTCCAGTAACGTGGCTGGTGCTTTTCCTTCCCAGCACCGGGCCCGGGTGGGTTTCCCCGTGGAGCCCTACATACGGAGCAGAAAATCAGGAATCACAGCTGCCTGCAGAGTTATGCCTGCATAATTCTGGATCTCTGCTTTTGCAGTGCCCCTGAATGCCTCCCCATCCAGGAGTAAAGTTTGGAGAGAGCTCAGGTGCTGAGTGGGTATGGATTCCCCATGGAGCGGGAAAGACCTTTGCAAATTACCTTTCCCTTCAGGAAATCGATTATTTTAATTTTCTTTTATTACCACCTGTGAATATGCGGCCCCATTGCCTCAGTGCTTCCTTCTGCCCCTTCACTCACTTGCTTAAATCCCTTTGAGCATGGGGGGAAAGCCACAAGTATTTCAGATTTTTAAAAACAAACAAAAAAACCCCACAAGCTATTTGCCCCATACTCCTGGAAATTTTTCCCAAATGGGATGAAAATCTGCCATCCTTGGAGGGAAATCCCCCTCTCCCTGTGGGTGCAGTAGCAGAGTGGGTGTGCTTAGTATTTTTATATTGTTATTATAGAATAAACGGCCCCGGTGACCAGTCCCTAAATTTCTGCGGGGTCAGAAGAGCGCTCCACCTCCTGTTTACATTCCCCGGCGCCGGACGGCCTTATCGATGATTAAACACTTGTGTACCAAAACGCCATCAATGATTCATTCGCGCAGAGCAGCCCGAGCCCCGCTCCGCGCTCAGAGCCGTCAGCACCACGGAGAGCGGCGGGGAGCGATGAGCAGGGATGGAGCGAAGGGGGGAGGAGGAGGAGGGAAGGGAGCAGGAGGGAGATGAGACCCGCGGGGCTGGCAGTGACACCCCGAGTGCCCCCGGCCGAGCAGAGACAGTCAGCCGCCCGTCCTCTACCTTTTGTGCCCCACCAAATGCTCCTTCGCTGGGCTTGGAGACGATTCTGTTGTCTGTATCTCCAGCTAAAAATTAAGGCATGAGAACATGTGTATCAAGCCCGTTATCTATATATATATCTATATATATATCTATATATAAAACCATTTCTTAGCGTTGAGCTAAATATACAGGTGCATAAAGGTTCTTTGAAAGGTGCTTAGAGGCTTGAAATATTGGTGCTCTCTTCAGCTATAGATTAGTGGTTGTGTTTGAACAATCCATGCGGTAAATTGTGGTGCCGGCTGATGAATTATATTTCTCGTGTGCCAACTTTCTGAAATAATATCCTGCCCCAGCTCTTTGTTCCACATAATTTCTGAAGGCTTTTCTGCCACGCAGATATCTGAATCCTGGTTTTGTGAAGCAAACGAGTTTTATCAGTTTCTTGATTATTTGATGAAGTTAAATCTGAACACATTTGTGATTAAATGCATTTCTGTTTCCCCCCTACATTTTTAAAAGAAATATTAATTGATCACCATGTGTTACTCATTCTGAAGCTGTTCTTCACTATTTCCTTTCAAGATTTTTTTCCCCAGCGTCTCTTTCTTTTCCTGTATCTCTTCCCCATCACTACTTAAACTGAAATATCCCAAATTCAAGTATTCCTCTGAAGCTGAGAACTGCCACCATTTATTTGTGGCTCAGAATGCATAAAGGGAAGAACATTTTTGCCAACAGGATTATTTCCCAGTAACTGGTGTTGGTTCTTCCCACACTTTGTAGGGCATTTTGGTTCCGTGCTGTGGCTCTGGCTGCTCATCCTCAGTGCTCTTCCCTGGTATTATTCACTAAACCTTGTCCTGGATGTTGCTGCCATCCAGCAGCTGCAGGGGCTCTTCCTTCCCTTCCAATTAGCCATTTCTGGGAGATGACAAGCTTCCTGCAGGAGCCAACACTGCTGGCTGTGCCGAGCCTCCAAGCACTAAAGGCAGCAGACTCCTCTCATCAGAGCAGCTCCCCTGGAGCTCTGCAGGTGTGTGGAGAATGGCTCTGAGAGGGAAAGCAGAGCTGAAAAGGCCTGCAGACATCACTTGTCCTGACAGTCTGCCCCTTTCTTCAGGGATCTCCAGAGGGGCTTTTTTCACCTAGGCGATGGCTTCCAGGGCTTGCAGGTACAAAAAAATCCTTAATGACTGGCCTTAATCTCACTTTTTGTCTTTTAAATCCTTTGCTTCTCATCTTATCCCCTCTAGACACAGCAAAAAAAAGCACTCCCTTCCTTCTGATAGTAATCTGTTGGTATTTAAGGCTCCCATCTTGTCTCCTCTCTTCTCTGGAAAAAGCCCATCATACTTGGGCAATGAATATGCAGGGAAAGCACTGTATCCAACAGGACAGATAATACATCTCTTTTTCCAAGGTAAAAGATCTTGTATCCAGCTCTATCAATCTTGCAGACTTTTGCATAAAAGGCTGTCTGATTTATAGAGGGTTTTGCACGCAGAAATCATACCAAACAGACTAATCTCAAGTGAGTTTGGTGATAACATCAGCCAGACAACTCACTGATGGCAGAGAGAAATGCAATCAAAAAGAAATTGGAGTGTTTTGGGGTTGTTTGGGGGTTTTGAGCTATAAAATCAAACTGTTCCATTGTGAAAAAAGGGACTCAAACCGCTGGTAAATGCTGCACAGAGGAATTATTAGCCAAGTGATAGAGGCTGGCAGGTTCCCAAAACGCAAATTGTCTCCAAGACCAAAATATCTCTCAGTAAGCAGGGAACATATTTATGAGCAGTGGTGATTTTCCAGCAGTTCTCATCCCCTCATAATGGGATGAGAGCCGAGGCATTAAGCTTTGGCAAACAGCACTCGGCTGCAGGAGGTGAAGGAAGAGCAGGAGGAAGTCTTCCTCGGAGAGCAGCACAAGTCTGGCTTTCCCAGGTAAGATGGCAGAGCTTTGCTCCTGTCCTCTCCTGTTCTTCCTAATCCCAGCCTATCTGTAACAGGCAGGAAAAGGAAATACTCATGTCCTGCTTTCTCCCATGGGTCAGAATTCCTGAAAACAGGAGCACACAGCAAGGATTCACTAGATCTGCCTAGATCCCTTGCAGTAAACACTCAGGCTCTCATTCAGCTCTTTCTTACCCACCTCAGCTTTAAATTCCCAGATTACTTGGAAAAGGTGCCCAAAGCCCTTCCCTTTCTCCACAGGTGTTCTGGTACTTCCAGGGAAGTGCTGGCACATCACCTGGAGGTGCTGCTCCGACAGGCGTGGGGAAGGCCTGGCTTCATCCCTGTGCTCTGACCACGGCAATATAAGTCTTTGTCAATGAAAAGTGTTATAATTCAGCTGGAAATTATTTGGGGATTCAAAAGGGAGAATCTCCAGAAGAAGAGGAAGCATAAATCTCCTGGGTGTTAGATGTGAAGGACTCTCAGAGTGCGGCTGGAAGGATCCAGAGTTGTGCTGTGCTGGAAGGTTCTGTGGTACTCAGAGGCTCCTGTGCTGAGGTGGGTGCTGCAGCACTGCAGGGAGGAAGCAGAATTTACAGCCCAATTCCAGCCATCCAGCAGATTTACAGGAGACTGGACACAAACAGCCTCAGAGCTGTGGCTTGCCAGGAAGAAACATAAAGGAGCCACGTCCCCAGAACCATCCATCTTCTCTTCTCAGAGAGCTGCAGGATGCAGAGCCTGGAGAGGGGTGGCATTCCCTGGGGATTGTGACAGGATTAAAGGGAAAAATCAGGTAGGGTGCCAAGAAAACATCTTGCTGGCTGAAAAGAGCCAGGCTGTGAGCTGCTTTTTTGAGCATTGCAGGAATCCCTGGCTCTCCAAACAGGGAACATCTCACCATTACAATGGATGAGAAAGCAGAATTAACTTTGTGCTACACATTCAATCTGTTTTTCTGGATAAATGCCATCAAGGGCATTCCTAGGGTTCCAAAAATTAGGAGTTTGGTGTGTGTGTGCAGCAGCTGGGATGAGCAGCACTGGCTGCCCATCCTGACAATGTGATTATTTGCATCTTCATTCTGATTGCTCCTTGTTCCATAATGATTTTGTACACAGCGGAGTACTTAACCTAATTTGTATTGATCTCAATCACTCTCATTCGTGCATACTTAATTCAGAGAGGTAATCAAATTGATTTCTGAGGCCTAATTTTTAAGAGATTGTAGTAACAGGGATATACAAGGGGTTGCTTTAAGTGAATCACAGTGCAAGAAAAACATTTTAAATCTTTGGAAACGTTTTGATAGTCATTTCATTGTGTTCACTATTACCAGAGTAATTACATTTCCCTCACATTGAGTCCTCTCCAAAATCAAATTGAGGAGCAGTTTCAGTTCCCTCAGAGAGATAACTGGGTTTGGGTGATTCTGCACCCACAGAAACCACATAGGTGGGATCAATATTCATAGCTTGTCCTCAGCAGCAATGGAGAGTGAGGACTTACTGCTGGATTAAGGGAATATTGGTCTCTGCTTGGCTCCTTCTTAACACCTTTTGTTTCATGGGTGGAGAGTCACTTTTGCAATTAGTAAAGACCCTCCTGCACCCTCTTACTCAAGTCTTGGGGTTCTGATTTGGTCCATGATAGGGAAGCAGCACTGACCCCATTTCTGAGCAGTTCCAATATTGTTTCTGTGGAAGAGCATCTTTAGTTCAGTGCAAAATAAAAAGGAAGCTTTTTTTTCTTTCCCCCCCACAGTTACGGCTTTCAGTTCTTGCCGGTTGTCCATTTTCTTCTATAGGATATGCTCAGGTTTAACCGCAGCTAATAAATCAAATTGTGCTTAGAATCCAGATGGTCTCTTCCCTTCCCTTCCCTTCCCTCCCCTGTTAAAACCTTTCTCTTTCTTCCCGGAAAATCACTTGATTTTATTAGAGTGCTCACCCCATTTTTCTCTGCTGAGAGATGCTTGTCAGGCACAGTGTTTGCCTTTGTGGGGCCTTTTCAAGAGCAAACTCAACAGTTCAAGGAAAGTATTTACTGAATGCATCGAAAAGCACATACCTCTGCATTATTTATTATCAGATACCAATAACAGTAAAACACAGAGTATCTCAGGACATAAATTAGTGATGGTAGGAAACACTCCACTCGTCCCAGTGTCCCGGAACCGATTAGAGGCTGCAGCAGAGATGTTGGTGCTCATCACATCCCCAGCACTGGGGACTTCATTTTTGGATATATTTGGAGCTCTGACCTTGACCTCCCTCCCAGAGGCAGCTCTGCTGCAGCTACTGGAATTTGGCAGCTGGGAGGGGGTCAGGGTGGGGCACTCCCACAAAACATTCCAGTTTCCTGCAGGAATGCTGTGAGGTGCTGCCCTGGCATAGGAGGAGGCAGTCAGTGCCACACCGGCTGAGCCAAGCTCCACACAGCTACAGCCCTGACTGGGTTAATTACAGACATCTCCACAGTCTGGCTTTTACTTTTGGGCCAGCTTCATTTCACATTCCAGACCTGCAGAATTATTTAACAGGGCTGCTTAAAACCCTCCCACTTGTCAATTCTCTGGGCTCATTTTGTCCCAGCACATTACCTAACCATGTCAACATATGGATTTTCTCCCTGTGCCCAGCAGACAGCCTGGGCAGGCTATTTTTAAGTGTTGGTGTGCTCCGGCAGTGGGATTGGTTTCAGCACTTGCTGTTCTCTCTCTGCTAATAAATACAGAGCAGCTATTAATACAGATGGGTTTAGGATCCATTAGCATCTCTCAGTGCTGGTCCTGCACTGCTGCCCCACCTGACCTGAGCTCTGACAGGCACTTCTGCCTGGTTTCACCCTCGGGACATGCCCTGAGAAGGGTACAGGTGATGGGAGCTGTGCCCTGGGGTGGTGGCACTGCAGGAGTCAGGCTGGAGGAGACTAGCAGGGAGGGACCAGGTGAGCCTTGTGCTGGGAGGCCAGGCAGGAGCGTGGCAGCTTTTCCCCTTGGTGGTCACACAAAGCTGCTGCAACCAGGGCTGTGACTGGGGTTTGCTTTGGGCTGTTCAGAGGGATAAAACTTCTGTACAGTGTTATCCTTGGCTGGTGAGAGGTGCTGGGGATGTGAGAGCAAGTGCAGCCTGCTGGATTCCTCTGGGAGCCCCCGGGTCCCACAGGCCAGAGCGGTGCTAGCTTGGCCGGTGACACTCGCTCCCAACGTGTGACAGTGCCATGGTCGGGGTGGCTGGCGGGGTCCATGGGCACCACCCTGACACTTTCTCTCTGTCTCTGCCATCCCTTCCCAGCCTGCAAACGCAAAGAGCAAGAGCCCAACAAAGAGCGGAACAACTCCCAGAAGAAATCCCGCCTGGTTTTCACCGACCTCCAGCGCAGAACGCTTTTCGCCATCTTCAAGGAGAACAAGCGTCCCTCCAAAGAAATGCAGATCACCATCTCCCAGCAGCTGGGCCTGGAGCTCACCACCGTCAGCAACTTCTTCATGAATGCCCGCCGGCGCAGCCTGGAGAAGTGGCAGGACGACCTGAGCTCCGGGGGCTCCTCGTCAGCGCCCAGCAGCTGCACCAAGGCGTGAGTGGTGGGCATGGTGGGCACGGCTGGCACTGCCAGGACAGCGGCTTGGCAGCAGGGCCCCTCGCTGGTGACCTAAAGCACAATCCCCCCGCAACCAACCCCAGCCCAGCTGTCCCCAAGGGCCTTCCTACAGCTTCTCGTCAGTCTCAGCAGGCGCAGGTTCCACTTTAACCTCTCTCCAAACAATACTATGCTCAGGACAGGCGAAGCAGGTCTGAAACGCAGGGGAGTCATTCTTGAGGCAGGTTTCTCCTGAGCCCCAGGTTGCCGTGGCCTCCCGTGCCCGGTGACTGCTGTGTGCTGGCCACACCACCCCACAGCCACGTGACAACGGAGCACAAAGTCGGACGTTAAAAACCCAAGACCCCATTTTTAAACTCAGGCATGTTTTTGTTAAGTGTTTTAGGGGAACAAACAAATCAGATATAAGGGTTTTTCTTTGGGGTTTTTACTTTAATTTACTCAGCTTGTTATTGGATCGGAAAAGTTCAGTTCTCTTGAGCTCAAAGTATCAAGCACAAAGCCGGTAGCTGCAGCCATGGTCCAGCCCTGGGCTGTCCAGCTGCAGCCTGACATCCCGGGAACACCATGGAGACAGCACGAGCCTCAAGCACAGCTGGCAGCTCCTAACAAGCTCTGTGTTTGTATCTAATGCACACTCAGGAGGTTGATGGAACTGCTACAGTTCATGGAGCAAACACAATGTTTAGGAAGATCTAGGTTTATTTACATTATTACCTCCATATTAGTTTCCAGGAATCTGGTTTCTCTTCGGCGATGGCCATGTTACCGAAACCTTTTTGGTTTTCAATGTATTTTTATTCATTTTTTCAGTATTTTATGGTACTTTCAAGCAGGAAAAGAAACAGAAGCAAACCCTTCAGATGCCACCGACCGTTTCAGATGTGCCGCGTTTAGCTCTACTGCATCCCTAAGTTCCTTTTCCTCCCTGGCTCCCCGAGCCGGGGGGAACACAGCACACCAAAGAGACAGGATTTCTGCAAGCCAAAGATGTTTATAACTTGCCATTTCTCTTGGTCATGGCTGGTGCGGGTGGTTGGCCGGCGCTGGGGAAGCCTGGCAAGCTCCGAGCCCTCTCTCCAGCTCCGTGCAGCGGAGCCACCCCTGGCTGGTGACCCGCTAGAGACACTTGAGACTTTTTTTTATGTACTACTTAATCGAAACCAAAGAAACGTTTTCTGCACCTACTTCTTCTGCAACGAACTGTTCCATTGAAAGATAAAATAAAAATTTAAAAATAAAAAAAAAAAAAAACAAGGAAGCATGTCAGGAAACAAACGAGTACCACACTGTGTTCTACAGACATCTTGGACGTTTTCGGAAGCAGATCTCAAAGAAAGGGTTGACAAGAATGAGAACAAAGCAAAGCCAGTACGATTGCTGCTTCATTTGACAGCTCAAGTCATCTTAAAGTTGAAGATTGTCTTTAATTTGTGCCTATGCAGTTTTTTTCAAAAGAACAAGGAACAGAGCAACCAAAACCTCAACAGCTACAATACCAAAGATGAGGATTCTCACTACTTGTGTTTCAGTTTGTTTCTCCTCTTGCACGACTAATGCACATAACCCCACTGATCTCTGGACAGGTAACAACTCATGGGTCCTTGAGTGACCAAAAGGGTGGGTTTATTTATGTTTTCCCTGTTTCTGCCCCACACGGCATCTGTCCAAGAGCTGCACAGACTCCAAGATGTTGGGATACTGCGCTGGTACGTCTCCTCCCTCCAGGAAACACTCATGGGTTGGGTGTGACTTGTGCGTTGGTGTCCCTTGTGTCTGGAGCTGTCAGCAGCCATCCTCCTGTGTGTGACATCGGTCGAGTGACCTCCACCCTTCTTTCTCTTCCCCAGGGATAAAACTTGCAATATGTGTGTTCCCATCTGTGTCAGTGTGAGTGCTGAGCAGCACCACAGCTCAGCTCCAAACCTCCACCTGAACCAAACCCAGGTGTTCAGCTGTTTGTGGGGCAGTTCAGGAAGTGGTTCTGAATTATTAGCCTTGTAATGTTGTATGATCCAAATCGTGACATGTCCAAATTTGTCCTCAGAGCCAGAGCACGTCTTGCTCCTCTCTGCCTTTAAACAAGGGCTTCTGTTTAATTGCTTCACAGAACTGCTGCAGTCATTTTTGAATGACTGCACTTAAAACAGAAAAAAAAATCAAGAAGCCTTGTCTGCTCAGGACAGGAAAAAGTTCTGGAAAGCAAAACCAAGATCTTCACAGCTGAATTGACAGCACGTGCCTGCTCTGGGAATCAAAGCATCCTTCAGCAGAGATTTCCAGGCAGATTCAAAAGAGATTTGGAGAATCCTCATAGCCAGACATGGAATAAAGCTGCCAAAATATCATTCTGATCTGGGCTGACATGTTCTGAGGCCTAAATGCCAGGTGTTTGAGTGTGGAGTTTGGAGCCAGCAGGCTGTGGAGCAGAGCCCAGCTGAGGTGGTGTGCTCATGTTGAAATTTCACTCTCATTCCCACCCAAGTGTCCATCAAACCAGCCCCTCAGGGGAGGTGTCTCATGCTGGAAGTGTCCCCTGCAATCTGCAGTGGCAGGGGGTGACACAGGACTGGTGGAAACCCCAGTGCTCATTGCTCAGCTCCCCTTCCTGCAGTGCCAGGGCAGGGAAGAGCATTGTATCCCACAGGGAATGAGCCCCAGGCATCCTCTGAGCCTGAGCTTGGTTGGGAGACACCTCACTGGGGGACACTCCCCTGAGGGACATCCAGAGCCCCACAGATCTGCCTCCCACTTTCCTCAGAGGCAGAGGGGAGCTGAGCACAGCTTCTGGCAAAGCCTGGGAGCAAAGGCTTTTGCTCCTGCTCAGAGCTCATCCGATAGCCCCAACAAAGGGAGTTTAGATCAGCTACTGAATTACTTACAAATTTCTCCTCAGTGAAATTCTCTCAAAATTGTGCAAGTGTTTGTTACGCAACATTACAGCCTTCTCTGGGCTGGGGCCTCAAATCTATCAACAGTAACAAACCATTTTCACCCAAAAATCCTGCTGCATTTTTTATCCCTGCATCTCTCATGGCCCTGTGTGATGTCTTCCATTTCACTGTCCACTCTCATTGGCTTTAATGTAGCAGCTCCCTCAGACGAGGAGCGTGGGAGCCAAAGACTGTGGTGGAGATCTTTGCCCACGCGGGCAGAGTGTGTGCTGTGCTCTGCCCACACCCAAAACCCAAACAGCTGTGTTCCTCCTCTGTACCCTGCATTTAGGAATCTACAGACCTGTGTAACGTAACTTGTTGCTTTATTTATTGTGCTGCGAAAGACTCGTGTGTACAGAGAGTATCCCAGCATCTTCCGGACCGGGAACTTGGAGTCACACCTTTGGGCACAGCCGAGATGAATTCAACTTTCAAGAAACCTTGGATATTGCTGGGTGTCCCGTGCAGGAACAAAGAATGTGCTCGCTGACTTCGGTTGCAAAGCTTTATTGTGGATCTCTCTTACCTACAGCTGAATCCAAAGAGCTGCAAAGGACTTGACCAGCAAACCTCGCTGAGCCCCACGGGAGGAAGGGAATCTCCTCTCCCAAAGGAGGGCACGGGAACAACATGGTATCGCTGAGAGTGTGCTGGCTTTGGACATGGCCAATGCTTCCCTTGCTTGTCACAATTCCAAAGTATTTTTAAGACATGGGGAAACTTTCTACTTGGCCTCCTTTATATTTATTATGGGGAATTTTTATTGTTTAAATTTTTTAAGAAGGCAAAGCTTAAAATGGTTTTATTTTTTTTTCCAGACACTTGTGGGTTTTAACCCGATATATTATCTATGGATAATGTAATTTATTTAATTTAGTCTTAGGGCAGGTCCTGAGATCTCTGTTCGGTCTGAATCCCATTGTGTTTCAGTTCAGCTTTCGAATTCAGTGGGAGTTGTGCCTGAATGCAGACTGCGGGGTCAGGCTCCAGTGTTAGCTATTTGTATCTATTTAATTCAGCCATTTATGAATTCATTTGGGAGTAATTTTGCCTATTTATCCATAGGACTGTTGTAGTGCATCAGGGATGCGAAGCCTGTTAGGAAATACACTTAAAAGTTGGTATTGCTTTGTAGAGCAGCCAGGTTCTGTCAGACAGGGAAAAACAACTCATTCCATAAAACAGGGGTCTAGTTTTAATTCCTTCTTCTAATTAATTTTAAATATCAACGTTTAAATTATTTAAGTTAATCTCTTCCCACCTGATTAGAAAGTGCGACGTACCTTTATTATGGCATATAAAGCCTTCATAATATAGCTTATTTATTTAACTTATTCATCATCACCCAGGAATGCCCTTGTAGAGTTTTTATTTTTTATTTAGAATTATCTATAAAGCACTACAGCTGATTTCCTGTAAGAACAGCAGAGTGAACTTTGAGGACAAGCAATGAATATTCAATCTAAAACTGTGCATTCAGAAAAATAGGAAAAAAAAAAGACACTGGGATACTTTGCCTGAACTTTGTGGCTTCTTAAAACTTAAACTAGGGGGAAAATAATCCATGCCAAGCAAAAAGAGAGAAACCCTTAAACTAGCTGCTTCCAAGAATGAACTTCTGTGTGTGGAAAAATAAAAAAAGGAAAAGGAAAAAAAAAAAGGAAAAAAGAAAAAAAAACCAGAAAAAAAAACCTTTCTATTTCTAGTGAGAACCAAAGAGGCTACCTCACTGACTTTTCCATTTGTAATTTTAATCGTGTTGATGATACCAAAGATACCAAAGATTTCTTTCTCTGTGCGGTCTGCATTCTGCTTGTGCTCTCTGGTAACTCCCACCACTCTCTCCTACAGCCAGAAACGTCCAGCAGAGCCCAGATTCCCAAAGAAACGCTTCCCTGGAAGCTGCCAGTTCTGGTGATGCCCTTTTCTGTGTTCCTTACTCCTTCCTGCCAGCCAAAACCGCCTGGAGATGTGGAGCCAATCCCCAGCCAGGTCCCATTGTGAGGACCTGGAGGTGAATCCGAGGTCTATCCATCCGCAGATTCCCTGGGGAAAGGCTCTGCCTGGGCCGGGATGGGGTTTGTTTGCAGCAGCAATTAGGATTGCTAATTATTATTATTCTTGAGCAGAGCCCAGGGTTTGGTGTAGGGCCAGGAAGGAGTTCTCCTGCCCGTGTGCAGCCAGACTCCCACAGATCTGGGGCCTCCTCACCTTTGGTTGTTGTTTACAATCACAGTTTTCAGATCCAAATCAATTAATTACTTTTCTCAAGTTAGCAATGAAGCGAGGCTACATTAAGATCCATTAGCATTGCGCTCCTGAGTGATTACTTCCGAGTTGTTCAGTTGTTCAGTCGCGGAATTAGCGGCGCCCTTTGGCACTTGGGTTTTGAGGCTGTTTAACCCTGTTTGTAGGACTGAAGCGATGCTCTGAGGAGCTGAATCCACCCCTGGGACAGCTGCTGCAGGGCCCAGGCCTTTCTTTCCCCAACGAATCTGCCTGAGCCATGCCCTTGGATTCACAGAGGTTACCAACAGCTCAGCACAAATGCTCCGCTTCAATTAAGCGTTGCCTTTTATTTTGTATTTCTTTGGGGGTTTAAGTCCATGTTGGAAATGGTAGGACTTCACAAGTGTGCTTTTCTCTCTCTCTCTCTCTCTGTGTTCCTTCAACACAAAGCTGTAATAATTCTCAGGATGCCTTCCGGGCGGGGGGGAGCTGATTGTCCCTGTGCCCTCGGACACAGACAGTCCCCAGAGCTGGCAGGGTCCCCGCAGCCCCCCCGACTCCTGCTTCACTTGCAAAGAGTGACGTTACCACGGGACGAGTGCCTTGCTTGAACCAAAGCAACGATTTTGCCAGTCTAGACCTCTCTGTGCTTTTTTTTATTCTTCCTGTGAATACCTCAGCTTCGACTGGGCCGCCGAATTGTACCTGGTGGGCTTTTGTACTGTGGTGCTTTGCAATGCAGCCCTGCAAAGAACAGACTCCTGATAATACCAAAGGCTCTCTTTCTCCTCCTCCTCCTCTCCTCCTCTCCCCAGTCTCTCTTTCTCCATGGTTCCAAAGCTTTATTACGAACTGGGCATGTTGGCAATGCAGACCGTGCAATCCCTTACCGAATTTTCTCAGATATACCTCATAGAGAATAGCTGTTTAGCGTAATGTTATTATAGCGTATGTAATAAATTATTCACTGTTTCTTTTTGGTAACGTGATTTAAAAAGAAAAAAAAGAAGAAGAAGCTTTATACGTTTTAGGTTGTGCTTTTGTACTAGGCAGAGAAGGTGCGCTTAAAAATGTACGTCAGTCTTTCTTCCCGTTGGGTTTTTTTTGTTCTTATGGATTGGGGAAAAGTTGCAGAATGAGCCCAAAGTTTACAGTTTCATATTTTGCTGAAGAAACAATCTGTGTTCATTTGCTCTGTTGGAAAAAAAGAAAAAAAAGAAAAAAGAGAAAAAATATTATTTTCTACATTTGTGCTACTTGGTCTGAAGAGCTGATTGTCCTGTGTGACGGTGTAGTATTATAATTAGCAACTGCCAATCAGCGCTCCCATGTTTATGCATGAGGCAAAACCTTAGCAGTGTGATGCATCGTGGTTCTTAATGGCAACTTCTTCCTTTGGGTTTGGGACGAGGTCTTTGGGTTGATGGTATTTATTTATGCATGGAGCCTGTTAGCTGTTCGCAGTCGTGGCGCAGTTGTGTTTGCATTTACGCTGTGAAATCACACCCAGTTTCGTCCCGTGCAGCTCAGCACTGCTCAGGGCAGCTGTCCAGATCAGCTCTGGTCTGTCCCTGTGTTAAACAGACCCAAATTAAATTCCAATTAAATTGCTGTTTGAGGAGAAGTTTGGCCAACTGGCAGCTTCTTCCCAGCGGTTCGATTCGTTCAGTCATGTGGCAATACATGTCCTGCTCCCTGCGGAGCCAACTGTGAGTTTTTTCCCAGGATCAGGAGTTCTTTGGCTTTATGGCAGCCCCTGGACCCAGCAGGGACTGGCCGGGGTGGGTGGCACCTGCGATCCTGCCCAGCCCAACCAGCCCGGCTGTTGTGCCACCACGGGCAGGACACACAAGCCTGGGGTCAGCAGGGCTCTCCCGGCTGTGTCACTCAGCCTGGATGTCCATCTGTGTCCCCCAGCTCTGTCCCCTGGCTCCAGCAGCCTCTCGCCCACCCCATGCCCCGGGGCCAGGTTTGTTAAGGTGCTTTATCCCCCCTTTGGTTTGTCCCTCGTGTCACAAGCCGGATTCACACTCAAGCCCCCTGTTTAAGAATGGGTTGTGTTTTCTCTGCGGGTCCAGCTGGGGAGCCCTGCTGTCCCCCTGACCCCGGGTTGTACTGGACATAAAGCCAAACCAACTGCTCCGTACCCTTTACTCTGCGTGGAAGAGGTGGTTGGGCAGGGGGCAGTGGCAGTCTTCTGAGGAGGCGTCTGAGTGCCGTCAGTAGAGTGTTGATATCGTCTGTCATTAAGGGTATATTAGAGATGTGCTTTCATTAGTGCAAGGAGACATTTTTATTTGGCCTTACTCGGTAGGTTGTGATAAGAACGAAAGCTGTGTAATATAATCAGGTTATTTTTTTCCTGATTTCTCTGCCAAAGACAGTAATGGATACAAGAACTTTAAATAGGGGTTTTTGTAAGACAGTTGATGATTGTAACAGTGGTTAATCTTCCAGAAAGCTTTCCACGTTCTTCCGCAATAAGCAGAGCCGGGATGTTTTCGGCAGAGCCCTGCTGGCAGATGCCACCACTCCTCACCAACACGCAGTCGTTGTAAAACCAGGCTCTGAGTACACCTGCATTCCTCAGTCCAGAGGCAACAAGGGGTATGTGAGACCATGGCAAGGGCACAGTGGGGGTCGGCACGAGCTGCCCCAGCTGGCTGGAATTTGCCAAGGTACTTGTATTATGAAATTTAAGGTCTATTTTATTACGTCATTTTATGTCATTTTTTAACTTTGTGGAAGGTGATATGTTGAACTGAGTGTAAGCTGAGTTTTTCAGACAAATAAAGTAGCTAAAGAGTGAATGTTATTTTATCATTAAAGGGTTTTTACTCACTGATTTGTGCCAATAGATGTCCTTTATCTCAATGACAAGTATTACATTGCTTTCAAAGTTTTATTTATAGCTATTGATGTAAAACCCACACACACATATTATTTGCCAAAGTTCAATAAAGGAGGAAAACAAAGCTTTTGCTTCCTTGTGAGATCAAAAGTTCCTGTTTTTTTTCCCAGGGTTTTTTCCACCACAGCCCAATCCCACGCCAAGGGGTGGAGTGGAGCCAGACAGGGGCTCTGGCTGCTACAGCCCTTGAGGACATGGAAGGGCGAGGAGAGCTGAGCACAGCCAGACTAACGCAGCACCCAGTGTAAGAGCTCACCCAAAAAATGCTACCTGGGATGGAGAGCCTGGCTAAGTGTGAAAAAAAAAGTACTTGGAAAAAGATCTGGCACCTTCTCCCACGAGCACAGCTTATGTAGCTGTGATATTAAAGGAGAAAACACTTTATATTTATGTAAGTCATGGAATTACATGATGCAATGTAATTACCATAAAATTATGTAAGTTTATTGCATTCATTCCCTGAAGCAGCTACACGGGAGGAGGCAGGAGGTTCCTGGAGCCGAAATTCCATCCTCCACAAGGAGGATGTGGCAGGTTTGTCTTCTTTCATTCATTCAGTCATTTAGCCCAGCTGAGGGCAAGTCTAGTTTGCTTTGTCTCCTCAAAAAAAAGCAAAACAAAGCGCACAAGAAAAAGGACTTTCCTGTGCTTCTCTCTAAAAAAGACAAACAAAACCAGCCCTTTCCTGCCCTCACTCTCTCCATCTGCCATCCCCCTCTGCCCACCTGGAGCAGGGTCAGCCTGGGGAGGGCACAGGAGGGACCCCAGAGCCCCCAGCACCGCCGTGTCCCAGCCCCAGAACAGCAACCAGCACCACAGGGTTTATTGTCTGGGATCTAACCTTGGCACAAATGTCTAACCTTGGGGTTAATAAACTCACTGAAAATTTTGTTTTCATGCTCATTCCCCCTCGTGTCCCTCTCTCAATACTGAGCCAGATTCTGCCATTAATTGCATTTACGCTGCTTCATTTCACTTTGCTGAGTGGCCACGGGTGCAGATAAAGGCAGAGCTGCCTCCTCAGCACTTTGTGTCACAGAGCCCAGAACGTGGCTCTTCCGGCCTCCTTCCCTTCTCCCTCTGGCTGGGGTGTGCAGGAAGTTCCCACGGAACAGGAGGGGAGCCCTGAGTCCTGTGTGCCCCCTGAGCACTCCCGGGCATGGGGCTGAGCCATGGCAACACGCTGGGTGAGGAGTGTTTTCCCAAGCCCCCTTCCCAAGCAAGGAGGTGGCGAGGACAGCAGGAGCCAGTGCCACCAGGGTGGCTGCTGGCCCCAGGAAGGGTAAAAACATATTAACAGCAAAGAGGCAAAAGCGATGACACCGAGACTAATGCAGCCCATGGCAGGTCAATGCCATTTCACTTGCAGGATTGTTCCCCTGGGAATGCATTTTCCAGGCACTTAGCAGTGGGCACAGCTGGATGAAGGAAATGGGACCATTTCATTAAGCTGCCAAAAAGCTGAAGGATGAGCTGGGTGTGTGGCAGGATTGCAGCTGGGCTGGGATTCTGTATCAGCAGCAGCTTTTCCCAGTGCCAGGCTGTGCCCCCTGCGCTCGGGTCCAGGGTTAACTCTGTACCTGTGCAGCTCATTCCTGTGAATTCCCCTCAACTCACTGTTTCCTAACCCTGCCAGGAATCACACAATTATTCCCACTTCAAATGCTATATAAAAACCCTTCCATTTTGTCAGCAATGATGAAAACCAAAGCACCGAAACAGCACTTCCATCCCAGGGATGCAGGGACAGCCCATGGCAGCCAGGCTGGATGGTGTCCCTGCTCCCCAGAGGGACCACTCACCCTCAAAGCAAGCCAAAGGAGCAGACACCATGCTCCTGTTCTCCTACTCCTCCTCCTCCTCCTCCTCCTCCTCCTCCTCCTCCTCCTCCTCAGGCAGTGTCGGGAACGGCAGTGCATCCGTCAGGATGAACTTGACAGTAATGATGTGCTGTGTGGGACCACAGTGATCGCGGCACGAGTCCCTCCTGACTGCAGATGAAGTGCTGGCAGCTTTTGTGATCCAAACAACTCTGCACCACTTGAAACCCTGCAGGAATTCCCTCAGGAAACAGCCTGGGAGGCAGCCTGCAGGGAAAGCTGCACACCAACAGCAAGAGTCAGGGTGAGGGAAGTGGCTTTCTTTCGGAGGAAAACAGCAGGAGCTTTTCCAATGCCACTGATTTTCAGCACGTGGGATGGAGGTGCTGAAGGAAAACGAGCAGAAGAAAAACACCTTGGGATGTGCAGTGTGGCAGGACACCACGGTGGGACCATCAGGTGGGAACAGCTGTCACCAATGCCCCCACACACCGAGAACAAGCCAAGGCCAGCTCTGCTTGCCACAAGCTGCACCCACTGGACGCTGCCTTCAGCCTCTGCACACAGCAAACCTCCGGGAGTGACTCCAGGGTCCAGCTCAGAAAGGGATAATGGCAGGAAGCCATAAGATATTAAACCAGCAGATTAAAACAAACAAGACCACTTTGGGTCATGTTACACATCCCTTCCCTCCCGCCTGACAGCACAAGAAATCCAAGGCAGTAAAAGACAACCGTAGGCCATAATGGCCCAATAACTCTGGGATAAAAGCGCTGGGGGAGTTGGCTGTGAGGAGCCCAGCCTGGGCACAGAGCCCCCCCGGGCCTCGCTCCGAGCATTATCCTTTAAGTGCTCGTTTAAGCTTCCTTGGAAGTGCCGCCTGCTCGCTGGAGAAATGCAATTAGGCCTCGATTGTGGGTGATGTTCACACATTATGGATCATCCTTAAAAATGACAGGAGAAGAATGGAGTGCTCTGGATTCCGCATGACAGCTCCCTCTCCATCATTCCGGGAACTGCCAGGCTTCAGTTCCGCCGTCCCTTTCCGTGTCCCCTGAGCGATGGGATCTGCAGGAAACACCTTCAGTGAATCACCGAATTCCAGACTGGTTTGGGTTGGAAGGGAGCCTGAAGACCATCCAGTTCCACAGCAGGGACACTTTCCACTAGAACAGTTCTCCAAGCCCTTCCAGCCTGGTCCTGAACAGCTCCAGGGATGGGAAGGAGCACTTCCTCCCCACTTTGTGGCCTCTGTTGGCCTTTGGGACTCAGATGTCACTGGGCAGCCGCTCCTGGAGCAGCCTCTGAGCCCAGGGGATCAAAGGCCACACATTTTGGAGATGATCCCTCTCTGGACAGACAATCCATCTCCCTGCAGTCATGGAAAGGATGCCTATCAGGCAAGGCCAATGGACCCAAATTAAATAACCTTTTCCTGGCACTCACTGCTGAGCACTAATTGAGCAGGAAGACAAAAGACAGGTTTCAGACCTGGTCCAAATTTGCAAATCCCTGTGCTCTACGGGCAGGAGCAGAATCTGCTCCTCAGGGCTCGAAATGCTGATTTGCAAATAAATCCCTAGCCCAACACACCTCAGCTTGTGCTGCTGGAGACAAATACATCCACACAGGATAAGAGACACAGCACAGGCCATACATGCCTGGGAATTTGCTCAAGGAAATCTGAGAAGAAACATGGCCAAGAAGGAGAGCAGGTGGAGAGCGAGCTCTTTGGAAAGGAGGGAAGGAGAAGTGCTTCCACAATGTCAGAGGTTGTTTTGGATTCAAATATGATATGATAAAGTTCTGCTGCATTCACACAGCCAAATCCCCTATCAAAGGTAAAACAGCAAAGCTTGGACTGAGATTCCAGACGAAAAGAAGGACTATCACTGCTCTCCCCCATTTTTGCCACCTTCCATCCCTCCCACTCTCTCCCCTGTCACAACCCAGTCACAAGAGCTCACTAATGGATCAGCTTAAGTATCCAACAGCTCCAATCCCTGCTCTAGAAAATAATCAATGAAGCACTTAATTTGTAACATCAGCAAGGAGCTGCCCAGAGACCGCTAACAGGGAATGGAATAAATTATCCATCACAGGTGGGATCCCAAACCAGGGCACATCCCTGATTCACTGTCTTCTCCAGTCTCCGTGGGGAGTGTAACTCACCCCAGCCTGACACCAGAGGCGCAGAGAGAACCCAAACACCAGCATAAAGGGCTCTTACAAAGACACATGGCTCCATTATTTCTTAAAAAAAAAGCCTTTAATTGAAATTCCATCCTTATGGCAAACAACACACAGTAGGATTATCCAAATTTGCTGTGTTACATCAAATGGAAGTCCTTGGTCAATCTGAAATGCATATATTGGGCTAAAAGCAAGTATCTGTACACATCTGGCATTAACAAAATCAAAGGAGCTGCATTCTCTTGCAGCTTACACTTCATGGTGATTCCCAGCTCTCTGGGGGTGGTGGAAAGGGAGAATTCACTGAGCTTTTAGGCTAGGGAAATCCTGGCCCCACTGAACTCAGCTGTGCTATCCTCTTCTCCAGGGAAGGGCAGGCTAGCTCAGACACCATCCACACACCTTTTGGTGTCACAGCACCTTTTGGAAGCTTCCACCTTCTCTGAAATGCAGCCAGGACCTCGTGACAGGTCAGAAAGAAACTCAAAAGAGGAAAAACTCACTCAATAATGAAAAAAAGAGCCAAACTGTGGAGTGTGAAAGCAGGAAAACAACCTCATCCCCACTACTTCCCATTTCTTCCCTCAGGACACCACGGGCTGTTCCTAACTCGTCAATTTCCAGTCAATATCCTCCACAGTGCTGGAAGCTCTGGTGGAAAGATCCCCTGCCCAGCTCACTCCTGTGCCCAGGTGCCACCCCGGCTGGGGCAGGGGGACAGTGATCCCCTGCTGTCCCCAAAGCTCCCCATTGCTCCAGCCCAGTCCAAGGGCTCGGCTGTCACCAAAGAAACCTTGGGTTGCAGCGCTGCATCCCGCATCCCTGACTTCCCACTGCCTGCTTTTTGTCGGGGATATGCACATGGGCAACACTCGGGGACTGAAGTGCTGCAGAAGTGTCACCGATAAGAAAAATCCAGCTGGATTGCTGTCTGGGCACCAGAGGCTCCCAGCTCCAGTCAGTAGCACCAAAGGTTCCCAGCCTGCCCAAGGGGCACTCGGAACACCTGTGGGGTGGCGTGAGCTGCAAACTCAGCTGGACACAGCACTGAGGAGGCTCAGGAAGGCACCATGGGATTCATCTCTCCTCAGGGCAGACACTCACCCAACCTGCTGGGCACTGGCTGGAGAGATGAGGAACTCCCCGGAAACCTCTGTGAAAACTACCCTTTGACAGCAAGCAGTACCACCAGAGACAGGCCCCATCTGCTAAAAGCTGGAAAATTAAGTGATTTCTACATGATGGTCTGATGGCAACAACAGAGTAATTATGCCACTTGTGGTTAGAACACTCAAAAATGAATTTTAAGTACCTTTATTACTGGGGACAAATGTAATGCCTCAGAGTCAGCGCCAGCTAGTATTTTCAGGACTCTCTCCAGTATGGAAATGAAAAGCCATCTGTATTTATAGTACCACAAGGTTCATATGAAATTAACCTTTGCTTTCCACACTTGTAAATGTGGTGGTCGCAGCCTGGACCACCTGAAGGTCCATGTCCTCTCCAACTGGGAGAAAACAGCATTGAATAGGAAGATTTGACACACCAGATTGCTTTCCACTGACCCCTAAGTGTCACTCAGAGAAGTGGAACAGAGAAAGTTCTTTGTCCAATGAGAGACATAAGGCCAGTGTTCCCAGACATACTGGACATTTGTGCTCCTTCATCCTGCCGAGGCAGCGAGCAGAGACCAAGGGTGGAGCAAGAGAGGGAGAAGAGAAGCTTCTGGCTCCCTGCCACTGAAACAGGCACAGGCATGAAGGGTCAAGGAAGACTTCTTTCTGCAAGGGACAGGGTGCTGCAGGAGGTTCTGGCGCTGAAGGAATCTCAGTCTGTTTCACCCTGGGAAGTATGTATGGCAGTGGAGCAAGGGACTCTCCAGAGGTATTAGGGATTTACACCACTCCATGGCAGCACTTGGCTCCCGGACTGCTCAACAAAGCATCCATCTGTTCCTTTAGTACCTCATCTTTAATTCTTCCATCAAAACAGAACAGGACAAACGCCATATACCACGAGTGGCCTCTTCTCTCTTTAAATACCCTGTTTTCAAAAGACCAGAGGTCCAAACTGCTCGTGCCTCATTATTACCTGAGCAGATGAACCTGGCCGAGCAGCATGGCATCTGCTTCCCAACTACCAGCCTGCAGTACCCAGGTCCTGGCATTTCAGTGCTAAGGACATCAAGTAAACATGTGCCTGAAGGAGGTGCCAGCTGGCCCACCACAGGGATGGCTCAGTGCCATGGGACAGTCACAGCTTAGCTCCTGCCCCGAGTGGCAGGAGGGCCCCTGTGTCTCCAGGGGACACTCAGTGCTGGGGGCCCTGCTGGGTGCTGGCAGCCTGTCAGGAGAGCCCCAGCCCGGGACTGCCTGTTCTCAGGCATCTGCAATGTGAAATTGTAAATTACTCCTGACTGACCATCTCTGTTTAAGTAACAGCAATTAAACCAGATCAATCCTACCTATGGCACTCCACAGGTATCCCACAAAACCACAGCACTGTGGCACAGTAGAAAGCACGGAGTGGATCTATAAACCTCTGGAGAACAAGCCTGACTTTCTAAATTTACTTCACCAAACAGAGAAAGCCCTTTCTAATAAAAAGAATAAGACTTAAAAAGCCATTCTGCTTAACAGATAAGCCAACATGTTTCCACACATGCTCCTGCTAGATTTGAAATAAGCAGTTTCAACAGAGCAAGTTCTCCAGTATCACTCAAGCAGGCTAATTCAATTTATGCTTTCAATTTATGCTCTTCAAATACTTTCCTGCAGATCGTGAAAATGTTTTTCTAGAAAATGTAAACAAGTTTTGTGCGTTCTACTATCCCAGCTAAGCTTTCACTGGAAGTTTCTGGCAGGTGAAAACCAGAACAAAACAAAGCCTTATCTTTATGTTCTAAAAAAAAAGAAAAAAAAAGAAAAAGAAAAAAAAAAGTATATATACACATTATTAAAAAGATTTAGAAGCCACTTGATCTCCAAAGTCTCCAAAGCCAGCTGCAAAGTTCATCTCAGAACAGACAACAGACTGCGCTGGTCAGACTGCACCTTAAGCAAAGCCAAAATAACTGTACATTTGACCTGACAAGTTAATGCACTCTTGACCACCCTGCATACAAATAAATCCCTGCATAGAAATAGAAGCTAATTGTAAAAAAGTTATGTAAGTTTTTCAGTGCATACTGCTGGGCTCATGCTAAGTCCAATCAGCGTCGGATGACACGAGATCTCCTCACACCTGACAGGATAAATGCCCTTATTCCCCTACTTTCTACAACTCTCCTCAAAGAAAGAAAACATAAGAAAAACCAAAGTCAAGTTCACCAGCCTGTGGGAGTGTTGGGAGGGGCTGCTGTCCCTCGGCAGGGCTCGGTGGGACGGCAGCTCCCCTCTCACAGCGGCTGGCTGGTGAAGAACGCCTTGCTCTCCCTGCACACGGGGTTGACGCAGAGCGGGCAGCACAGGGTCAGCTGGCGGGAGCACACCTCGTTGGACTGCAGGTGGGAGCATACCAGGTCTGCCAAGGCCTGCAGGACAGGGGGGAATGGTCAGAGGGAGCAAATCCAGCTGTGGGATCCCACCTGCCCTAACCTGGGCACGGGGCTGAGCAACCCTGCGCCCCCCTCTAACAAAACCACACAATAAACCCCTCTGTGCTAGACAGATTAGGTACACAGGCTTCCATTTCTGCTCTTAAAATACATTAAAACTACCTGAAAACATCCATACCCAGCAGGAAACACAATTGCAAACCTACACAGACTGCAACAAAGCAGATACCTTGGAGAACAGTGGATTTCCATTGAGAGACTCTGCTCTTCTGATGTTTTCAACTCCACACTGAACCAAAAAAAGAGGAAAAGTTAAATCTGCTAGATCCTGCACTGGGCAGCCTTCAAAATATTCCTGCTTCATTCAGAAGTTACCCCAAAATGACAGAATTAAATGCAGTATCATGGGTTTTAGTACAGCAAAAAGAACTATGGGGCAATGTTTCACTTTGCTGGCAAAAATCAATCATTCTTTTTTAGCAATAATAGTAATGGTTTAAAAATTTAAACCTAGAAAGACAAATTCCCACCTGTTTCTCAGATTAATTTTCAATTTACAGGAAAATAAAGCTCATCCCAAATCATATTGCAGAAAGCAACTACAAAGCAAATTGGAACCCAGGAGAAGTAATTTCAGAGCAGCACTACCCAAACAGGTACCAAAACCATAAAGAATTCACCTCGTTGGCTAAAACCTGGGAATACTCAATATCCAGTTCATAGAGTGTTTCAATGTGGTCACTTGTAAATGCTATTGGGACCAGCAACATGTTCTTCTTTCCTCGCTGGCACAGTCCTTTAATGGTCTCATCTGTCTGGGGACCAAGCCAAGGCATTGGTCCAACCTGGAACAAAAAAGGGGAAATAAAGGAAAAACACTCATTAAATCATTCTTACAAAGAGCACCCACATTTCCTTAAGCAGGATGACACAGACCAGATAATGGATGCGATGGGATGGGATAGAGACAGTTATTGGTATTTCCGTGCTTTAGGTTGTACTTCTCACTTTCTCCATTGAATGTTTAATAAAGACACACTTCACAACATTAAATCTCAAAGGAACAAAACCTGGGCCAGCCTTGACAAGGATGATTAAAATAACTGCAAATGTAAATAAAGATGTATTTTTTTTCAGTTCAATAAAACCCTGCACAGGGTTTACATGCTCAGCTTCCCTGAGCACATACCTTGGACTGCCACACGAGCCTGTAAGGGTTGGAGTAGTTGAGCTTCTCCATGACTCTCTGGACAGTAGCTCCCACTTCTTGAGGATATGGATCACCGCGGTTCACCACCTGCACCACACACACCCCACGCCTTTGTCACCCAGTGAACACGTCCGGGGAAGGACCAGATCTGCCTGGCACTTCCACAGCTGTGTCCCCACACCCTTCCCCGAGGTAACTCACAGACATGGGCAGTGAGTGGGCCGAGAAGAGGATGACCACATCTTTCCTTTTGTCTGGTGGGAAGAGGTTCAGCTCCTTCTGGATGTGATCAGCAAAGCACTGCTCAGAGAAACAAAAACAGAGAGCTGAGTCAGGAACACTGGGAGGCATTCCTGCTCTGAGCGACCCAGACAGGCAGCTCCTAAACTAAAATGCACACAACTAAAATGCACCCTCAAACTGATGCCTTCCAGTTATCCTTCCTCAGTACTTTTTCCTGTATTTTAAAAGAAAATATATAAACCTCATAGGCTTCAAATCCATACCTGAATGAGAAGGGGATGTGTGGGCCATCGGTCAATTATGCTCCACTTCATCTTTGGCTTCTCCCCTTTCTCATTATAGTAGCGATAAATGGCATTTAAACTGCTTCCTGAAACAGGGAGAATTAACAGCACAAGTTCAGCCAGGCCATCAGCAACCTGTCAGATTGAAACAGCTTGGCAGCAACCTATTATCATATTTTAAAATGCTACATAATGAAACTGCAGCTGTAAATCAGAGCTGAGAGTCTCCAAAGGGAACGATTATATCCAAGATCATACCATGCACCAGTCTGATCAAAGACTAAATGATTTATCCACGTTCACAGCCTCTGCCCTGCTCAGGTACTCACCCGTGGTGGAGCAGCTGTACTGGGGGTACTGGGTGAAGGCAACAGCCCTCTCGATGCCATCCCTCTCCATCTCCTCGATCGCCTCCTCCGTCAGGGGATGCACGTACCGGAAACCGATGTAGTACTTGTGAGGCGCTGCCAGCCCGAGCACGGGGAGAGAAATTGCAGGAAAAAGTGAGAACTCACAGTAACACATCATTAGTATGTAAAATATACAAGAACAGGCAGGCTGAAACGGCTGAAATAAACTTGTTGATAATTTTCTGGCTGCTTTTCTAAAGCACCGTCTTTCTTTGGTCTGGTACCCCACTTGGCTGCGATTAGAATCTAAAAGTGACTTATATTACAGTTTGCTTCTGCAGGAACATCACTTGCCTGCTTCTCCTGCATGGTTCCCAGCCTAGAGAGAGCCCTGATGTCTCACTGGGCAAGTCCCAATTTTAAGAATGTAAATGGAAAAAAAGTGTCACTACAAGAAGGTAAATGGACACTCTGATGTCCTCACAGCCCACAGCTCCAGCTGCCTTCCCTGCCCAGCACATCTGCTCTGATGGCACCAAAACCCCAAGGACCAGCACCATTGTCTGGGGCAGGAGAGCAGTGAATCAGGGACACGTGCCCTCCCATTCTGGTTTCGGCGGGGTTTATAGAAAGCTTCATGGCTTTAACACCTAATTTTGGACGCAATGTGATTCTCCCAAAGGGCTTAACAGATTTCTTCATTTTCTAATCTTTTGGGTATCAGGTTTGGGAGCATGGCTTGGTTAGGGGAAGGGAGGCAGGCAGGGGAGGTTTGCTGTTTTGGTTTTTTAAGTGGAGGACAGAGGTTCTTAGGAGAACAAAAGCAAAGTTTCTTTTTCAGGGTTTCCGGGTCACTGGCCCTGAAATAACATTGAGCAGCTTTCTGAAGGAAGCAGATGTCCCATGCTTGGGCTCTACTCCATACATTTATGCAGGATTCAGAAAACAGGTTTAGCCAGCCCCAGTTCTCTGCAGGAGGTAGGAGAGCTCCCAGCTGGGAGCAGCAGCAGATAATGACCCAACTTGGGGAGCCCTTGAGCCAATAACCTCATTAACATCTTTGAATAGTATTAAAGACAAAAGTCTGACTAACCACAGCAGGGAGTGTAGGAGTTTAACCTGGGAAAGGACATTCTGGGAAGAAACATGGCCAACCTGGAAACAATACTCTCACAGTGTCAGGTTTTGTTCAGGACCATGGGCAGCAAAAGAGAGATGCTGGTGCCTGTATACAGCCAGGTTAAATAAGAGTGACATCATGTCCTGGTTTGGGCTTGGACAGAGCTAGCCCTCTTCCTAGCAGCTGGTACAGTGCTGTGTCTGGATTTAGGATGAGAGCAGTGCTGCTGACACACTGAGGTTTCAGCTGTTGCCCAGACCAGATCAATGCAAAATGACCCTAAAAGTATTTCTTTTTTGCCACATGTTTCACCTCATACCAGTTACTCATTACAAGGGCTCAGTACTCCCACAGTGCTACCTGTAAGCACACCATATTCCCAATGCTGTCTGGAAGCACATCCAGCTGTTCCAAGCTATTCTGAAGGAACACAAGTGCTCTGCAAGGTCACTTGGGATGCTGAAGGAAATGGCTGGCAGTGCTCAGCACATTCTGCTGTTAAACTGCAGCTGCTGTCAAGTAAAAAAGGAGTCTCCAAAGGACTTATCAGGTGGGAGAGGTGCCCAGAGTAGGGTGTGACTGCACAGACAGTGGTCACCAAACAAAAGCAACCAGGAGTGGGACACTGGGAAAAGCAGATAAACCTTCCAAGCTTTATCTGCAAAACCTGCTGCAAGCCTGACCCTTCAGGGGCTTCTGCATAAAGAACAATCCTGCCTTAGATGACACAACAGGCCTCAGCTTCTGACTGCACTTGCAGGGACCACAGCTGGAATTAAGCTAGGGAGTCACATCTGTGGGAAAAAAGGACTGAATATCACCAGGATATTCAAGGACTGAATTTCTAGGCAAGCCTGAGGCAGGTGCCACAAAGAGCTACAAAACAGTCCTGCATGAAAGGACATTCACAGAAGCATCTGCACCCATTTCCCATCACACTCATGCTACCAGGTAGCATGGCACAGGCTATCCCATTACCAGTAAGCACTTCTTGCTGGGAGGGAGTGAGGTTCAGAGGGATTCTGTAATCCAGAGAGAGGGAAGGGAGGTTGTATTCATGCTTGAAGTTTTCTCATCATGAAGGACTGGCAAAGAGAGCACTTCCCCCCCAATCAAACCGTCCAGCTTTATCTCCTGCTGTGTTCCTGGGCAGGGCTCACTGCTATCGCTCAGCCAGGCCCTGCAGAGCTTATCTACAAAGCCTTGTCTTTTCTCCAACTGTCCCCCTTTCAGCACTGAAACAGCTGCTGAGAGCATCACTGAACCCCTCCTCCTACACTTGCCTTAGTTGCTCACAAGAAATACATTCTCCTTTCTCCCCATCTAAGCCTCAACCACTTGTCTTCAGTGCAGGCTTCCTCAAGCTCAAGCAGGGCTTACAGGGCAAGGTACAATGCCTTGCAGTGGCACACACCAAGGGGGACTCCTGGCACCGGCCTTTGGACACCTGAAAATAACACACTTTATCACAGTCATCTTCCCATGATCACAGGAGAGAGAGAGAGGTGACTCCCTGAGCCCAGTCTTCGATAACAACATTATGAAGAACTGAATCTCTTCTGCACTATCTTTGCCATGATTTCCCAGCAGGGCTGAGATCCACACAACCCCACAATGAAAACCAGGAAGCCAAAGCTACTTTGCAAGCAAACAGTTCCAAGACAGAGCAAAAGCAGCCCGTAGGAGGCTGAGCAGAGCAGTACCAGTGCAAGGAGACATGCTGTCCAGCAGCTTCACCATGCCCTCTCCCTGCACCGCCGTCCACTTCTTGATGGGGGAGCCCCCACCGATCCTGCTGTACTGCTCCTGGATTTTCGGGGTGCGGCGCTTGGCGATGAGCGGTGCTAATTTACTGGAGTATTTGAGAGGGATATGTGTTAACAGCACAACCCAAACCACCAGCCCTTCCCCACAGCTCTGCTGCAGCAGGTTTTCCATGGCAATCTCTGCAAATTACAGCAAAACAGTATGGTTTGTTTGATGTTCCACCACCCTTCCCACACCTCAATCTGCAATTAGAAGAGAACAGCCTTGGCACACCTACTTCCAGAGGTTTCTAGCACTGTCTCTTGCACCGACTGCTCACAGGATGAAACAGTCTTAGGAAATGCTGCTCTCTACAGAACGAAAATGTCAGAGCTTAGAGCTCAGACAGCAACACCCAACACTGCCTGTGCCACAGGAGATCCCAGTGCTCCTCACTTTTGAGCCGGAAGTGTCATTAGATCTCTGTCCAGGAAGAGCCGCAGCAAGAAATCATGGACATCATCCAGTCGCTCTGGGCCTCCCATGTTCAACATCAAGATTCCTGTTTTAGGTTTCCTGTGGAAGCAAGAGATCTGTCAAATCCTAGTGACCTACTGCTTTTATTTTTATTACTGTGAGAGAACAACCAGCTTATCCTCCTGCATTTGCCTTTTGCACACGCAGCTCCTATTCAGAGGCTCCTCCTGCTTATGTAAATACTTGGGCTACCAGCAGGAATGGCCAGACACAAGTATCTACATGATCTTTGCTTTTTTAAAAAGTAACCACTTTGTAACACAGATTTTAGCTGGCAACACAGTGAGAAAGCTGTCTAGAAGTGGCAGGCTCTAAGGGAGGTTTTAAACCAGGGTCTCAGCTGTGGATTCCAACCAAACCAAGCAGCAGCTTCACCGGAAAACAGATGAGCCACTCACACAAGTCTTTGTCTTCATTACTGTGGGGACACATCTCATCTCCTGCAGCAGTGACAGCAGCAAGGAGCCCTTCTACACATAAATTCATTGCAAGGCCTGTTCAGTTTGGGTTGGGTTTTTCCATAACGGATTTTCTATCCAGGTGCAGGTCTGGCACACTGTTGTAAGGATAACATTCCACATGGCACAGCAGCATAGATGGTGGTATCAGCATTTACAGAACGGCTGCTGATCACAATTCATACCCAATTTCCGCAAGGAATTGTTTCCCCTACACAAGGGAAGCCACTGACCAGGATCTATCACTTCCTGGGCAGATGGTTTAGGTTGCACAGCGAGCTTTGCCCTCCTCTTGTTAAAGCTCAAGTCTTACAGCAGGGCATTGAGAGAAGGCCAGGTCTGTCCCAGTGGTCCAGGACCTAGCTTCCATTCCCTTCCTGCTAGGGTGCCTATCAGGAGGCTGCTGAATAAAACTCAGGAAGCAGGAACCAGAACTTTAAATAATAATGAGTATTCTTCCATTGCTCCTGCAATGGAAGACGGGCCCCAGGCTCACCAATCTCTGCAGGAACAAGGCTGTCCTTGCCCTGTGGAACGGAGAACACGAGGCCGGGTGAGTGCAGCCAGGCAGATAAACAATCACACACACACAAAGCAGACCCAGCCCCTGCGGGGGAAGCAGGACACGTATCAGGGACAGGCAGAGGGCACAGAGCCCCCACCCCACCGCGCACACCTACCGCTCCTGGGGCTGGACCTGGGGCTTGGTGCTCTGGGTCACCGCGGCGGCTGTGGCTTGGCCTCTCCATCGCACTGGCACCCGCAGCTGGCTGCAGCTCCTCAGCACTGTGGAGAGACAACAGCACTGATAAACATCCACCTCCCCTTCCAGCTCTCCCAGAGCCCCTTTAGCCACTGGAAAGGGCTCTAAGGTCTCCCTGCATCCTTCTCTTTTCCCCTCTCTTCTAAACAGCCCTAGCTCTCCCAGCCTGGCTCCAGACAAGAGAGGCTCCAGCCCTCAAATCATCTCCGTGGCCTCCTCTGAGTCACTCCAGCAGCTCCATGTCCTTCTTATGTCAAGGGCCCTGCAGCTGAACACAACTGGATCATCTTTAAGGTTCCTCCCAACCTGTTCCATACAATTCCATGCTGGTTACAGCCTGCCTTTTAAAAGGCAAGCTTCATTCTCCACGGGAATTCATAGTCATTACATGGTATTCCTTTAGTGCAAAAATAGTGTGAATTGCTCATGATGAAAAAAAAAGTTTAAATTCTGCATCCCCGTCTCTCTGGCAATTGTTTGGTACGACATTTCCCCTGTCAGACCACAGGAGCTCAGCAGCAATTGAGCCCCAATAGCACAGAGCTCCTTGGCGGCTGACCCACCCGCTGGGAAGAGCATCTTACAGCTCACAGTTCCCTAATAACCTCCTGAACAGATGCTGGACTGCCTCAAAACCTGCTGAAAACAACGGCAACAAAACACATCCTGCAAATCCAGCCTCTTACTCGGGATTACGAATGCGTAGCTGTGGATCCCTGGCTCTGCACTAATACAAAAGGCTGCACACTAAAGAACTTCAAGCATCACTGATGCCTGAAAGGCTCTTTTCAAATATTTTTATATTACTTCCAGTTCTTAGGTTACTACTTTCCAGAGTGCTGACACTATATGCTAATTATAGAGAACAATAAAAAGAGAAGTTTCAATGGCTGTGTTGATCCTTCTACACTGTAACACATTTGTTCTTCCCCCAGAGGGTGGTGGGGCACTGACCAGGCTCCCCAGAGAATGGTCACAGCCCTAAGGCTGCCAGAGCTCCAGGAGCATTTGGATAATGCTCTCAGGCACAGGGTGGGATTGTTGGGGTGTCTGTGCAGGGCCAGGAGTTGGATCAACGACTGGGAGTCCCTTCCATCTCGGGACATTCTGCAATTGTCTAATTTAAGGTGAGGTTTGCACATCTTTCCATCTGCATCATGGAAACAGCACAGAATGGGATGTTCACCGAGGATGATCCCAGCTTGATGGAATATTGGTAAAAAAGTTCTCCCCTATGTTTTGGAAGTGGCATTACAGTATTAAACTCTGGAGCGAAAACTGGGGTGGATAAGCACACAGGTGCCTCTCGGTAGGAACACGAAGTGAGCGCTGCACAGGCAGGGAGGACAGCGGTGACCTGACCCTGCCCTGCCCGGAGCCCACTGCTCACACCGCCCACCGCACCTGCAGCGAGGAGCTGAGCCGGACAGGAGCAAAGGCACGTCTGCCTCGGGGGGAGGTCAGACCCTGCGCCTCGCAGCCCGCGGGTGAGGAGACCCTGCAGGTGAGGAGACCCTGCGGGTGAGGAGATCCCCTCAGGCCACCGGGCGGGAAACCGCCATCATCCTTCCCGGCCGCTCCCGCACGCCCCGGTAAGCCAGCCGGCCCCACGGCCCCCGCGGCGGCAGCCGCAGCAGCCCCGCCGGCTCCGGCGCGGGTCAGCGTTACGAAAGGCGCCTCTCGGGCGTTGTGTAACGCGGTGCCGGCGGTGCCGCCACGCTCCCGCCCGCGCAGCGCCCGCGGTGTCCGGGCAGCCCTCAGGCCGCCCGCAGCCCCCGGCACCCCGTTCCCGCCATCGGCACGGCGCCCCCGCACTCACCGTGACGTCCGGCAGCGGCGGCGACAGCAGCCATCTTGGCCGCCCACATTCCCTCAGACTGCCCCGTCACCGCCCCTCGCGTAACACCGCCCCGGCACCGCCTGGGTTCCGCCCTGGCACCGCCCCGATACCGCCCCAGTACCGCGCACAGCGGGGGCGCTCCGGGGAGAGGCGGCGGCGGACCCGAGGCGGCTGTCCTGCAAGCGGCGCTGCCCCGGCTCCCCTCCATAGTCCTTGTGCACTCCCACAGAGCGAGGGCGAGCGATCCCCGGTTCGCACAGTGACGCTCTAAACTGCAAAACGTTTTAAAAGTGCAAAATCTTTTTTAAAGGGATTTAAAATGGTAATGTGAAAAATGCTGGGGGACTTTCTGAGCGGGTGCCTCATGAGAGATGAGGGCTTGACTTGTGCACCCTGTCAGACCCATTGGTCCAGGAGCACAGAGCTCGCCTGGCAACCTCCCTTCCCGGCAGAAATTCAGACATTGTTAAGGCTTGCCCAGGGTGGTGGTGGAGTCACCATCACTGGAGGCGTTTAAGAGGTATCTGGATCTGGCATCGGGTGATGTGGTTTAGTGGTTTAGGACTTCCAGAGGTAGTGCTGGGTTGGTGGTTAGACTTGATGATGCTAATAATTCTACGATAATGATAATGTTACTGTAATTTAAACACAACAGAACGAACACCACAGCCCCTATCCTGCACACGTGGGTGGCTTGCATCCCATGTCTCCTCAGCAGAGGTTTTGGGCAGCTTGTGGAAGGGCCAAGGGCAGAGCCAGCTCTCAGTGCTGAAGACTGACAGCACCGCGTTCTCCTCAAAAGGGCCTTACCAACCAGAGCCAGGTAAGCTTGAACATAGATAAATATAAAATAGTACATGTGAGGAGAGGTAATCTAATCAAAGCAACAGGAGAGTCATCCCAAAGCTGCCAGGTGCAAAGATGGAAAATCCCGGAGCCAGTGCTGGCAACCAGTTTACCAATTCCCAATCCCATAACCAATCCAAATGTGTGGAGAAACTGTGAAGGAAAATGAAAGTGAGGATGAGAAATCCAAGTTCTCTCATCTGCAGGCTTGTCTTCTCAAAAATAAACCCAAGACTCTTGTGTTCCAAGCAGTTACAGCATCTTTCCCAGATCCCATCCCACCTCCCTCCACGAGCTGCTGAGGGAATTGCACAGCAGTCTCTGGTAAGTTCCACAGCATCGTTCATCCCAGTCACCTTTTAAGCTCCTTATCTGATCTGCCTCTTCTGTGAGCACTTAAGTCCTGAGTCCTTCCTCTACTAGCTCCCCTGATAAAGAGGCCTTTAACCTTTACAAAGCAGCTCAGCCCTGTCAGGTTTAAGGACTTAAAACTCATCCCAAACAAAGTCATGTTTTTCTAGCAGCATCTTTTCCCGACACTTCTCCTTTCTCCTCACTTCAGGCACTAGAAGGAAGTATTTTATAAAGTCTTTATCTCGTGCCAGAAGTGCAGACTGCTCCCCCAGCACTGCTGCCCCAGCAACATCTTACTAAGAACATTTATTCTCTCTAGGATGTTTCGCTGGGCAGCTGAGGTGGTCTCTCAAAACTACAAAAAATCTTGCTTTTAGTTAAGGCTAATTGATGGGGATTTAGTTTAGATAGGAAAAAATGCTCATGCCAGTTCTTGGGATATGTGTTTAACGCACTTGAAAATTTCTTTCCTGGACTTTTGTCCACATCATATTACGCAATAAACTCCAAGGACTCAGTAAAAGGAACAGACATTTACGTCAAGTACTGTCTTGCACACCAGCTTCTGTTGCCATAATTTATTGGTTGCTGATTTAGACCAGTTTATATAACATGCAAGATGAAGAAAACCAATCACTTATTACAAAAATATGGATATCCACAGCTCAGCAATTCCAGGAGTGAATGGCAAATCAAGCTCAAGTCTCAGTGTATGTGGCAAATGATGCACCTATCATTTTTTTCCCTCTCTCGTAAAAGGAATTGCTTTGTTTATGACTAAAAACCATACAACACATGAAGTATTTCATTATCCCTATTTGATAAGTTGATTACAGCCAGGGAAGCTGCTCAGCTGCAGTAGCACAAGGAAACAGGCAGCTGCTCTATGAACATACCTCAGCATGACATGGGAAAGCACTGCTGGAACTAGTGTTGGCAAATCCAAAGTGTTTCAGTTACCATTCCTCTGGGTCTCAGTCAGTCATTTGTGGTTGGAATCAGGGAGCAAAAGGCACCACAACTCTCCTGTGCCCAGGAGCCATCAGACATGGCCAGCTGGGTGTGCAGGGACCCACGGCAGCGTTTCATCCACAGCTCTTGGGAAAAGGGAGCAAAGCCTGCCCCACCAGCAGCCTCAGCACTGCTGAGAAATAAATAACCCACAAAAAACCCCAAACCCCCAGGCCCAACCCAGTGTCCAAACCCAAGGCCCTTTCGCAGTGAAACTCTGTGCACTGTTCTACACACCTTGCTACTGAATCAGCTCAGAGAACCTCCACCAAAATCAGCAGGAACTAAAAACGCACAGTGCTCAACTATTCCCATTTTTATCCTCTGTTCGTATCTCTCCACACCATTCTCAGAGGGCACTCTTAGGGAATTTCAAGAGCTTGAACTCCTGACCTCCCCAACAAGAAACCCCAAGAGAAAAGAGATAAAAGCAAATTTAAAAACAAAATAATCAAATGCCCAGCGTATTTTAAGTCACAGAAATTAAAAGCAGAAGCGTATCTTGGTTTTCAAATGACAACTTATCGGGACCTTTGTTTTGTGATGACTCAAGAGAATAAATGCATCTAAACAATTTTTCTAAGGCTTCTCCCACCTAATTACTAGTATTTAAAAAAAAAAAAAAAAGTTGGTTTTTTTTCCTTTTCACATCCTAAATTGGAATTTTAATTAGCAACAGGTTGCAGGAACTCTTGTTGTCAGACAGGCTGTAGTACAGCAGTGTGTATCGTTCTTTCCAAAGCATAAGCTGCTCAGTTTTCCAGGAGTTTTTCCCAAGGATGGCTAAGGTTTGCAGCGCTGGACAAAGCGTGGATAGAGACAGACATCTCGGATATGGTGTCTGTTCAGAATCCAGGTCAGGAACCGCTCCAATCCCAAACCATATCCTCCATGAGGGCATGTACCATATTTTCTCTGTGAAATTCAGAGAGGCGATATTACACATTTTCTTGTAATTTATAGCTGCAGTAATACCACCACAAACAAACTAACCAAGCCTTCCAAGAGGGGAAAATCCCCAGCGCTGTATGCTGTACTGACCTGATCCGTGTACCAGTAGTAGGGCGCGGGATCGATGCCCTCTCTCTTGTAGCCCTCAAGCAGCTCCTCGCTGTCCCAGATGCGCATGGAGCCCCCTACGATCTCACCCACATTGGGCATCAGCACATCCACCTGCAAGGCACCACAGCACATCCCACTTAGAGCAGGGGAGCTCCCACAGCCCAAGCCAGCCACGCCAATGCACACGGAACAAAACCTGGCAAGGATTCTCCAAGGAGTTTCCTGCAGCACTCATGCCTGCTGACATCCCCACTGCTCAAAGCTACCCCAGCAGGTAAAACAACTCACAGACTCGGTGAGGCGCGAATCATCACTGCAGCGCTGCATGTAGAAAGACTTGATCTCCGCAGGAAACCGGCACAGCAGGATGGGCTCATTAATGGTGTCTGTCATCAGTCTCTCAGGAGCTTCGGGAATATCCTACGGTTAGAGAAGGCTCTATTAACATTCAGCACCACAAGTACTCCCATACAGGAGTCCCACATGAATCAGGCATGAAATGAAGACAGTTTCAGACCACATGTGTCCACACTTCCATCCTAATGCACCTAAATTCTTAAACTTATCTCAGAAGAAATACATTTATATACAAAAACACACATGTCTGGGGTAAAAAAAATCTGTTCAATTAAAATCTAAGTCTTTCCAATATATCAGACTGAAAACTGAGGGGAAAAAAAATCCTGGCTATGCTGTGAAGCTCTCTTGAGCTCCTTCAAACGTCTGTCACATGCTGGAGAAGTGTGGCCAGGGAACTGATGGCAGGTGACAACACAGGTTTTGACTCCAACGTTCACCGACATCGGGTCAAATCCCAATGCACACCTGCATTCCTACATGACATTATTCCACCTCCCAGCAGGACATACCTCCCCAAACTCATAGTAAGTGCCGTCCTCCTTCTTCACATCATGTTCCCTCAGCCACTCAATGGCTTCGGCGTAGTTCATGCGTCGGAAGGGACGTTTAGGGGGCTGGAAACCCTGTGGACGAGAGCAGACAGGTGGAGGAACATCGTACTAAAAGGGATACTTTTCTAGATAATCAGCTTGTCCAGACTCAAGCACCCACACGACCCTTCCCAGCTGACACATTACCAAATCATTACTTAAATGAACAAACCAAGCCCAGTACTACAAAGCTAGAACCAAATACAACTGTTCCAAGCCCAGTAAATCTCAAGGAACAGCTGGCAGGGAGGAAGTATTTCCAAAGCTGATTCCTGCTCTATAAAAATTCATTGCCCATGGAGGTATTCCAAACTGAGCTGTTAGCAAAGGTTACATAAGCAGAGCCACAACAGGACATTTTCTCTTCCCTGTGCTCAAGAATGGCTTTAGAAACTCCTCTGTGAGGTGTGCTTCTGCTACAACTCACCTCCTGACCCATCTCAGCCCAAATCTAAAACTGAACGTTCCACAGTGTTTATCAGGAAAATAGGCCAAAACCCCAGGGATGAGTGAGTTTGTGTGGTCTGTGATAGAGATCAGGTGTCTTTCAAAGCCAAATCTTGTCTGCAAAGGCAGAAGACAAAACGGCTCTAAAAAATGAGACAAGCTTTAGGGCTCCACATTATGAGGGGGGAACTCAAACACCACTTCTTTCATTGCTCCCTCGCGCTCCATCCACAAGCACCAGCTGGTCGATATCTGAGTTCTGGGATGGAGGTTTTTATTCCATTGGTAGAGCACACATTGCCATAAATCCCAGCACGCTGTTGGGTCCTGGAGCCAGCAGGGAACGTCTTTCCCCACAGTCCCCTGCTTTGGAAGTCATAACCAGCCTTGCAACTTTTTCATTCCTATGACATTATTAATTATTCTTCTTCTTATTACCAGTAGTAACTATGCCATGTCCCTTGTCTCCCAAAGTAATATGCTGAATAGGAAAGGCTTAAGATCCCATTTTCTTGGCTATTCCCATTGTTGCCTACCGGGTTGAGGTCATACAGTAAGCTCGCTGCAGGTGATTTCAAGACTCTGTCTACAACATCACACACCAAGTTCTCCAGACGGTCCAACAAATCCTCAAAACTTATAAAAGGACATTCAGCTTCAATGTGAGTGTACCTGAAACAGAGTCACGCCATTACAAAGTCACATACAAGCAGTACATCTTTAGCTATGAAACAAACTCATAGAAAACCCTACAAGCCAAACACATACTTTTGTCCCCCTTTTACTCCCACACTGTAAAGGAAATCAAGCTGTTTAAAAAAATAAAAGGAGGACAACAGTCCATACTCTGCCAAGTGCCTGCGGGTCCTGGACTGCTCAGCTCTGTAGGACTGAGCAATACAGAAGACATCTCCTAGAGCTGGCAGACAGGTCTCCAGGTAGAGCTGGGATGACTGGGTCAAGTATGCCTCTTCACCAAAGTAATCCAGCTTGAACAGGGTGGAGCCTCCTTCCACCTGTGTCTGCACTAAGGTTGGTGGAGTGACCTGTTGGAGAACAGGGCTGTCACTGATTGAGTGAAGAACTGATGACATGGATGAGAGTCAGGGCATTAGAGCAGTCACTTGCTGACCAGGGAACACACACTTACTTCATAGTATCCATTGGCAAAGAAGTGATCCCTGAAGGCCTGCACGACCATGGAGCGCACCTTGAAGATTTTGGACATGTTCTCACCTCGAATCATCATGTGCCTGTTGTTGAGTTGCACATCAACCTCCGAGTCCTCGTTGAGCAGATTGTCAGCCCCTCCTGCTGGGGCCAGGCCAATGAGCTCCCAGTAATCACAGCTCAGCTCGTGGCCTCCTGGAGCCTGCCAGTCAGAGAGAAACAAACACTGGGGAGAACGTCCACTGTTTGCCCCTTGGATGTCTTTTTACAAGGGCCTGGAATGATGGGACAAGGGGGAAAGGCTTCCCATGGACAGAGGGTAGGGTTAGATGGGATATGGGGAAGGGGTTCTTCCCTGTGAGGGTGGTAAGGCCCTGGCACAGGTTGTCCCAAGAAACTGTGGCTGCCTCACCCCTAGAAGTGTCCAAGGCCAGGCTGGACGGGGTTTGGAGCACCCTGGGATAGTGGAAGGTGTTCCTGCCCTCGGCAGAGGGTGGCACTGGATGAGCCTTAAGGTCCTTCCAACCCAACCTGTCTGAGTTCAGCTCTCACCAGCTCCCCCGTGTGGTCACAGCCGCCTTCCGTCCCCGACAAATGGCATTTTTAATTCATCAACAGCATCTTCAGGGTAGAAATGAAGATTCGCAAAGGCTAACCCACAGATTTTTACCAAAATGCAACACTGTGGGCTCACACAACCTAACCTCGGGTCGATCTCAGTAAAAGAGGTCAGGCCAAATTCTCAGCCTCACAAAATAAAAACTGAATAAACCTGTTAGGGAAAATGATGCCATGTCATTTATTTAACACAGTTCTCCACTGCTATACTCTCGGAATCATCTATCAGTGGAAAATCATTTCAGGCAGAAGCAGAACAGTCACACAGTTCATTTGTCTCACACCGAACAGTGGGTGACAGCATAGCTTTGGGAGGTTTGTTCATTCTCCACCCCTAATTCCCTCTGATTCTTTCCACCTCTGCTTTCCTCAGGATACCAATGACCCGTGAGGAGGAGGAGAAGCTGAAGGAGCTCCTGTACCTGCTTGCCCTGGGGCAGAAGGTTCAGTGTGCCGTACACCACCACGCTGCTCTCCGTGGACAGCACCAGCCCATTGTAACACTGGCACTGCAGCGAGACAGACAAAGGTACAGGTGAGCATGTTTTTATTCCTAACCTTCCTACAGCATCTGTTGGATTAGCTCACAGTCACTCCTAAACAGTTCCCACACTGACACACTGTATGTAGGACATACAATTTAGCAGTAACACAACTGATTCAGTATGTTGAGGAGTACTTAACAACACCTACATAAAAGAACAACAGGTGAGGTTTGAACCCTTCAATTAATGACAGAACAGAAGCAACACAACTTACCAGCTCATCGGAAAGGACACACTGAAGGAACCCTGTGCCATCCCTCAAGACAATAAACATCAGATTTTTCCCTAGTTAAAAAGAGAAGAAAATTTGATTTCACTAAACAGGTGCTGGTTAGCTCCTCCCTTGGTAGGATTAGCTTAAAACACAGAACAAGCCTTGAGGAAATTCTGCAGGACCAGCCTTCAAACTGAAAATTCTGTACAATTTGAACTAAGAAATGTCTGTACGCCCACACATCAGGGGGAATTGTCAGTGTTGCAGTGACGTGACCATGGCAATCAACCAAAGAGGGCACATAACTGATGGTTTAAAAATTTGAGACCAGGTGCTGTCAGACTCATTCTGTGTCCAACACTAGAAGGCCACCGTTCTTGTTCTATCTCCCTGCATGGGCTCAACAATGCTTGTGCTTTACCTTGCCTCCGCAACCTGTGGATCCAGCCAAAAATCTTCACTCTCTGCCCTCTGTAAGCCTCCAGAGCATTGATCTTCACCTGTCAGGCAGGGAATAAAAGCCATCAAACAGGGGAATGGTTCACCACCTCTTAGACACAGGGTTCATCCAGACCCCCACATCAGAGCAGCACAATCCCTGTGCTGACCAGACACCCTAGCACAGGACATGTGCCAAGGCACAGGATCATACTCACACACTTGGGCTCTGGAAGACTGGGATCATTCTTGATAACAACCTTCTTGGCTTCCTCCAAGTTCTTCTCTCTTCTCAAGAGATCTTCTGCCTGGTTTGAAAAAAATTAACTTATTAGTAGCTGTAACCAGGCCAGTTAAAAATAACATGTGAAACAACAGCACCAGTGAGGAAAAACCTGCAGCTTTTTTGAAGGGACAGGAATTATGATGACACTGTAAGGTTTTTAAAAAACAAAGGTGCTCTGTTCTTTCTGCAGCCTACCTCCTTCTTCTCCTTAGCTTCATTCTTCATCTGCTCCCTGTGCCACAACTTTTTGACATTCTTCATCTGTGATTTGGAAATGATGGCCCATCTCTAAAGAATTCAAGGCGAGAGCAAAAGACAGCAGATTACATTGTGTCCTTTTGCATCCTGAAGCAGTAAAATAATTGCCACTAGAAAACCCTTCAATGACACAGCACCTCGTTTTCTTTTTGGGAATCCACATAAATTGTAGGAAATGGCTCTTTTCCTGCTGTCATCAATGCCTAGAAAGGGGGAGAAAATAACCCAAGTGAACCACAATCATCCTTACAGAGCCTGAGCAGGGACCCTGCTTCTGCTCAGGCTGCAAAAACAGGTGTGAAATTCACATTTAAAAATACAAGGGCCATCACTTACCCCAACTCACATTCCACACTCTTCCAACCAAAGCAGGGGTTTTCCACACTCACCTTCAACACCGTCTTGAAAGGTTTCTTTTGCGTCCCATCACCAGTGGAGTCATTGCCCTCTCGTTCAGACACGTACAACTCTTCTGGGATACATGACAAATATGGGAAATTACTCAAAAGAAATCATGAGAAAGAAACTGGACACACACGGATGTGTCCCTGCTCGCTGCAGGGGGCTGGATGAGGTGACCTTTAAAAGCCCCTCCCAACCTCCCAACCCAAAGCTTTCTATTACACCAGATTTTGATGGTTATCAGCAGTGATAAACCTTCAAAGGCACCAGCAGGTCAGTCAGGATAAGAATTATTTCATGCATTTCATTTTAAAAAATCAAACCATGACTGCATTAAGGGCTGTTCACTAAAGCCCTAAGGGCTCCCGAGATACCGAACGCTGCACACCGGGAACCAGAAGGAGCAGCCCTTCCGGGGAACAGCTTTGCGCAGGGAACCAGGGAGAAGGGCCTGGGGATCAGCCAGGGCAGCGCTCGGCTCGGCCACGGCCGGAACCGAAACGAGAAGCGCAGCGATCCCTCCCGTGCCCAGGGACGGAGCGGCCCGGCGGGCCCGGCGCTGCGGCCGCTCCCAGTGCGCCCCTCGAGCCGCGGCGCTGCCGGGCCCAGCCCTGCCCGCACGGCCCCGCACGGCCCCCCGGGGCACCGGCACAGACCGGGGGTGCTGGGATGAGGGGGATGTCGGGTGCGGGTGCCGGGGCCGCCCGGGTCTCACCGAGGGCCAGCGCCGCCGTCCTGCCCAGCACGTCCCCCGCCATGGCCGCGAAGCAGGAACTGCATCACGGGCGTGCTGAGCCAACCCACCGCCGCCTTGCGTCAGCCAACCCTCCCTTCCTTCCCTCCCCTCCCCTTCCCTCCCCTCCCCTCCCCTCCCCTGCCCTTCCGCGCACACGGGGCGGGACACGCCGGGGAATTCCCCCTGCGATACAGTGTTGATACGCCGGTGCGTTCGAGTCTAGCCCCGCACTCAGTACAAGGAAAGCTGTAAACTTTGGGAGATTTATTTGCATTACACTTTTGAAATGTACATTCCATTGAGCGAGAGCTGTAGGTCATGATTTTTCCTATAAAATTATTTCAATACTTAACTCAGTTCGGGAGGGGGAAGTAGATAAAAGTGGAAACATTCAAACATCTCGAGTAAACAATGTGCAAATGCAAAGAGACTCATAAAAACAATTTTTACACTGTAAGAATTGAGGCATCGGCAAGTGAAATACGTTCAAATGAAAGTGACTGATTTCTAGTTATCCATCACTGGCTGTATCCAGAACTGAAATGAATAGTTTGTGCCAGATTCAGGGGCAGCTTCCAGAGCTCAGATGTATCCTGATTCCTAATCCAATCTGACACTGGCTGAAGTTTATCACCAGAGATATCCCCAGCTCAGCTGTGCCAGCTCCAATGGGAGCATCCAGAGCCGTCTCCAGGGCTGAGCACCCCATGTGGCATGATGTCTGAGCACTTAATGAAATGGAGCACACAAGAGAAATTGCTTTCAAAGACAAATATGAAATGTAGATGCAGTTTTATACCAACATAGTATTAAAAAGTGAAAAGTCTGCAATTCCAGGCATCACTAAAAACTGACACTGCTGGGTTTCCATTCCCAGCACATGTATCCTTCACTGTCACACAGAGCAGTCACACAAAGATCAGTAACTCCATGGAGAACTCTTGGCCGTTCTGTGTTCCCAGGAATCCAAACCCAGAAACTTCGGTGATAAGACATAAAAATCTTCACATCCTTATGCCACGTGGTTAAAAAGATCCTGAGGTGATTTCGAGCAGTTTTGTGCAATCACTGGGATACTCGCGGTCCATCAGCTTGTGTCCCGCGTGTCGCCGGAGCCAGTGCCGCTGCCGGCCAGCACGGCGTCCAGCGGGGCGCGCCGTTTGCGGATGCTGCGCCCCGAGGCGATCAGGTCGGCGTAGCCGCGCTGGTGGGAGAAGGCGTAGGCAGAGCGGCGAGCTGAGACACCGCGGCGGAACGCACTCTGCCGCCGCTTCCACTGCTGCTCTTCCAGCAGGTACTTCCGACGGTTCCTCTGGATCTGTACGCACGCAAACACACGGCGGCTCGTGGGTTAGGACAACATCACCACACCTTGAACTGTTTTCATACCTCTGTGCTGTGTGCTGGCTCAAGGCAGAGCAGGACCAGCGAAACCTGCCTCATACACTCTGACATGTAACCCTGGCACCTCAGCCCAGCCTGAATTAAACCCAAACTCGGGACCTCGGCAGCCTCACGGGGTGGGCTCACCAGGTCTCAGCCATGCGCACGAGGAACCAGCGTGCACTAAGCTGGCCTCTGGCCAGCCCTGTGGCCACTGCCCTGCCAATGGGACTGGAGCTGCGGGCTTGCGTCGCTCCCTCGAGGGTACCATCACTTACTTATCACTAATATTATCACGGAATCCCAGAATGGCTTGGGTTGGAAGGGACCTTAAAGCCCTTCTCCTTCCACCTCAGCGGTACCTTCCACAATCTCACACCTCAGCATCAACACCACCCCCATAAGTAAATACCTGCCATATTCACCCAAATAACACAGATTTCACTCACTTTATCGCTTTCCGAAGGCCAGATTGTCATGGATAAGAAGCGCTGTGCCACTACAGGCAGTAAGCAAATAGCAATGGATAAAATCATGGTAAGCCAGAGGTATGGCTGTCGCAGAGCATTAGGAGCAGTTCCTGGGAATGGAAAGAGCAAAAATTAGTTTAGGACAAAGCTACACAAGGCAGGACCGAGAACCACAAACCACCAGGACTGACCTGTGAACTGAAAGCCAGAAGGGAAGAGAACGTGGATTCCAGCACTGTGTAAGTCAAATGTGATCCCAAAGTAAAGTGCAATACTCCCAAATACTGAAAAAGCATTAACAAAAGTCCAGTAAGATGTATCCAGGCCAATCTAAAAGCAAAAAAAAAAAAAAAAAGTGCCAAATGAGGTTATTAATTCCAAATAATGTCAACTGCTTTTTGCAGTTGCACAGTGTTACCTTTTCAGCAGACAAATTTAGAACACTGAGCTGAAAGTGTTCTCAGAGCACCAGAGCTCAGGAAGCTAAGCTTACTTGCCTGAAAATTGACAACAAATATCAGAGAGGATGCTGCTGTGACAGCAAAGGACTGGTAATCTGCAGGGGCTTCTCCATCTTGTCCCATAGATTTAAGGTAGGCTCCGTACGGGATGAAGAAGATAATCAGTGAAGTTACAGCTCCATGGAGCAAACTTAGAAAGAACTTCTTGTAGTTGAAAAGTAAATCTCTCTGCCCCAAAATATAAAGTCTGGGGAACCGAAGGCTCAGTTTGTCACTCACGTCCTTAATAAAGGGGAAAAAGAAAAAGAAAGTTGTTGTCAATTGTTCTCAGCGTGAGCTTTGAAGAGTGAGAAGCTGAACTATACTGTGTCCCAAAGGGGACAGCAGATCCCTTTATTTCCAATTGCAGGGATCTGCAGAGACAAACCCCTCTTGTTTTATGGACAAGACTACCAGTGTAACTTAAGGAGCTGATGGTAAATGCTTTTGGATTCATCTGTTGTAAAAACGTGGGGATACCTGGTCAAGCAAGCCGACAAGCAGGACGGGGAGACTGGAATACAGCACATTGTACAGTGTGATGAACCAGTCCTCATAGGCTGTCTGCAACAGAGGGGGAATTGCAGGACTTAGTGATTTCATTTTATTTCATCCTTCTCCTCCAGTTCCTGAGAAAACTCACATGTGCTCTGCTACAGCTTGAAGCTCCCTGTCTCTGTGTTCACGCAAAGGCTCAAGGCTCTGCTGAAACTCTTTAGTCTGTGTTAAGCTGCCCCACTCCTTCCAAACCTTCCTGCCTGTACAACCATGATCCTGATTTTAGTGCTCTGGAATCATACCCAACTGCTTGTAACTAACTCCCTCAGGACTCATCACATCCTCCTGCAGAAGTCTCTGGTGAGAACTTCACATTCCCATCAGTTCCCAGGTTCATCCTTTGCTGATCCACAGCGACAAAAGCATCTGCTTGCTGTTGTCCCACACAAGCACACCTTCCTACCTGGGCAGAGTAGCCATTGAAGAATGAGTACCAGATGTGGACTAGTGTGAAAGCGAAGTTTTTGTAGAAGAAGTATCTCAGAAACTTGCACATCCTGATGTACGACCAGCGCCCGTGGACCAGCAGCAGCCGCTGGAGGTAGCGGAACTGTCCGAAGGAGTAGTCACTTGACATGACAGCCTGCATCCCCTCCTGGCCACTGATCCCAACTCCAATGTGGGCAGCTGGGTGAAGGAGACAAACACCACACACTGGGTTGGACAAAGGGACAGGAACATGACCAAGGGCGTGTTTCTACTGTCACCTGGATTCTCTCAGTGCTTGTTATGTCAGAATGCACCTGGGAAATTTGACCAAGGGAGAACCAAGCAATGAGAGACAGTGAGCAAAGTGCTGAACAAACTGGGCAGGCAGTTTACAAACACCCTTGGGACAAAAACCCTATCCCGGAAGTTTTTTTCTCAGTGGGATCTCTCAGGAAGCTGTTCAAAGACTAGAAGATATAATCTGGGATGGCTAATGCTGCCAGGCAAGGGGCAGCCAAGCTATTGCTTTGATCTTTGTATTACACTTCTGTAACCCACAACCTGAGAACAGATGGGATTCGAGTGTCTGCTCAGTGAATGTCTACAGAAAAAAATAAAATAGATCAGGAAAAACCACTAACCATTTCCTAAAGTGCTTTCTCAAAAAGGGAAACAGGCACAGAAGCTAAAAGCCCCACGGCAGCGAAATAGATGGAAGAGTCTTCTGACAGAGAGGCACAGTGGAGAGACCGCAGGAGTAGGCCAGAGGAGATCTGTCCTAGTGAGAGAGCTCGACAGCTGCCTTACTTTTGATCATGTTCACGTCATTGGCCCCGTCCCCGATGGCCAGGGTGATGGCCTTCTTGTACTTCTTCACCAGATCCACTACCATGGCCTTCTGCTTGGGCGTCACGCGGCAGCAGATCACAGCCCTGCACTCGCAGGCCAGATCAACAAAGTTCTTCTGCTGCTGCTCCTTGTAGACCTCTGCCCTTCTCCTCTTCTCACTTTGCTTTTTCTTCTCTTCTGCTGTTCTGGGAAATTTCAGTTTAAGTTTCTTTTTCTTCTTTTTCTTCTCCAGCAGGATTTCATTCTGTGAAAACAATAAAGCTTATTACATTCCTTTCTGCACCATTTCCAGTCCCACTCCAGGCACTGCCTAACAACACACCTGAGGTCATTATGCTCCTAGCATCCATTTCTGGCATGTTAATGAACTGCTGGTGCAGACAAAGGAACAGAGTCCTCGGTGAGTTACACTGTAGCCTGGTGGTGCCCCCAAAATCCCAAACACCCAGGAGAACAGCCTTTGCACCTACCAGCCAGGAGCCAGTGATGATTAGAGCCCGATCTCTACTGCCCTGGAAGAAGGGCTCGTTCATTCTGAGAGAGGAATGTGGACTGGATCCAGCCCTGTTCCTCTGGTTTTCCAGCCTCGTTTGAAGGAGAGCACTGGAAAGAGAGGGGGAAACTATTACAGAAAAGTCAAAGATAAACTTGAAGCTAGGTTGTCGCTGTTGAGCCGCTAGCAGAGAAGAAAACCCAGATTCTCAGCGTGGCATAGAAAAGAGAGCCTTATTATTTTGATTCCAAATTATATAGACTTTTCAGAGGTCACCCAGATTGGTCAGTCAGAAACCTCCCCCTAGGCCTGACTGGCCAGGCCTGAACTGTCCAAATCTCAAGACACTGTTTTAATAACATCCAAACTTTATCTTTGTTTATAAAACACAGGAGAAAGTTCTCATGGGAAAGACCTGTGCTAGCCACACTAGGTCAGGCCCAGACTGAAAATCCTGAAAAAGAACTCCGCTGTGTTTTCACTTGCCTGGTATCTTCTCCATAGCAGATGGCTGTTTCCTCTGTTAAGAGTTCACAAGAAAATCCAATATTTTCAGCAGTTTCTAAAAAAATAATTAAGAGAGGAAAGCATTTACTGCAAGTTTTCTGTCAAAAGTAATTGTTGGTAGCAGCCAGAAGCACCTGAAGTGCTCTTAAGTAATTTTTAATTTGTATTTCAGTATGAGAATTCCCTTTCAATGCCACAGTGAACAGGAAAAAACCCTCCTGTTTGTAGCTGTTTGGCTGTAAGCAACCCCACCTTTTTTATCACCAGTAAGCACCCAGATTTTAATGTCTGCTTTGGAGAGTCTGGAGATAGTTTCTGGAACTCCATCCTGCAGTTTGTCTTCAATAGCTGTCGCACCAAGCAGCTGGAAGGGATTTGAAATACAGGTGTTTAGCAGAATTGAAATATGTTTCTTTCAATAGAAGAACTGAAGTATACTAAAAATGTACAGCTCCTTACAATCAAGTTTTTTTCTATTTCCTCATACACTTTGTCCAGAGCTTCATCTCGGTGACTTGTAGCTAAACTGGCCTCCACAAACTTTTTATTCCACACTTCAAATTCATCTTGGCTTATGTCTCTATAGCACAGGCAGAGTGTCCTGAGAGTTTCATTTGCAAAGACCTGAAAAATAATTAAACCCACACATATCCACAAAAGAAAACTCTTCATTTGCAATCCAGACATGAGGGTAAGAACACAAACATTTGACAAGTTTGACAGAACAAGTCCATCTTTCAGAACCAAGGTCTTCATTTGTGTTAATAGCTTAGGAAAGGGAAATTAATAACACTATTGTCAGAGAAAAACCATTTTTGTTTTAAAAACAACATATAAAATACAAACATACATCAAGTGCCTCTTCCGTGGCTTCTCTTTTTAGATTCCTGGGGTGCAGCCGCTCATAGATCACCGTATCAGCCCCTTTGCAATACAGCCTGATATTCCCACTGGACTCTCTTACTGTGGAGGAAAACAGCACAGGTGGCACACTTACATAAAGCAATAGTTTCAGATTGGATTTTTCAGCCTACTGCCAAGTACCAAAAGTACAAGATGGCCTTTCCTCTTCAGTAGACTCAAATGTGTCCCAGCACTGTCACACAGCTGTTAGGTCTTAACCCCAGCTTCCCTTGCACATCCCTTTTCACCCACAAAAAACAAGTGACCTTCTCCATGAAGGCTGATGGCAATCAGCTCACCAATGACAGACATCCTCTTCCTGTCGCTGTTGAAATCTAGGATGGCCAGGACATCATAGGTCCTCTCGAAGCCCATCTCACTGATCGTGATGGTGTTCTGTGTTCGGGAGAGGAATACGTAGCCAAAGTTCCGGGCGGCCGTCACCAGCGCCCCCTCGTCTGGGGAAGCTGCCTGGTAATTGAGCTGACCTGCAGCGTTGTAGCAGAGGGGAGAGAAAGCCAGGACACACCTGAGAGTACAGCTGGATATGCTGCAGCACCTGACAGCAGTGCATACAGAGAACAGGGACCATGGAACCCCCATTCTGAACATGTTCTTCCCAAGTGTGATCAGTCCTGAGCCTGCTTCCTGCTAAGTATCAAAGCAGAAACTCCAAGTTTTCTGCCTCAGCATCTTAATTTCTCAATACAGTCACTTAAACATTTTCGAAAGAAGCTCCAAAAGACAAATCCTTGGCCACAGACACCAATACAATGAGTGGAAACAACCCCAAAAGCATTAGGAGCAAGAAAGGACAGGACACTGTTGGTTTCATGAAGATTTCACAAAGATGGGAGTAAAGTAATATTAATCTTCTGTGTTTTAATTGAATCTTCCAACCCTGTATTTCATATTCACTAATTCAATAGCTGATCACCTCTACATTTAATTTTAAAGGGCAGCCTAACACTCCTCCCTTATGGGATCTGCATTAGTTGTTCTCTCCCTTGTGTAAGTGGATTTGAATTATTGCTTCCTGCTACACAAGGAAAACAAACCAACAAAAAACCACACTCACCATCAGAAGTGTCAGCCATGACTGTGTGACATATAGCAAGCAGAAAAAAGAACTTCTGAATTTCTGGCTGCTTTCCAGACTTTATTTGCTCTATCAGATAGTGATCATAGAATAAGAACTTTCCATCTGCATACACATTCCAGCTGAAATCAACTTGCTGCTTAAAAAACAGAGGAAGAGAGTCTGAGTTACCATAGGTGCCATTGCTTTGTGCCCACCTGCATCAATCTGTGCATTGGCAAGGGAGTGTTTCCATTCTACAGACCAGCATACACTCGTGGCTCACACAAACCTACCTCTGGGTGGCTCTGGAGCTGCCCCGCTGCGTCCCGGCAGTCTCCTGCAAGGAACAAAGCTTTTACAACCCACCACAAAATAAAACATAGCTAGAACATGTACTGTCCTAGGACTAGAAGGAAAGGAAAAGGATAAACTGCTGCTTTTATTAAAATTTCCTTGTCTCTTTCTAGATTTTGCCCCCAAAGCATTTCTAGTGAAAGTAATTAATTGTGCAAACTGTCAATTCTCAGGTTTTCTGAAAGCTAGGAAGTTCCCACTAAAGTTCCTCAATTTCCACCTTGTAAGTAGGAAAACCCCAACAATTCAACCTTATGCTTTACCCAATGCCAGGTCTAAACTGTGGAAGTTCAGTTGGAACTAGGAGAACTTGTATGCAACTGACCTCCAACAGGCATTAAAACTCCTCCTACTCCTCCTTTGCGCAGGCTTTGCACAGACTTACCGTATCTTTGCCCATTTATGCAACACTTTTTAAAGGTCATGATGTTCTGTGTAAGGGTTCCAGTCTTATCAGAGAAGATGTACTGGATCTGCCCCAGCTGCTCATTCAGCGTGGTGGTCCTGGCCTTGGCAGCCGTGTCCTTCTCGGGGTAGTACATCTGCAGGTCCCAGTTGATGAAATAGCTTTGGCCAAAGCGAATCACTTCCACGCTACACAAAAGAGAAGCAGTGCTCTCACTCCCAGCTGCAGCTCCCATTTCCACACAATGACACCTGCTCAGGTATTGCCCTACCTCACGTAGAGGGAAATGGGAACCATGGTGTTGAGGACAATGATGTACCCCCAGAAGTTGAGGAAGCCCCGGTAGGCAGGGCTGAAGTCCTGTGCGTCGTAGAGGTACCAGGAAGAGTTGCCAATCTGCTGCTCCCAGTAGGTGTGTCCGATGGCCAGCCCAGCCGACAGCAGGATAAGGACCACGATGATCTACAGGGCATGGAGCAGCTTCTTATAAGTCAGAAACATTTGCTCAACTTAAATCCCAAATCCCCATCTTCCAAATGGAATATAACAGGTATTTGCGAGGAGAAATGGAGCAAACTTTTCCTACAAAGGCACCTTTTAGATTTCCTCCTACTCCATCCCAGCTCAGCAGGCCAGAACAAGTGGAAACATATTTATTACACATACACAAGAAAAAGCTGCCTAACTTTGCATTCACTATTCATTTAAAATCTGAATTTTAAACAAAAAGGCTTACAGTATAAACCATGTAGTTCATAAGGGAGTCAATTTTTGTCCTTTTAAATCTTGTCTTTCCACTATTCTTCATTATTTTTGTGTCAGCACCTAAAAATAGAGAGTAAAAAATTTTAAAAAGGGAAAGCTGTAATAAGCAAACACATGTAAGTATTACTGTTTTACCAAACTTGGACATGAAATACAGTTGATGTCTATAGGATGAAGATTCTTTTTCACTCTACAGGTGTGCTTTTAGTGGGGAAATATTGCACACCTGCAAATATGACCATTCCGTGGCAGAAGTCCGTATTCCTGATCTTACATCCACGCAACAAAATCTTATCAGCATCCAGGGAATAATTTGAGTTTCTCCAGGATAATGTTCCTGTAAACTTATCCAGTCGGTTATTGGGTTCTTCACATTCAACCAGACCTAGAAAATTTGGAGGAGAATATGTTTAATGTACAAGTTAAATCCAGATGCACTGATTGGTACCCACCATAGAAGTAGCTTTACTTTACTTTTATTGACTTGCAAACTATTTGAGCTACATTTTAATAGCATTAAGGGTATAACTTGTACCAACCATCAAAGTCTGCCAGTGCACTTTCTTCCTGAAGGTATCTGTGTGTCACCTCTAGAGCCATTTTGAATTTTAAGTTAGTCTCACTAAGAAGAAAGGATAAAAAGGTGAGTTTGTTAAAACCATGGGTACAGGAGAGAAGTTACACAATTAAATTAATGTACCACTACGTCTCTGGGCAACCTCTCCTAAAGTAAAAAATAAATCCATGTCCTTCCCCATTTCTTCCTATGTCACATTCTCCAACAGTTTTGATGTGTCTGTAGCACTCCAGTAGACAATTTTTAATGATTCTTGAATTGTGGGAATCAGCAGCTGGATACAGCTCCCCAGGTGTGGCTTAACAAGCAGACTCTGATGTACACTCCTTGCTCTTTTACCCCTCAGCCCAAATTAACTCGAAGACATCCTCAAGTAGAGCCTTACCCATCCAGTTCAGCTGTCTCCACATAGCACAGACTGTTTGGTTCTGAGCTGGACAGCAGCAAAATATCAGCCTAGAAAACAAATGAATAGACATCAAATAAACCCAGGTCAAGATTCCAACAGAACTCTCTAGAAACATAAAGAAAATGTATCTGAAGCACTTACAGGAATGAAAGTATTTTTCTTCAGACGAATGATATCACCGACTTTAATATCTTTCCATTTTGTGTTTTTGAACCTAATATCAAGATAGTTTAATAATTATTACTCTTTAATCTAGAGCACTATGCACTCTAAAAATCTTGCAATACTGAACTTTCCTTAGGATAAAAAAATGACCTCTTAGTATGCTGTGGGTTTGCTTTTCAGGAACTGAAATTTAGTTGAGGGTCTATAGCTCAGAAGTCAATATACCTCTCTTCTTCCCACTTCACGTAGTTATGAATTCCTGTCCTTCTCTCCAAAGAAGTTACTCTTAGCACATATTTAGTCCCAGAGAATTTAGTTTAAATTACTCCTTTGGGCAATTCTCTTCCAGTTTCAATTATGTTTTCAGAGAGGCAGCAGAGAACAGAGCTGAATCTTTCCTGCCATCTACAATGTCAGATCTGTGACAAAGCTTAGCAACAGGGCAACAATCATTGCTTACAGAACTCAGAAGGGAACATACAAACCTTCCATCCTTGATGACCTCACATGTCCTGTTATTGACCTCGTTGTCCATCCTGTGACGAGCCTGAAACCAGAGCAAAGAATGTAGTCCCTGCTCTGTGCCACAACAGGGGAAATGAGCTACACTGGGTGGGTTTTGCTTTTTATATTAACAGAACATGGTTCTTACAATGTCATCCACCAGGTCTTTGACAGCAGTTATTCCCAGCACCAAGAGCAAGGGCACCAGTGTTGTGTACCATGACAGGGTAGATATTTGGGGAATCGACTACAAAAGACCAATAAAATCACTTCAGTACAGGATCATCAATCACACTTAATTCAGAGATATTTCACAGTGATCTGACTAGAGAAAAAAAAACAACACATCAGAGAGAATTTTAAGTCAGGTTGTGAAAATAAACAAAACTCTGTGGGAAGAGTTTGGCTGTGTTACCCTGCTTTGGAATCAGCTTCCCTTTAACAATTGCACTTGCTCATATATGCAGTTGGTGCTTCTGATTTATGAGATGAAGAAACATCTTTTCCTCATGAAATTCATGAGCTCTGCAAGTAGCTCATCCTAATACTGTGCAACTAGCTCATCCCAGAACTCTGCCAAGGCTCATCCCAGCTAGTCCAGATTTGTTGCAGATTTCTGTTATGATGGGGTTGGTCTCTACAGCAGTTCAGACAGAGCTCCTCAATTCCCTGACAGGACAGCACTGAATTGTGTCATAAAAATTACTGAGCTCAAATTCCCTTCACAGTGAGTATTCTCCATCTTTCTTACCTGCAATATGAGAAGAACAAGGAAATAGAAATTGGCTGCTCTCTTAAACTGTTCAAACAGATTCAGAGGTAAAAAAGTGATAGGGTTGTACTTGTATGTCTTAATTGCATTTCCCTGTGGAAGAAACCAAACATCAGTCACACAGCAGAGCTTCTCCTTCCAACACAAATGTATAGCGCATGTATTTAAGCTTCTAATTCTCCATCTCACCTAAAACATCTCTTGATACCTTGATTTTCCATTCCCAAAGCCCAGCCCTGTTATTCTTCCCCCTCTCTCCTGGAAACACTGAGGAATTGTGAGCAGTGGCTTTTACTCCACTCACCAGTCATTCCAAAGATCTTACCGGGATTAAGCAAGCATTCACCTGACAATTAGCACCTCGTTAGGATAAAAAAACTTACTGCATATTTGCTCTTTTTGAAGCACAGAAAAATTGTTCTCTTAAAGCCTGGCTGGTCATAGAAGCGCTGATCATTTGCTTTAACTTGCCAGCTGCAGTCTGGAAGTGACAAAAGGGATCAAAAATTGTTATAAATATGAGGGAACAAATGTGCCACTTTCAGGTGTTTTTTTCAAATCCATCTTTTAAAGGTACTTTCAACTGAAGCAAGGCCAGTATCTGCTTTATAGTACATATGATAAAAAAGTTGTTGAGACATTTCCAGGTTGTTTGTCGGCATTAGCAATTCAAGTATATTCAGAGGTAGGAAGAAGTATTGCTTAACATTTGAAAGTTCTGTGGGAAACCTGCAGAGTGACATTTATTCATGCTGAATTCCCTTCTCTCCCCTCTTTTGATTTGCTTCTGTGACACCTGTGAAGCACTAAGCACTCCAAACCAGGAGTCAGTCTTTTTAGAAACTAAGAGGTCAGGTCGCCTTTTGAAAGCAGTTATTTGATTTAACCACATTGTGCCATGGTTTTCATTTACACCCACAAAAAACTACAAATCTGAAGTGCTCATTTTATTTCTTCAGCCATCAGTTTGGTTTGATTGTGCAAAAACTCAAGAACGGGAATTGCATCCATCGAGTAATTTTCTTTCAAGGCCACCCCTTTCCCTCCCAGATCCTTCAGCTCCCATTCCCTGTGCCTGCAGCACAGACATCCTGCTACCCTCAGCCACACACTAGGGCTCTGCCCACATCAAGGGAACTCATTCCCCAGGTTTTGAAGCTGACTCCAGTGACCTGCCTGCCTGGGAAGGATGACACAGGCAGGATTTTGAAATGCAGCTTTCCTGACTCATCGGCCAAGCATCTCCTCCTTTTCTTCAGCCCACAGTGATTGTCCTTAAAGGGAGCTCTTCCTGGTTTCATGGCATCCTCTTCACCCATGGATGGGGTGAAACTCCCGGCGGCAGAGGCGTGGGGCCTGGCATGGCTGTGACTAACACTTCAAAACCCAAATCCAAGCACAAAGACTCTTTTCTTTTCCACCCACCATAGAGCAAATTCTGGACTGATATATCTGGACTTTTCCTGTGACTACACAACTTTCATTTCCAGCACCTTGGCTACAAGCCCAGAAGATAATAGAGAAACATTTCTCTTAAAGCACCAGGTTCTGAGTTAGAGGATTATAAGCATGAATTGAGAAAGTTACTAAATTTTGTCAAAACGACAGGACTGCAGAAAACCATAAACATTTCTTTCCAAAATTCCAAAGATGATGGAAAACTGGCAAATTAGGTCTGAAGTAAAACCTGCAGGAAGGAAGCTCTTCAAAAATTACTTTAAACTGTGGTACTAACACCTAATATTTGGCAAGCTGCTTTGGTAATTCATCAACTTTAAAGGATGTCATCATAAAAAAAAAACAAACCCCAAACTAAACATGTGATAGGTGCTTGTAAAATGAAAACACATAACAGGTGGTTATGAAATGAGAGGTGACCACCTGTCCCCACACAAACAGGAAGAAACCTGTATAAATTAAACAGGCTTTGGTTAAATTGAAAATACTTGCCTTGCAGCACTGAGAAAAGGGAATTTAGGAGAGCTACAGATGTGCCTTGGGCAGAGGTTCAGAACAGGGATACCAGAAAGGCTCCTCCCACTGATGTTCCTATGCTGGCAGCAACCACAGGCTGTACCTGCCAGTTCCTTGGAACTCCTCCCACTCACCTTTTACCTTTCAGGAAGCTCATGAGGCTACAAAATGAGCAGTGAGGTGGAAATCTGCTCTGCACAAGCAGAAATTCAGGGAAAGCACTGACTGAGCACAGCAAAAGGCTTATTCTGGAGCCCATTACCAGTGGACTGGGAAGACAAGTATCTGAAGGTCTGTCTGAACAGCTCCCAGAGCACAGAGCATGGACATCCAGGGCCTGTCTTAATTAAGAGGAGGTCACCAAGCAGCTCATTATCTTTACGCAAGGAGCTGTGGCACAGAACTGGGCTGCAGGTTGGAATGAAGCTGAGTTTCGTTCTGACATTTGTTAAACTGAATTGCAGTCAATTACTCCTCCAGAGTTATATAAGCTGTTCCAAACCCTACCTGACAAATAAGCACTGAAGTCCAACTGGTCCCTGAGGCTCAGCCTCTGCATTCAGGATTGTGTAGTTATGTTCCAACATTCATGATGTTACCTTTTCTCCCGGGATCTCGGCTCTCCTCGGCATCCCTGCTGGTTTGGTTTGGTCCTGGTTCAGCCCCAGGCTGCCGACTGTCCAGTTCATCCTCCGTTTCATCGTCACTGTACGGCACCACCTCATCGTTGGGCTGTGAGTCCTCCTCAAAGGTCGTCTCTGAATCCCGTTCCAAGATCATGCTGCTAGCACCCTGCCAGCATTTTGGACAAGTTAGGGAAAGGAGCTCACCTAGCAAGTGCTGGAAACCACATCTCTAATTTTAGTCTGCTGGTGCTTGTCACCAAACCCCACATCTGAAACCAGTTTCCCCGGAACAGCGCCAGGCACAGGCTCTGTTTTCCAGCACAGACCAGAGTCAGAGGGCAGTTCTTGTTCCAGCCAGCCCTTCATTACTGTTCTGCTATGTGTAATTACACACAGCAGCCCCAGGAACACCCTGTGCTCCCGACACAGGACGTAGGAACTGGGGAACCCACAAACGTGGGCCATTATACGTTGGCCATTACATCATGCCCTGAGGAGCCACAGGAGCTGGAGCCCTGCTTGGCCACAGTGGGACACAGAACCGAGCACAGAGCGCCAGATCAAACATCCAGGGTTTGGGTCACAGAGCTGGTGCTCCATCCGAGCCTGCCCAGCCTCACACAAACCAGCCTCACTTCCTCTCTCTTCCCATGGGCTGAACATCAGTGTTTTCACTGCAAGATCCCACATCTTGGTGTCCAAACACCTGAGGACACCATGAGACACATTTCAGCTCAGCCCTGAGCTATATCAGAGGAGGGCTGGTCCAGCTGAGCTGTGGCCATGCCCATGTCCCCTTCATCTCTGGATGTCTGCAGCCATTGCTGGGTGTGATCCTAGTCGTGAGCTACAAATCAGCTTCTCAGCTTTCCCCTGGACTGCTTCACCACCATGGCATTGCCTTTGTCAACAAACCCAGCAGCCAGCGTGGCCAACACCAAACCTGCTCACAGCCCCCTCAGCTGCTGGTTTTGCAAAGCTGAATTATCTCCCCTCCCAAATATCTCCTAGAAGAGCAAGATAAATATTCCATGAGCACTGACTGTGCTACTCCAGTGACAGGCTGCTGGCAGGGAGCCCAAGGCAGGCCATGCTCTGGAGCTACAGCACTGCAGGGCTCAGCCAGCACAGACTGCCAGTCCACAAAATACACCAAACCCACCAGAATGGGTTAACAGGAAACAACACAACTTCCCTCAAGACCCACCTGAGCTGTCCGAGGCTGCTCCCGATGGAATTAGCCAGGAATGTGACAGCTGGTCACTAACACAGATGTGGAACCTGAGACTTACGTGAAAGATCATGTTTTCCTAAACAGCCTTGGAGTTAGGGAATACACCTCAAGATCCAAATACCTCACTGTGATATTATGGTTTATTTCTCCTCTTTTTGGTGCTATAGTTCTTTCTGTCCTCACGTGGGGTCTGCTGGGGGGAACAGTTCAAGTTCCTCACACACACAGTCCCTAGAACACAAAATGCCACCAGATCTTTGACTGGCTCTCGCTCTCCAGCAACCAAAACAAGCTCATATTCCTGGCACACAGAGATTCTGCTGTTAGTCTATTAATCTTTACTGATTAACTGCTTAATGATTAATGAACTAATTAGTCATGCAAAGGGTTAGATGAGATGTCAAAAACATACTGCTTTGGTTTTCCATTACAGATTCATGGCTACATGGAAATTCCTACAATGCCACTGGGAACAGACTGGGAATGGACACCAGTGCAGTGGTCTGCCAGGGTAAGGTTAAATTAACTGTAGTCACTTTCCCTCCTCAAAGATCTAAACTGCAAACTGGAAAACCTCGTTAAGAGAGGAGATCTCATTAAGTGTTACCCCTGCAGGCAGCACAAGAGCTCTGTGCTGCGGGCACACCATTAGCATTCTGCAGGAGGCAATGGGATCGTGCCCATGGGGCTGGCTGGGAGCCTGTGGAAAAGATCCTGCAGCCAGAAGAGAGCCCAGAGCTGCTGTAGGACCCAGAGCAAAGGAGTCCTCCAGTGACAGGCTGACAAATTGGTTTAGAGTTAAGTTTCTTGACACCTAGTCTGGAAGAAAAGGGCTGCTCGGGATGGCAGAGCCGTGTCAGAAGTTCAGAGGAAGGTGGGGAGCGATCACAATGTGAAAGGGGAGATGGGCGGAACCAACAGCACAGAGCAGCAGAACTCCAAATAATCCTGCCAGCTAATCCTGAGGCAGCAGGAGAGGAGAGCACACACCCAGCAGCATCTGGATGCAGGAAGCACACAGCAGAAACTAAAGAACAAACATGGCAAGAAGAGAGGCAGCCACTGCTGCCTTTTGATGTGGTCACTATTCTGAGGACTGTGGAAACAGTTCATAGAGGCGCTGAGGTGGAACAACACAGCTGTTAAATACTGCTGGATAAAATACTCAGAGAACACGTTAAAAAAAAAAAAGATTCTTGGGTGCATGGTCCTCATTTTCCAGTTCCTGACTTGACAACAGGGGCTTTCACCCTGTTTCAGATCAGTCACCCAGCAGAAAACCTTACATTAACCCCTTCACACTAGAGGAAGCATCAGCTCACACTGCCCAGGCTGGTGGGGAGCAACATCCAGTTCCCAGCTCTGCCTCCTAGCTTGGAAAATCCTGCTGATCCAACAGCAGTATGGATATATGGGGAGGAAGGGAGATCAAAATTGTATTAAACACAGGTTTAAGTATATCTGCCCCAGTTTGTTTAAAAGGACAAATTCCACAGTGCTTCAGTCACCCAGGTCTTGTGTCTACTCCTACCTCAGGGCAAGCACCAGATAATTTGGAACAAATTAAAACCTTGTAAAAAACACCACTTACTGCATTTGTTTCAAGGCAGCAAACAACAACCAAAACCAATCTTACTCTAAATTCCTCTCTGGAGAGTCACTGCACGTGACACCCTGTGCAAGAACCCAGGGTCACTTCCTGTAAATCAGATCATCACTCAAAGTGCCCTGAAAGTTAACAAATCCATCTAGAACAAGGGACATGTACAGCAAAAGGATTAAAATGCCAGTAAAGCTGTCATTTGTGTTTATTGTGATATAAAGACCTACGATGGGAAGCACAACAAGCCTCGGCATTAAACAGCCTGTGCACAGCTCACATCCTGCATGTTCCTGTCCTTGGCACCCTGTTCTGCACAACCTCACACACTCTGGCAGTGCCAAGTTCCACAGCTGCTCAAACCTGGCCATGAACTGTTCTTCCAGAACACAACAACATCAGTATTTTAAGAGTCATGAAGCAAATTCAAATAGTACAAAAAGTAACTCAGAGAGACCCTTCTGAACTACTTCAAGTCTCTGGAGTTACAATAGGACGAAAAAAGCTACGGCAGGATGTTTCACTCATTTAACTTGCCATCAAAAAAAGTACTGAAGTGCGAAGCCTGATCCTCAGACATATAAGATCTCTTTCTTTACTACATGTTACTGGAGCATCCAGCACTGCAAAACAAAACCTGCTTACAGGAGGGCTGAATACACACTCTCAAAGGTGCACTAGAAAACCATGTCTGACCTCAGCCTCTGGATGGGGATCCCACAAGGACCTGCTGGCTGATGCATGATCACTCCAATCATGTTTTCCCTAAGAGACAGCAGTAATTATTCTGCCATCTTCAGCTGTGACACACTGCTCACCTCACCAGTAACGGAGAGGCTGAGGCAAAAAGAGAGCACAGACAAAGGGAGCACATACCAGACACCTGTATCCAAGGGGATCAAGTCCATACCCCAGCTCAAACCCTGAGAGGTCTCAGAGTGATTGTTCATCCATGGGCACAGGTTTAAGGAAAAGCCCTAACAGTGCTTGAGACCTGAAGTTTGGAATTTCAAGGATCCACTCTTGGGTCATGATCCACCCTCCAGCCCAATAATCACCCAATTGGTACCAATTAATGTTCCCACAATTACTTTTAACCTTCCCAAAGTACAGTTGGAAGCCAAGGCCTTTGACAGCAGGATACTGTGTTCTGCTCCCCTCTCAGGGATCCCAACCAAAGGCTTTCACAGAGTATTGGCCTCCATTAAAAATGTATTCAGCAACTCATCTCACTGCAACCAGAGCTGCTGCAGGGAAACAGGCAAATCATAAACTGGATTTGCTTCCAGTAGAAGAGATGGATCACTGATTACTCAAAGCAGATATGAAACATTACTGGTAAAAAGTGCTTGGACAGGCAGATAGAAGGTTCTTCTGAACAACTCAAACCTTCCAGCTAATCTTTATGACATTTGGAGAGGAAAAGAAAACTGCAGTTACTCAAAATAGCATGAATCAGCAGGAACAGGCCAAGGAAATAACCTTCACTCCAAACACTAGTGAGCTTCACGTAGATTGCCATGCAAATTACATGCTTAAAACAGATCAATTTACAAAGCTATTTCACACACAACAGCCCCAGTTACTTCCCTGAAAGACTACAGTAATTAAACACCCAAAAATTATACCTTGAAGGGGATGTTTTTCCTCAGCCATTTGTTCTGAAACACACTGGCACCCTAAGAGAGATAAAGCCCAGCTCCTGGAATGCCCCAGAGAAAGGTGAGCTTAGGTATCTACTTTGAGCCAGCTGAGGCTCCAGAGTGTAAGGTAATCAAACCCAGCTCTTGACCCGACACACCTTCCCTGCACTATGACCCTGGCAGAAGTTCCCACTGGAATCTGCCAACACATGTCTAACATGAGATGACTCAGAATCATCCCCAAAAGGTTCAAATCAAAGTGATTCCAGTATGGCTGCACATAAAATGCTCATGGGGGAGTCATGCCCCCACACATCTCAGGACACCACATGTCATACCCGAGATCTCCACACAACAGAACCACCAAAGATGGTGAGAAATCTTTGGGGATCCTATTACACAAGCGACAGGTCCCAGGTGAGTCAGCCTGGCTGCACATTCGAGTGCTGCCGTGCACCCAGCCCTTCATTTGACACTTTTCACACACACATTTTTAAATACAAAGTGTACGTAGTTCGACTCACCTTAACACAGACACCTACTACTGCTCTGTAGGCTGTACAAACTGTGAGGATTAAGGACTAATTCCACCTCCAAGAGACTTTTTAATTGCTATTGTGCGCAGCCAACCTTGTAACACCCACAGATCTTTCTTTTGCAAGGAATCCACTCCAGTGCCTCCTCCGATGCCATAATGACCCGATCACCTGCATCACCAGGAGGCAAACACCACTGTAAAACTGTAACACTGTGGCACAACCAAGCTCCAAAAATCTTACAAAAGCTGCTCTTGCCAAACTTGGCTGCAGGGAGGTGAGCGTTCCTCCCTGAACACACTGCAGGCCTGTTCAAGCAAGTTGAGATACCAAAACAAGCTGAAACCCTCTGGAGAGAGGAGAGGGAGTACAGTTTTGTGCTGCTGACAAATGTTCAAGTCCCATCTTGGGGAAAAAAAATTTAAAAAAAAAAAAAAAAAAAAAAAAAAGCAGAGGCTATTGTGTACTTCCCAGTATGGCTACTTAATTAAAACTTGTATGAAAATAAGTAGGAAGGACATTCCAATATAATTTATTTATCCCGATGAGACAACAGAATTTGACACAAAGAAGAGATTAACTAGACACCAAGAATTCAACAGAAAATCACCCCAAGACAGAGAGACCCACAGCCTACAGGCCCACCTGCTGGAGGCTGTGCAAAAATGGTTGAAGATGGGCCATTGCAGAAACAAAATCATCATTTTCCCCATTATCTGCCCTAGGATTTCTCATTAACAGATCTGCAGAGTTCCATCATTTAAAGTCCAAGGCAAGGCAAGCTATCTTTGCAGAAGATAAGAGGGTTGGTAACCTTTGCCCAAGCTGCAGGTTTCCGTGCAATCTGAAGGGGTTTCAACCTGCCTTTTAGACGCTGTTACCTTGCTCTCAAGGTTCCTGTTATACAACAGCCCATCTTAGGGTTAGTAGAGGAAAAAGGAATTATTTTTGTGCATGCTTAAACTGCATTGTTTGGTGTAGAAGACTTTTAGAACCTTATAGAGAGTTCTCTTCCGAGATATCCCCACAACCAAAACTAGCAGGTGTTTTTAACTGGGCAAAATAAAAGGTTACTACCTGCTACCAAGGTTGGAGATTCCAGGAATACACCTCTCCTGGCATCATCTACAATGGATGCCGAAGCCATTTCCCTAAACTGACCTTTATCCAGTGGAGTGTGTGACTGAAGCCCTGACTGCATCACAGACGCTGGCAGCTGCTGCTCACCAAGACTCTGCTGTGTTCAGCTTTGAACCAGGCTCCATCTGCAACGAAACAAAGTACAAAATGGTTTCTTGGCTGACTTCCACCTTGTGTGCACGCAATAACAAAAAAATATTCTTTAGGCAAACCATGAAATTAATTAATCTTGCAAAGTTTCTTATGAAAAAGAGAGATTTCTGTTTAGTTCTGTAGACCTTTCCATGCTGCTCCTCTCCCTCCTCTCAGGGACAAAGTTGCTTGGACAAATGGTTCTTCCCTTGATTTGTTTCCTGTCTTCCTTATGCTGTTCCTCCTCACCCCTCTTTTTTCTTTTAATGCTTTTGTTCTACATCTTCCTGTGCATCACTGTACACCATTTTGTAACAAAGAGCACCCATGAACTGCCTGAAATTGCCCATTGTGAGGAGAAATCACACTATGAAAAGCCAGAGTCCACCAAGGAGTCAGAGGAGTCCTGCAACTTTAATCGAATAAAGGGGGCATGGTCACTGGGGCATATCACTGTGGGGTTTTCTCTCTCAAGGTTTTGGAGGAGGAAGCCTCCTTTCATCCCAAACTCCTGACCACAAGTTGCCCTTTTCCTTTCCCCTTCGGCTGAGGTACTAGGAAGGTTCAGCCTTCCCCAGGCACCTACCACATATTCCCCCCTTGAACACATCATTTCCCCCCCAAGTTCAGAAGCTCAGGCAATAGACTTTGAGCAGACCCATTTGCCTATGACCCTTAAGTTCAAACTGTCTGGGCTCCGTGACAAACTTGCAGCTTCAAAGACATCAACACCCATACCTTCACCCATCAAATTGCTCATAAAGATATGATAACACATCTTTCTCATCACCTTCAATTGTCAAATTGTGAAATGACAAACATATTTCAAGTTTATGTTAGAACATGTGGGGAAAACCCAGCACATCTTCCTGAGGGGTTCTGTAAGCTTGCCAAAAAGCAGTGCTGTCACAGAGCTCCGCACCTGCTGAGCAGGGCTCAGAGCTTCTGCACCATCAGTCTTGAATGAGAATCATGCCCTGCACCCCGACAAGCACAGAAACAGAGAGGTTAAGTGATTTGCCCAAGGCCACTGGATAAGTCACTGGCAGAGCCAGGGTTGGGTTTCAGAAGCTCCTGGCCAGCATCCTGCATTCTATTACAGCTGCACAAAGCATCTCATTTAACACAGGCCTGACAAAGCAGACCGCAGAGGAAGAACATCAAAACCCCTCACATCTGAAACAACACCAACCAATCCCCTCCTCTTGTTTAAGAGCAGGCAGCACTTCACACACAGGCTAATGTCATTACTCGGCCCTCAAACAACAGCTACACCGACAACAGAGCTGGGAAATAAATTGCAGCTCATTTTAAAATAGCATCAGTGCAAGTGGCTTTTGGAATTCACCATCCCAAACTGCAAAGAAAAGGTCCAGAACATTCACAGGCTGTCTCACATGGCAGAATTAAGTGAGAACAGCTTAGAAGTTACAGAAAATAATCTCTATGATACCTACAAACTAACACAGAGATGAACACAGGCCTGGGAGAGGTATGAAAGTGACCACACTCTAATACGAACGCCATTGCAGGAGCTGACAAGGAAAACCTCAAAACGGCAAAATACCACTCGACTTCTGAACCAGGCTTTGAGGAGAAAGATAAATAAAAACCCACAACCAAAATGAAAACCGTGGGCAAGCCTGAGCCAACACAGACATTTACAGGGAGTTAAATCCAGGGACTCCAGCAGCAGCCACACAGGTGGGGACTGCTTGAGGGCCAGGCTGCCACACCAAGTGCCACCGGCCCTGGTTCTCCACAGCCATGCACCCAGATCCACCTCACCCCACAGATCAAACACCTGCACTGTTACTCATTACCAGCACCATTCCCTGCCAGAGCTGCTAGTGCAGTTTGGCCTCTTCGGTTTCAAACCGTTCCTGCTGACACCCGAGCCAGCGGTGAAATGCTCCATTACCTGCTCCATTTAGCACAGCTCCATCCCGACTCCAAAGAAGGGATGCTATTTAAGCTGTAGGCATGAAGCACCAGGTGACAGGACCGAGAGGCCGATTTTTCTTTTTTTTGGAGGTCAAAATATGTTTTCCAAGCAAGTCACTGGCTTCAGAAAATTTTCCAGTATTTTCTGTTGCAGAATTATTTTTCTTTAATGCAGAAAACTACTGCTGCTCTGAGGGCTGCATAAACACTGACTGAGGAATAATCACCCCGCAGCCCTGAAGGCTATTTTCATCAACTTATAGATATGGAGGGGGAAAAACCGAGAGCAGGGCAACCAGCCCAAGGCCACGGCACTTAGTCAGTGCCCGGGGGGTCGAGGAGACAGGAGACAGCCGAGCTGCGCTGGCTGCCCGTGCCTTACCTCACCTCCCGGCAAACTACTGCGCTTTCCTTAAACTTCCAGACTGGAGGGACTCTGTGCTAAGTTCGACGATCACTGGCCGCGCATTCCGCGGGTGGGAGCAAGGGGGACGTTGATCCCCGCGGGGTTCGGGTCGGCGCTGCCGGACGCGCTGTCCTGCCGGGCTTTAAACTCCCCAAAACAACGCGTCGGGCTCCCCGCTCCGAGCAGGTGATGTTCTGAGAAGGGAAGAGAAAGGAAGGGAAGGCGTTCCGGGTGCGCCCGCGGTCAGCGCCGGCCCTCCTGTGCGGCTGGGCGGGCCGGGACACAGCCCTGCCCCGACCCCCGGCCCGCACCGAGTGGACACTTGTGGCGCTGGACGGAGCTGGCGGTGATGGATGCACCGCGTCCCCCGCGCCACCGCCCGCAGCCCGCAGCCCGCCGCCCGCCGCCCCTCTCCGGCAGCCCTCGCCCCGCAGCAGCCGCCGAAAGGGAGCCCCCCGGTCCCAACCCCGGCCCCACCTGTGCCCGCGGGTCTCCGCTCGCTCAGCGCCTCCCGCGCCCCGCCGGCCCCGCGCCCGCTCCTGCTCCCCGGGAGCCGCCGCCAGACCGGCCGGACGGGTTCCCCAGGTTCTCCGGGCGGGGAGCAGGGGAGGGGCAGCCCGGCCCCGGTCGACGCAGCGCAGCCGCTCCCGCCACCGCCTCCCCGCTCGGGCTCGGGGGCGGCGGGACCCTCCGGCGGCTGTTGGCACCGCGGGAGATGCTGCCGTGCGGGGCCGGGGGTCTGGCACCCACCGGAGGTGCTCCGGTGGTCCCTGATCCAGCGCCAGCCCGGGGAAAGGATGCGGCGAAGCTCTGGTGATAGCTGGGACCTCCCTCCTGTCGTTGTTCTAGGTGACAGGATTGCTTTATCCCTCCTGATTCACTGGATGGTACAGCATTACAGAGAGTTTTGGAACGGCTACAGGATTTTAACCTTTTGGCCTTTTAAAAAGCTCAGAATGAACTCCTGGTTCCTAAATCTTTTTGAGGAAGGATTGGAGATTTGGGGGATATTGAGAGAGAGTTGGAGAGCTGAGAGAGCTCTGGAGTGATATTAACCGATGGTTTTGCTCGTTAATTAACAGATAAATTAATTAAGAGATAAAGTAGTCATATTTAGGGATGACAGTAGTGCTGTTCTGCCATATGCACATTTGTTCACAAATAATGCAATTTAGGGCAAGTGAAATGCAGATATGGTTACTCATCTGATTAAATAGAAAAAAATGGAAAATACTCCCTGTCTCTTGAAGTGATGATGGGCTGCTGCTCTGTACTAAAAGTGATCTTTGTTTTGGACTGGCAGGTATTGGAGAGATGACCTGGTTTATTTTTCAGCAACAACAATACTCAATTTTCTTGTGCCAGAAAAGTATTGTTCAAGCAGACTTGTTTTTCCTACACCAAAAATGTGATGCTGAGTTCCAGAGCCGTGTCTTTCAGCACTTTTTTGTTTCACTGCCTGCCTCAAATTCCTCACACCAGAATAAAACCAAAGTTAATTAAAATCAGAAACATTTTGGCTTAGCAAAGCAGCAGAGGTTGCCGTGCCTTCAACAATTCCAGTTCTGTGCAGGATTTTAATTCCTGTCCAGGGCTGAACATTTGGCTTCGGCTTTACTTTTCACAAGGTTGCTGCATGCAAAGCCTGGTTTGTGAGACACCCTGTCAGGAAGGAGTTTACTGGAGATAAAAGGGCCCCTTAACAGTGATTAATGGCCCAACCCAAATATTAGTTTTACACTTACTAAGTACAGGTCCTTGTCTGAGGGAAACAGCAGCTGTTCATTATGCTGGGGCCATGAGGAGGAGCATCTACCACTGCCCCTCTCAGACCCTGGTCCTGGTCAGTCCCAGCAGGTATTTCCAATTCTGCTTCAGCAGTTTTCTCCTCCATCCTCTCCTTTATTCCCCACTCTCATCTTTCACTCAGGTCTCTTTGCCCCAAAATAGCAACATGCCCTAGTCAAAAATACTCTCCTTTCTGTCCAACTGCTCCTTCTCTTCTTCCCACCCTCTATTCCTGTTTGTCTCGTTTTGTCAGGGTTTGGGACAAACCACATCAGATCTGACATTTCCTGGGACGACAGGAGCCCTTGAGCAGCAGTGGTCCCTGCTGAGCCTCTCTGTGCTGCCAGCCCACACAAACACACCGTGTGCACCATTTCCACTTGGATCACACCCAAAACTCTGAGCACTGCTCTGCCTCCCAAAACCAAAAGCTGTGTTTTATTTTGACCACCAATCCAGTCCTTTCCCAAATGGGCTGTAGAAAACAAGTATATAGTATTCCAAAGCCACCCCCGGCTGTCAGTATTAACGCTGGCTTTTGTAAAGCAGTGGGCAGATGTTGATTTAAAGAAGTGAGCACTATGTCAAGGCAGGGTTTACCCCACTGGTAACTAATTATTCCCAAATATTGCTGGGTAGTGGATTTGAGCCTGGCACTAGCAGCTGTTCCTGTGTAGCAAGGGCTGTACATATCAGTAATTCTATATTTAAGCAGCTCTGAACACACATATTTATTGACATTCCTATTTGATTAATTTCCTAATATGCAGAAACCAGGGGATGGTTCAGCTTGTCTTTCTATGCAATCCTCTTCCCATTCATCTTTCCATTGCTTTCTCTATCAATTAACCCAAATGGGGCGTTTAATTCTCTATATCTTTTAGCTAATCTGGAATCAAAAGTAATTTAGATGGTAATTCTGAAAATTATTAACTTGAGAAAAGGGCAGATGCTATAGCTTGTATAGTTTGTAGGCAGAAGATAAATGGTGCCAATTCTGCATGCTAAAAGAATTGTGTGTTTCTATATTAAAATGGCAGGGGGTGGGGTGTTCCTCTTCTTCCTTTTTCCCTCCCCCATTTAAATTAAAAACTTTCAGGCAAAATTGATAGATTATAGGTCTTCCTAGGCTAAAGCCCTGTTTCATTGTCAAGGAGGCTGAACCCAGATCTTTTGGAAGTTTCAATTTCCTAACATCGATATTTAAAAGAGAAGGAACCAACAAATCAATAGCAGCCACAGCTCCGGAGATAAACCCTCAGGGCAGAGTGATACCTATGCCTTCGTGCCTCCTCACACAGCGATGTGATTTCAGATGGAATATCGATCACTGAATCAACAAAAGGGGTGGTTTCACCTTGTGCCAGAACCTTAGAAGTTCTTCTGAGAACGGATTAGCAGGAGACTCATGTGTTTGTGTACAGTTTCTCCAGCGAGCTTTTCTCTGCCCAGGTACTTTCCTTCATCGTGTCTGGCTTGCCAGAGAGAGCTCAGCTTTAAATGAGGCTCCTTTCCAATTGAATTGTTAATCACCACAGCTGGGGTTAGGGCAGCTCAGCAGGGAATTCCACAAAGACAGAACAGTGCCTGCTAAACTGCACTTGGAGAGTGCCTGGTTATTCCTGGATAAGGGATCCTCTTGTGCTTACAGACATACAGAAATCCTAATGCAAATTGTATGGCATGGACATGGAGGTCTGGAGATTTTTCCTGCTCCAGCTATTCAAAAAATGCTTCCTGTGCATTCCCCTTCCTGGCTGTGATCCATCAAACCTATACACATGGATTTTATGTAAGTCCCTGTTTCTGTAAAACTTCTCACCAAGCCTGGTAGGGACATTTCCCAGCTGGAGAGCAGCTTTTTTCTCAGGTTGTGAAATCAGGGGTTGACGTTTTTAATGGACACAGAATGGGGCCCTTGACTCCACCTGAATCCAAATCTGTTTTCTTGAGGAGCTCCGATGTTACTCCTTGCTCCTGCCAACAGATGGGGAACCACACCACCGAATTCCTGGCATGAGTTCTGCAGAGCAGCATGGACTGACCTGCTGTTCCCAGGTTTGCTGCTGCTCCTGACAGGAGCACATTTGGCTTTCAAGTAATGCTTTTAAGGCATTAGGTTTATGTGCTGTCACTCAAGATTGGTTCAGGAAACAGGAGGGAATAAACAAGTTGTTCAGCCGTTGTGGTGCTTTGTGAGTTACTGGGATCCAGAAAATTATACATGCTGCTGTAGAATATGCACATGGTCTTGCAGGGGAATTTGGAAATGAAGGAAACCGAAAATCACTGACTTGACTCCTGTGCCTGTTTCCATCGTATTTCCTTTCTGAATTTCCCCCAGAAGAGCAGAACTGATTTAGTCATGGAGCTGTGCAGGTGTTCCAACACTTCATTCCTTCTCAGGTTCCCACTTGGAATTTGAGTTAGAAAGTGAGTTTTGCTCACAGATTGGTCTCCTTTTGAACATGGAAATGTTCCCATCAGAGTACACTTAGGAAGTATTATTTTTCTGGTTTGGTGGTAGTTTTGGGTTTTGGTGGGGGTTTTTTTGGTGGGTTTTTTGTTGTTTGTTTTCTGTTTTGTTTTGTTTGGGGTTTTTTGTTTGTTTTTTTCCTTTTTTTGTTTGTTTTTTTTGTTGTTGTGGTAGTGTTTTTTGTTTGGGTTGGTGTTGGTTTTTTTGGGTTTTTTGGTTTTTACAGTAGGTTTATTGTCTTTTCATTTTTTTCTCCCTATGAGTCTGTGTTGCCACAAATCAAAATTCAGGCTTTTCTGGCTGTCACTCTTCCTTGCTGCATCCTGCCTTCTGTGATTGTGATGAGTCTTTCCCTAAGGGAGCATTATTCCTGCTTAGCTTTCACCCAGTGTATCCCATTGTTCAGCTCTGAGCAATTGTTTGGGGATATTATTGATTTTATGACTTGCATTGTTGTCTGCACAAAACCAGGCCCATTTGGGGTAATTTGCTGCTTTCATACTTTCTGAGGGAAGGGAATGTATGTTGGCTTGACTAAAGCAGCAACAAACCCCCGCTATTATTTTATGTGGTTTACAAAGGGAATCCATCTCGTGTTTCCCTGGAGGCACTTCTGGGATCAGGAATTACTACATTACTCAGAGTCCTTTGTGCGGGGGTTTACTTTGGGATGTTATCCCAGATAGTGCACACTGCTGTTCTCCTGACTGGCTGGCCTGATAAAATGACGGGAGAAACCAGTTTGCCAGGCAATTCCAGCTGTAATTCCATGAAAATTTGCCGTAGCAGGGGAATCCTCTAGGAGAGAGTGAGGTATAACAGCAATAATATTACTTACAATTTCAAAGCATTATACAAAGATTAAATCATCTCTGAAGCAATTCCAAGAGATACGTCCTAGTAAAATGATTCCAGTGACTGAAATGCTGCTCACACTCTGGCTGGCAGGGAATATGATTAAGGAGAAGAAAGTAAGAACACTAAGGACAAATTGTGGCTGCAGGGTATGCATCCAGATGCTCCTAATGGATTATTCTGCCCTACAATTGCTCTCTTGCCACGTGGGCGGCCTGTCTGGGCAAGGAAGCACAGGTCTGAGACATAAAAGGAGCAATAGCTTGTGTGGATTGTTATTTTTCCTCTGTTGCAGGAACAGCTTGCAAGAAGCTCTGTGCACAGATATCCAGCAGTGGTTCCCTGCACATGGAACAGGTGAGGAGCCACTTGTGAGCAGCCAGGTCCTGCCATGGGACCACACAGTTCCACTGGGCCTGGGAAGGCAGCTGCGCCCAGGATCCACAGGGTTTATCCAGCATGTAGCAGCATCTCTGTTTTACCAGAGACATGTGAAAGTGAGTTAGTTTGTTTGGTTTTGAGGGAAGTTGCTGCTTTTAGCCACCTCTCAATGTCATTTTAGGTAATATGTTAATGAGTGGGTCTGTAGCAACAGCCATGGCTGTACATATATACATACAAATGTATGTATGTGTGTCTGCACACAAACACACACACACATACATATACATACATACATACGTATATATATATAGATATAGATATATAGATATATATATATGAGGCATTACAGTCAAGTGGCCACATAAATATATAACTTGTCGCAGCATCCTTCTTCTTTTCCTGGCTTACAGCTTCCATGGTTCTTTTGCAGGCTCCATATACACAGAGAAAATTAATTCTTTTTGTCTTTATCCTCTTCCATGTACAAAGGAAGGTGCCTTATGGAAGCTAAAATGCTGGTCCCTATCGGTGTGGCTTGAAGCCTGAAATAAAGGGGAAAGGATTCCAGGAAAGGAATCACTGAGCAGAGCTCATGTGGAGCCATGGCAAAGATTTATTTGAAACAGAATGAGAGCAGGGAGAGGTTGTACTGGCCAGCTGAGAGTTGGACTTTGCTGATTCCTTCCAATTCAGGATATTTTATGATTCAATTCAAGACTTAAAATTAATATGCAGAGACGCATGAGCTAACTAGAAATTCACCCACTCATCCTACTTTAAGCTCCCATTACTGCTTAAAATGGCTGATTAATGATGTTAGACGGCGATAGCATTCATTTGATTAAACTCCCAAAGTATGCGCAGTGGAAATGCCTAAGCACTGGATGGCTGGTAAGTGTGATTTATGCTTCGTGTGTGTTGATCTATAAAAATGTCAGCAATCTTGATGTAGGCACATCTGCATTAAATTTGTACAGCTTCTCCAAAAATGCTGCTATTTGGACCCAGAAAATCCATAATATATTCCTATTATAGGCGTGTGCCCACAGGAGGATGCATCCAGCTCTGGCTGCTGAGAAGGGAGGCAAAGCTCCGCCGCAATCCAGGGGGACTCCATGTGGATGTGCAGCCACCCACAGAGTTACACGTGCTGGAGTTTTTGCCAACACAGAATACCTTCACTGATGTCTTTTTTCTCTCCCTACTAATCCTCCTCCCACTCAGCAAGGAAAGTAGCTGCACAGGCTCACACACATGCCATGTTATCAGCCTTACTCTAGACCAATGTAACACATCTCTGGAGAACTGTTCCTGACTCTTGTTTGGGGAGGTGGGGAATTGGATTCCCTGCAGTGTTCAACCTGCATCCTCAGCAAAACAACACATTTCGCTTCTGGTTGATTATGATGTCCTGTTCTTACTCTCAGAATTCCTGCAAATGGTTGTCTTGCCAGAGAAGCTCCGAGGAGCCTGACTTGGGTGGATGGAGCTGTGCTGTCCCCAGCTTCCCTCTGCCATGTGTTGCCATCCCCATGAGTGTCAGCAGAAACAGCTGTGTTCAGAATTTAATGAACAGACAAGCAAAATATGTTTGTCTGGTAAGAAATGCCAAGCTGCTGAACCTCAGGTAGCCTCAGATGGATCTGTACATCTTTCTTGCTGATGAAGATTTATCTCCAGATCTTTCCTTGTCAAAGAAGGAATTTGCTCTTTTGAGGGTCATTTGAGCCCGTGAGGCATGCAATCCCCTGCCTGGAGAGCATGTTCTGCCACTGGCATTAGCTGCTACCTGGAGGGTCTTCTGGCAAGAGGAGATGTCACTCACTGCATCCTTCTGGCTCTTTGTCCCAGCACACCAGATGGAGGTAAACATGGAAGCACCAGGAGAGCAGTCTCTACATGATGTTCAGCCACTTCAGCACTGAATTTCATCCATGGCCCCAAGAAGTTTAGAGGGTGCTATGAAGAAGTGTAAACTTATAGAAAAAAGTAGTAAGGCAGATAAGGTTTTAAGGCAAGAGGAAACATGACAAGATTCACATAATCTGGCACTTGTCGCTGTTGAGCCGCTAGCAGAGAAAGAAGATCCAGGTTCAAAGTGTGGCATCAAGAAGAAGGTTTTATTATTTAATTCCATCTTATATAGACTTTATATAGACTTTTCAAAGGTCACCCAGATTGGTCAGTTCGAAGCCTCCCCCTAGGCCTGATTGGCCAGGCCTGAACTGTCCATATCTTGAGAAACTGTTTTTAATAACATCCAAACTTTATCTTTGTTTATAAAACACAGGAAGAAGAGAGAAAAGAATTCTCATGGGAAAGGTCTGTGCTTGCCACAGGCACTGGCCATTTTTGGTTTGCCAGAGTAAGTGTCTCTACTCTCCTGTGGCTGATTGAGGAAAAATGTCCAAGAGTGTAATTCAGAGGCTGAGTGGATTGAACTGATTCCTCTTCAGAGCCTAAGTTGGCTATAAAGAGGAAGTATAAACCATCAAATTCTTCTTTTTTCAGGGGAAGACCTTTCAAAGTAATCTCAGATTTTACATTTTTGCACAATTCTTAATCCCATTCTATTCGTTTGTTGTATTTTGGGCAAGTCTGGAACCTGTGGCACCCCTTGACCTCACAGAAGTGCATCAGCTCCATGACTCACCTTTGAGCATGACTTATGGCACACAGAGAATATGGGGTTTTTGTAACAGATCTCTGGCAGAGGGGTTATTTCCCCATGTTTTTGTGTGAATTAGAAGAATCTGGGATACCCTTTGTAGACTTTTTTTCATGCTTCAGTGTTTGACTCACGACTCTAATCCGGTGCCTTCTTCATGGCTTTATGTACCTCTCACCCGCCTACAGCTCAGATTGATTTTCCTCCTACTCACCCTTTTGCTCACTACTCTCCTCCCAGTTTTTCTCCAACTAATCCCTCTTGCTTCCCTCAGCTCTGTTTTGTTTGTTCCCTGTTCTTCTTCCCTCTTCTGTGGTGCTCAGTGTGTCCAGCTGGGGTATGCTGGGCCAGGAGTCCCACATGGGCTTTACAGCCAAGGGGGAAATGAATTGCTGGGCTCCTAGGCAGACTGACACTGAGTACTTCCAGGAGTATTTTGGAATATGGATTTTCTTAATTGGCATTCCTTATCCTACACCAGAACTCTCTTGTACTGTTAATCCTAAATAATTAATTATCAGATGGCTCTGAATCTGTTTTGGAGAGAGAGCTTGCTTTTCCCAAACCATCCCCAGTCTCTGGGGACATTTTGGGCAGCTTGAGTTGAAGTTAGACGTATAGTATGAGAGAACAGAGGGAAAATACTCTGGCTGTTTTGCACATGGTTGTCGCTGTTGAGCCGCTAGCTGAGAAAAGACCCAGGTTCTCAGACAAGGAAAGAGAAAAGGGTGTCTTTATTATTTTGATTTCCATATATATAGAGTTTTCAGAGGTCACCCATATTGGTCAGCCAGAAACCTCCCCCTAGGCCCAATTGGCCAAGCCCGAACTGACCTAATCTGGAGACGTTGTTTGCAAAACATCCAAACTTTATCTTTGTTTATGAAATGTAGCAAAATGTTCTCACGAGAAAGACCTGTGCTAGCCACACATGGTTGCTTTCATGGTATGCCCTACAGTCCCCTCAGCCTGCAATGAACTGTTTATATAGATAGTTCCACTAAGTACAGACAACTGATTAATTTCCCTACTGCACTCACACTCACAGAAATCCTAGTGAAACACGTTAATATTCTGCAATTGTCTTGCTGCAGTATCCACTGCTGCAGTATTGCTGTGGGTTAAGGCTCCTTGGGAAGATCAGTCAATAACATGTGCTCTGACAGTTTGCTTTGGTTGAATGCACAAAGTTTTTTAAAACAATATAAACCCAAATGGAACCAAAAAGCTCACTGAATAGGAATATCCAATGCCTCAGCGTGAGCGTGTGGCATGGGTGCCGCATGGTGGCAGGCACTTCGTGAGGTTGGAGCCCAATCTTCCATCCCTTTCAAAGGGATGCTGTTGTTTTCTGTGCCTGAGGACCTTCCAGGGTCTCCAGGGTATTAGCATGTTTCATTCAAGAGCATGTATTTCCTTAAAGATTTGATTTGGGGGCATCACCTGAAGCAAACCACAAAATTTTTCCCTAATCTTCATAGCCCTGTATGGATATGGTTGAAAGTTTCTTACACCTCTTTTCAGGAACACCTGTCAGTATTGTCTGAATTCACACAACTGAAATGAAGGCACAGAAATGGTAAAGCTCATGGCTGCTTTTGAGAGAGGGCGATCAAACGTGTCTCTTTTGGATGGGAACAAAGATGGGGAGCTGAGATTTCTCACCAAACCCCCTTGAAGTACTTTGTCTGTTATTAATTGCATGTTTGTCACACTATAAAGGGTCTAGATGTCATGTTTTGGGGATGACTCCTGTTCCTCCTTCAGACATGGTCAGGTGGGACTGTAAGTTTGACCTGCATTGAATTCTACGAGAAGCAAATGCCTGAGGTTGTCTGGATTTGAGGTAAGTGAATGAATTCTCCTTTAGAAGGATGACATTAAAAGTAGGGATAGCTCTAATAATGTATCTCAATTATTAACAGAAACTGACATCACTGGGAAGAGGGTTGGATCATCAAATCAGCTTTCCTAGTTTCAAATTCCATGATTTTCTCCATCAATCTCTACATTTCTCTCAGAAGTACTCCTATATTCTATGTTCCTTAGTAGAAGAGAACAAGGGGCTCAAAAAGCTCTTCAAATCAAGAATTTCAGTAATTGGAAAGCCAGCTGATTTGATTTTGATTAAGAAAGAAAAAACAGATACTCAAATGTATCAAAATCTCAGTTATGTCAGTAGGACCACAGTTAACAGTATCTGACTGACTGCATTTGGCTTTCATGTTGAAGTAGCTATAAAGTCCCTCTCCTTCCTGATTCACTGCTAGAATCATGGAATTGTGGAATGGTTTGGGTAAGAAGGGTCCTTAAAGCCCACATCAAATCCGACTTTTTTGTGGGACTATGATCCCTGCTCCCTGCTGTTCTGCAGAGTCCCTGCGCACACTGGTTAATCCCATAGTCGCAGCTGGAGATGAAAAGTAGTGACAGTAGCGTGGAAGATGTTAGCAAGTGTGATAGGCTGAGGATAATCATTCCTCTTGCCGCAGCCTGTGTGAGAAAAATCTGTCCTTGTGCTTCCAAAACCTCCCAGGAGGAGGAGGAGGAGGAGGACTTGTCCTAACTTGGATAAACCTCCTCAAAGCTGCTGTGCTGCACTTGGCATTTAGAATGGGAAAAGCCATTCCGTGCCCTGCAGACACGGGAGAAATGATTGTCAGCTGCAACCCAAACACTGGGGTTACGAAACCCCAAATGCAGGAGAAATCTCCACCCTGAAACGAGATATGCATGCCTGATTTGGAATTCCAATGGGATGGGTGGGGTGGGTGTGCTGATTCGTGTTTGGGGCAGGAATGATAGAGGATTTACAAAAGCTAGGCTCCTTCCCAGAGCTCCCCAGCTTGAACACGGCAATGTCTCCTTAAAGGTCTGCAGAGAAGGATTTTAGTGCAAATTCCCTGTTGATAATCCTGCAGAAATGGGCAACGCAGACAACAATCTGGAAATTTCTCTGAGACCCAAATTCCTGTGTCCCTGTTCCCAGGGGCAGGGCTCCAGAGCTCGACCTGACCTCTCCCTTCCTTCCTCTTTCCTTCCAGAAAGCATTGGTGCAGGATTTTCCCGGGGGTTATGCCAGCCAAAAGTACCCTTGCAGGATCCTGGACAAGGAATTGTGCCCTCAGCAAACATATTTCAAGCTTATAGAGAGCGTCCCATCATGGCCATGCACTGGGGTGGTGTGCTGCCAGCTCTTGAGGTGGCACATCAGCTTTAACATGATGTAAGCTAAGAAAAGCCATATTTGGTGGGGTAGCCCAATGCTGCAAGTACCAAATCTGCAGCCAAAAAGCCCTTTACAGGAATGTGCTGGTCTGTTGTCCCAGGGTTGTGTTTGTCAGAGCTCTTACTCCCACAGAGCCACCCTGGTATGGGCTGGGAGGGGATGAAAAGAGGATGAGGATTGCAAAAGAAATGCTTAGAACTGGATTCTTTGAGAGGTCCCACAGGTTAAGGAAATCTGGGGAGCTTGGGGGGACTGGGTGTGCTACACATTTGTAGCAGGAAAGGGACTGAAGGAGCAGGTTATGGGCCTGTAAAAGAACAACTCTCTGGAGAAGATGGATAGCTGACCCTTATTCCCTACGAACAGAATTATAGAGAGGCCAACAGAAAGTGGTAATTTTTCACCCTGGCCACTTCCAGAGAAAAGAGACCAAGCAAGATGAGCCTGAATGTTAATTACACCAGTCTTTTGGGTCCGGGGTTTTTCCCTCCCTCAAGGGGTGAGCAGCCCAGGGAGCATCAGGGAGAGCTTCTGTCCCTGCAGTGGACTGTGGTGTGGTGGAGCAGGAGGGACAGCATTGCTCTGGAGATGCCCCAGAGATTACAGGCTCTGGGCCTGACTCAGGCAGTGCGTGGCTCATGTGATTCATGTGCACCCCTATTCCCATGGAAGCTGCGTCAGTCTATCCCCAGCTCTCAGCTCCTGCTCTGTTGGATGCTCTCCCTCCCTCCCTGCCACCCACCCAGACAAGGGAGTGTCACACACAAGTGGGACTCACACTACTGAGTGAGCCTGACACGGTGTAAACCTGAGAAACTTTACTTCACAAAGGCTTCAGGTTTCTTTTTATTTTTTCACTTTCTCTTTTTTGCTGTCTTCCCCAGCGATGTCTGGCTGGGATTCTCAGTACCACATGCATCCCAACAAACCCAGGGTGTGTTAAACACAGGATGTGAAATCCATGTGAAAAACCATCTGCAGAACAAATCTCACGGTACTTGGATTGCTCATGGGCTAAGTAAGGTAAAACATTCTCAGGTTAAGTACTGAGCAGGAAGAAAAGGTGCTGCCCTGTGACAGCACTGCTCAGCTGGCCTCTGCCAGTGTCACTGCTCCCTGGGGACTCGGCCCTCCACTTCCACACTGTCCAGAACACTCCCGTGCCATGGGAGACGCTGACCTGGTAGTTGTCTGGAAAACGGGTCACTAATAATATCAAAGACATTTCAGAACAATTAGCATTTTGGCACCAAACCTCATGCAATTCTATTATTACTCTTTAAATAGCCCCAAAATGTTGGGTTTTCCCTTTCCTGTAAGCTACCTACTACTGACAGAAACACATGACTTCTCTCGACTTCTCCACGGTTAATCTTTCTTTTCTTGCTCATGCCTGCAGTGTTGTCACTGGGAACTGAGCAACAATTAACAATTTATGTTTTGTGGGAGCTGCATTCAACTTAGCTTATAGCTTTGATTAGTTTTCTATGACATGCTCAATAATGCATTTTAAAATACTGGCATGTTTTTAAATAGTTAATATTTTGCTAGTTTTTTGTGTTCTGAACCATGCTCAGCCCCCAGCTATTTCAATAATGCTTTAAGGAAGGTATATAGCGAGAACACAGAGGCAATTATGTTAGCCCAACAGCAACCTGATAAAATATTAACATTTCTTATTAAATTTTTCCAGAAGGGAGGACAAAAATCATCACTAGTGAGAAAAGCCTTTTTTCAGCAAAAGATTGTTAAGTAACACCATTAAATATTGAACGATGCTGAGGTGTGTCTATACACAGCCTCATTTTGGCTCAGTGTGATGCAGCTTTTATTTCCTCCTCTGTAGAAATCATGAAATCCTGTTTTAAACCACAATGGAAGAGCCAATCAGATAAAATCTGTACCTTGCCACTATTACTTTTATGATTTGTTCCATGGAATGAGTAATACAGCATGAACAGAACATTTTAAAAATCCCTTTGCAGTCACTGAAGTACAATAATTATTTAAAAGACACAGGAATTACAAAACTCCATGTGCAGCTGGTGCCATATCAAGCCAAAGGGAGCCTTGTCTGAGTGATTTTCACTTCAATGGCTGGGGACCTCTGGCTCTCATTTTGTATTTCACCAGAGCTGTTCAGAAAAAATAAATAATAAATTGAACAGCAAAAAGCAAGTCATTCTGGGCAGCCTCTGGCTGCAGTTTGCTCTCATAATGCTGTTTGGTGAGCTGGACACATCCAGCTCATTTCCTAAAGAGCATTTTCTGCTTAGGTTGGAGCTCTATTAATCTGTTCAAGCCAATTCTCTAAAATCCAAACCATCTGTATTTGGGAAGATCATGGTTTATTTGGATTTTCTTTGTATCTGCTGTCAGTGGATGATTAAAAGTACGAGGGATTTAAAGTGTAAAGTCTCTCTATTGGCATGTTACAGTGACCTTCTAAGCATCTCCCAGTATTTGGGTAACGGCTGGTACAGTTAAGTCCAGCAGGGGAGCAAAGAACCGCCACAAATACTGGAACTGGCTGAGAGTTTTGGTGGTGTAGAATGGCTGCAAGGAATGGGGATAGCTAAGCTTCACAGTGTTATACCAGGCGTTTTATTAGTAGTTCCTGAAGAGTCCTTGCAGAATATGCAGCAATGTTCAGGTAGCATTTTCTATCACAGGTACCTGGGATTTCTAGGAAGTGGTGAAGCAGTCACTGGAGATCTGGCCCAGCAAGCAATTCCTTCACGTTTTCTGCATGTCCTCAGGCACAAGTACCACCCAGCCCCGTGTGGTGTGGGGCAGCTGCTCCTCCTCAATGCGCCTCTCGCAGCAGGTGCTGCATCCTCCCGTACCCCGCTGCCTCCCATCCTGCACAGGTGGATGGAGCACCAGGTCTCACAGAGAATTGCCAGCCATAAAATATACTAAATCTATTTTTTCTCAGAAAATCATAAAGAATTCATGGGGCTTGGTTCTATAAAGGCCAGTTATAAATCAGCTGAGCCGCACCTGGAGATTTCTGATGTCAGCATTATCACATGAATTACATCTCTCCAGGGCCATCTATTATGGTAAACACAATTGCAGAGAAGAATTATGTATGTAACATGCACAGGCAAAAAAACAAGTAATCTTCAACTTGGATTTGATACTAAAGCTTTGCAATTCAGTTGGGTTGTTCATGGCAGAGAGCACTAATTTTCCGCTCTGGCCTCAGAGATCCTTTCATTGTGCTCGTGTCAAGTGTATTTTTCCCTGGGGAGCACCTGTTGGTAGGAATGCTGGCTGACTGTACACCACCAGCAGCCCAGGTGCTCTGAGCTGGAAGGAAAAACCATGGATGTGGTTCCAGAGAGACGTGAACATTTGCTGCAGCAAAAATCTGGATTCTGAGATTTCCATGTACCACCACTTTTACAGTGCTGGGATTACAGTCCAGTTAGAGCTGTTGAATTACAGTCACCTGTTTCTTTTTCATTCTGCACTTTAGATATAGAAACATTCCTGATAGTGCATGCCAGGTTCTTGATGGTTTCCAGCTCATGGTGTCAGCACAGAAAGATTTGGGAGGCAAAGAACTGAGATGTGGTTTTGGAACTGAATGAAAGGGCTCCTGAAATCCTGGGTTTCAGTGGTATCCAGGGGATAGGAGGTGGTGGAGCTGCCTCTCTTAAGACAACCAAGTAGGTAAGCGAAAAGCAGGGGGGAAAAAGCTACATCCAGAGCTGGGAATGATCTGCTGAGCTCAGAACAAAGGGGAATAAAACTGAATCTCTCTTGATGATGAGGCCTGTGGAATGATCCTGGTGTCAGGTGCTCCTGTGGACCTGACCATCCGAGGGTTTGCCTTGGCCAGGCAAACAGGAGCAGTTTGGCCACAGTGCTGGATAAGCCCCTGCCTCGCCATGCCCAGTATTGCCTGCACCACGTGAAGTTTATGGCTAGGAGGGACCTGTGGGAGGACAAAGGCTGATGCCTCCCCAAGCTGGACTTTAAGAGCTTGTGCTCAGCTCCAAGGCACTGCTGCCTGGGCAGAGGTCACATCCTTCCTGCCCCAGAAAGGGCTTTGGAAAGACTGGAAAAATGCTTTCTGGCCTATGGACTGCTGTGGAATCTCTCCAGAAAAAGGGATCTCCTTTTTTCCTGTCCACTTGGCTGTGTGGAAGAGAAACAGGTATAAAGTACCTGAGCACACAGAGCTGGGCTGCTGAAGCCAGAGCCAGTGGCAATTGTCCAAAGTGCCCAGAGCAGCTTTGTGTTGGGCTGTGGTGACAGATCTGTCCCGTGCCAGTGGCCCCACGTGCCTTTGGTAACACATTGCGCACTTAAAGGTAAATGTAATAGAGCATAAACGTGTCTGGGCACCGCTGCCATGGAACCTCCACATTAGCCTCCACTTAAGGACCATCATCCTGCCAGGAGATACGGAGATCATAAATTGGAGATTAGTGCAGGGAGGGACACGGCTGGGGGCAGAGCCAGCTCAGGGGCAGAAAACAAATCAAAAGCTTATTTAGAGCTAAAGAGTGACTTGATTTTGAACTGTCCTCGCTCCAAGTGCTCACAGCGTTTTGTTTCCCTCAAATATGCAACGACGAGGGAAGAAATGCCACGGTGGGCGACCACCTCCGACTGCTCCAGAGAGCCGCGGGCAGGGAGGGCTTCGCTCCTGCCCATCCCAAGCTCACACCGAGACACATCCCGGGACACGGTCCGGTCTCGCAGGGAGACACAGCCTGGGACACATCCCACCCCCCAGGGGGACGCAGCCCGGGACACATCCCACCCCCCCAGGGGGACACAGCCCGGGACACCTCTCCGCCCCGCAGAGGGACACAGCCCGCAGCCGAGGTTTGGCGGCGCCGCTCCCGCCCACCGGGGGGCACCCGCCACAAGCGCCCGCCTCCCCCCCCCCGCTCCTCGCGTGCGCATCCCTCGCGCTCCCCCCGCGCGCCCGCTCCTCACGCCCCCCCCGCTCATCGCGCCCCCCGCTTTCGCCCATTCTTTTCTCACCTCCCCTCCGCGCGCCCGCTCCTCGCGCCCCCCCCCACGATCCCCTCGCGCCCCCTCACGCCTGTCCCTCAGGGCGGTGCGGGAGCGGAGCGGGGCCCCCCCGCTCTGTGCCGCTCCCCGCCCGCCCCGCCCGCCGCCGCTGGGCCGGCCCGGCGCTCTCCCCGCCCCGCCGCCGCTCCCCGTCCCTGCGGCCGCGCTCAGCCCCGGCCAGCGGCGGCGGCGGCAGCGCGGGCGGCCCCGGGCGGCCCCGCCCCCGGCCCCTTTCCGCCGGGCTCGGCTCCCGGCGCCTTCCGCCGCCTGCGGGCCAGCAGCGGCGGCGGCAGGAGGAGGAGGAGGAGGAGGAGAAGGAGAAGGAGAAGGAGAAGGAGGAGAAGAAGAAGAAGAAGAAGGCGGCGGCCGCGGCGGGCGGTTCGGCGGGCCCGGTAGTGGCTCCATGGCGACCGCGGCGGCGGAGCCGGTGTACGGACTCTCGGAGGACGAGGTGGGTTGGTGCGGCCGCGCTGGGTGCGGGGTTTGCTGGCGCCCCGTCGGCGGGAGACGCGGCGGAGGTTCGGGAGCTGGGCGAAGGTCGAGGGTCGGTCCGGGAGGGCGAGCGCCGCCCGCCCCGCAGGGCTCCGCGCCCCTCCTGCAGCGGCCACTTGCCCTGGGGCGGCCCGGCCCGGCCCGTGGAGCGCCGCCCGCAGCCCCGGCAGGTGCGGCCGCCCAGAGCCCGCGGATGCCTCGGCCGGGCCGGCGGCGAACAAAGAGCCGCGGCCGGCGGTGCTGCGGGCGGGGGCGGTCGACCCACTCCGTTTCCTCCCCGCGGCGCTGCCCGTGTCCCCAGAGAGCGGCCGCGGGGCTGGAGCGGAGCAGCCGTGGGGCCGGTGCGCCGGCTACTGTGTCAGACACAGCCTGGCCCCAATGCAGATGAAGCCGATAAGTGGGGTAGGACCCGCGATAACTAATCGCCGTGTGCCGGATTTATCAGCCGATGTGTTCTGCAGAACCAAACAAATCACACAGGCATGAGAAGAACAGTCCGGTTTACTTTAGGTGAATGTTAAAAAACAATTTAATGCCCTTTTTGTTTCATTGCCTTGGTCAGGTGCTCTTTTTCTTAGGAGCCCGTGTCATAGAGCATCAGTAATGGGCAGGCTGCGTTGCTGGGCTGTGGTTTCAGGGTATCAGCTGTTATGAGCACACCTATTGCTTTTATTTTTACAGGAGTGAATAGTAATTATAACAGCATTGCTTCCTGTTTTGTGAGGCTGAACACAACGGGTGATGTGTCAGTCTGTTTGTGGTGTGGAAGAAACTGACGTTAAAAACGTCTTCTGCCTTGTGGAGCTGGCAGACAATGTTTATTACCTGGTGTATTTCAGTGGCACTGAGTCGAGATGACTGTAACGTTTCATTCTCTTTGGGAAGGAGATTCCTGGGCAGGAGTGGGTGTTTTGGTAAGGGGGGTCATTCTATTGTTGTTAAATTATAAAACTGAGAGCAGAGTGATTCCAAATGCTCTTGTATGTGTGTGAAGATAGGGGAGAGGAGAGGGTGTTGCAGGAGCATTGGGTGATGGTAGATAGTGAGCACAACAGCAGAGGCAAACCTTCTCCTCCCTGGGCTATTTCCATAAGCCTTTGTTTGAGCACAAGGGTACCTGGCACCAGTCCCCAAGCAGCTTTGGGCCAGCTCCGGTGTGTTCTCTGACTCTGCATGTAGCCGAGCCCACTGCAGAGCCATCTGCAGGGTCCCGCCTGGCCCTGGGCTGCCGGAGGGCCTGCAGTGATCCTGCCTGCTCCTGGGCTACCGGAGGGTCTGCACAGGCTTAGGGAACTGCAAAAGGCAGTGGGGTTTGCTGTCCCAACACGGCACGCCAAAAAACGTGATTGGGGGTGCTTCTGTGCTTATATTAGCAAGTGTGATCTGTGAGGAAAAGGGAAACCTGGAGCTATCCTGCCAGGTCCCAGGGAGGTGGCTGAGAACATCACACTGGAGCTTGGCTGCTGCCTTTTCTGTTGTGCGTGTGCTTGCTATGTCTTTTGTCCCTGCCTCCTGCCTCGACATATGCTGGTACTTGCACAGAATGCTAAAGAGAAACGGATACAGGGAGAAATCTGCTGGCTGCTCTCACCTTGGCTTGGTGGTGGAGGGATCTTGGGAGAACAGGGGCTGTTCCTGCCATGATGCTCAGTCCCAGCTGGTGCTGGGGACCTCGCTAGGGAGCAGTGGGCAAGGAGATGTGTCTGTCACTCACCTCCTGAGGTAAAACCAAGCTATTGAAATAGGAGCTGCTGGGAAAAGAAAGGCTCTGGTCTCTCAGCAGTGACCCATGTCACAGCTGCAGTGATGACCACAGCCACACTGCCTCAGGGACAGGAGACTGCTTTGTTTCCTGCTTTGCCATGATGCTGGACACCTCTTAGGAAGAGCCGTGACAATCTAAAACTACAGTGGGATTCCACAAATGGAAATAGGATGGAAGAAAGAGGGAAAAGGGTGTGAGTGGGGAGGGTCATGGAGAAGGGTACAGGCAATAGTCGCAGCCTGCTGGGCTGTAGTTTCATGACCCTGAGAGCCTGACCCACTATCGAGTCTCTAGTAATGGGCAGAGGAGAGCATGGAGGAGGGGGAGGATGATCTCTCCCAGGAAGCTCTACTAAAGGTAAAACTCAAGAGGGCTGAGGAGGGTGTGCTGACAGTTCCCTGCATGCTGGCTTGTGTGGGTAATGACTTCCCACTAGCATTGGCTTGGACTTGGCTCATCATTTTTTGGAAAGCAGAGCTCTGTTAGTTGTGAGAGGCTGAATTGTGTATGTGGACACAATACTCAGCCTATTCATTTCCTTTGTTCCTGCCTGGGTTTGAAATGCAGTTTGAGGATCTGATGTAGATGGGTTTTGGAGGACTTTGAGTTGGCCTTGTGCAGTGCTTCCACTCCTGGCACATTTGCTGGTTGGAAAATGGAGTGATTTACATGTGAGCTGGACTTGCTGCGTAGCTTTCCAGAGAACCAGCAATCTCTCCTACAGATCACAGGCACAGGTCTCCCTCCTGCTTGCACAGTTGATGCATGTGGTAGGCGTGGAGCAGGCCTAGGCTGCGCGTGTGCCGGCGTGTCTGCAGAGTTTGGGCCTGCACTCATCCCTGTGGATAGCTGCGGTTCACAGGACTGCCTTCCATGTGGACATCTGTTCTGTTTTGCCCAAGGACTCTGATAGATGTGGGGACACTCAGTAGCTGGGGGATCTGGGGATCACTGAGTCACAGGGGATGAGCCAACCATTGCAGTTTGTCATGGCAGACCATGTTGTGTTAATAGATCAGCCTCTTTGTAAACCTGAACTGTAAAGTGTTTAAGATTAATTAGTTTAAATTAGCTGTAAATTGGATTAATATCCTGCCAGTTTTTCACTGTGGGGGTGACCTCAGCACTGGGCCAGGCTGCCCAGAGGGGTGTTGGAGCTCCATCCTGGGGGCTGTTGGGGACCGTTGGGACACAGGCCTGGGCAGCCAGCTCTGGCTTAAGCAGGGGTTGGGCCAGGGGCTCATGCCAACCTCAGCTCCTCTGCAGTTCTGTCAGGTAAAATTTACACAGGCTCCTGGAAGCTTAGGTGCTTTCATGCAATCCTTAAATATCAATGTATATAAAAACCTACAGCCCTTTGTAGCTGAAAATATTTGTGAATGAAGTGCACCTCTTGCTTGTTTCACTTTGGGTTTCTCAGGAGTCAAATGTTTCCCACACAAATCCACAAACATTTTGCCTTCTCTGTGTCCTTGGATTAAAGCAAAACTTGAAGCTCTTTGGATCTCATTTGGTTGAATAAATAATGCGACTTCAGGAAAAAGTTCCTTGAAGAAGGAGTGGTTTTTTATATTTTAAAATATTAGGGGAGAAAGAGGTTCATCTGTGAAACTGCTCTCTGCAGTTCCAGCATTCTTCTCTTTTCAAGTTCTATTCAACTTCTGTGACTTGTGATTGAATCAATTGGAATTAGAAGCTTCCTACTGAGATGACATTTTGTCACGCCTTAGATATTGTCAAAAGGACCTTATGTTCCTGAAAATATCTCAATGTGTGAGATACATTCCCATGTGCCTCAAGATAAATAATTCTGCATGTAGTCACTGCAGCCTAACCTTTCATCTTAGTTCTTGTGTGCTGTGCTGGGCAAAGCCTTGTGTCCAAGGAATGAATCCTGAAGGGATTTCAGGACCTCAGGAGCCTCTGTGGTGCTTCACTTTACTGAGACACACTTTGGGGAAAGGGAAACAAACCCAGTTCTAGGTATGATGGAGGTGGTTCCTGTGGACAGGATGAATTCCTGTAAAGCACAGACTGTACTGGATTTGGCATCAGGGTAAGGAATAAGCTAGGATTTGCCACAGGGGTACCGTGGTGAAGTGCAGCTTGTGCCGTGATGGATAAACTGCCTGTCTGTGCAAACTGTTTCAGACTGAGGCATATGGGAGGTTGGCTTTTGTGCCTCATGTTTACATGTTCCTGATGGATTAGTTGTTCTGGAATGATCTCCCTTGAGGGTGTCTCCTTCCCTGTACTCAAGTGTCATGTTAATGGATCCATGAGATGGGGCTGCAAAGGCCTCAAGAGGAAGAGGTTATCACTCATGGTCAGCAGGATTTACTGGGGAGGAAAAGAGCTGTGATTTTCCCTCCCTCCATGGACTTGGTGACAGCAGTGACATGTGGGAGTTCAGTGTTGGATTTCTCTAGTCTGCTTTGAAGCAAACCATAAACTTTGGAAGTAATGACGATGCTGAGTTGTTGGGGGAGTGTCAGCATTGTAGATTATTTCAGTTAGCTTTCAGATGATGTTTCCTGTTGCATGGCCTTGATGGTGAGGCTGTACCTTTCTGCTTATCTGGCTTCTGTGCTGTGCTGGCACTGCCAGAGATGTTTCCTGAGCCCGTGCTGTCCCCACAGAGCCCCTGCCAGGACTGGTGCTGGGGAGGGGCTCCAGAGCCATGTCCCTTCATTGCGTGGGTTCCCAGCTTGGCTCCTGGAGCAGCACTGGGCACTGTGGCACTGGAAGAACGCTGGATGAAGGACCAGGGCTCTGATGTGCTGGAGAAGCAGCTTGTGGGCAGCTGTGGCTCCTCAGCTGCGAGCTGGGAAGGGGCAGTGTGGGGGGGGGGGCAGCCTGCCCCAAGGTGCACCCCTCGCCCCATGAGCTCCAGCCCAGCCTACTGGGTACCTGAACCTGGAGGCTTTTATGTTGAGTTCCATGAGAAGATGCAGCTTTCATCACCACCACTGAACACAGACCCTTTAAATGAGAGCTCTGTTGTTTCTGCTCTGAATAGTCCAGTTACATAAAGCCTCACTCTGCCATCTGAGTGTGATAGGGGCCTCCCTTGGTCACAGCACTGACAATGTCTTAGCAATAAGCAATTCAGAATAGTGACTTTTTAATTGACTTTTTAAATAGAAAAAAAAAACCCCGAAACATCCGGAATTGTTTTTATAGACTCTAAGTGCATTGGCTTTAGGGATAGCATGTAAGCTTTAAATGATAATTTAATAGTCCAGGTAACTAAGCATTTCATAAATGACAGGTCTTGCATATCTACTTGTGTGGCAGAATAACAAAATAGGCTGTGGTTCTCAGGAGGTCGATAGATTTTTTAAAAAGCCTGCATTTTAAACCTACTTTTAATGAGTTATCAGCATGTTTTGGTCACTAGTAGTGACATTAGTAAATTTTACTTTTATTATAACATTAACATGTAGACATTTAAGGTGGGTTGTATTAACATGTGCGGCTGAGGGAGTGAACAAGTGCTTGTTTTAGCTATACCCCCATTCAGAGATGGCTCTGTCTCCCCTGGCTGTTGTCCTGTCCTCTGAGGGTGGTATGCAAGTAGTGCGACCAGTGCTTCCATTGCTGCCCTTGGGAAGGGGGGATAAGCATTCCTTGGGTTCCGTGTGAAGGGCTGGCCGTTGGAGGGCACTGTGTGATGGTAAATGGGAACTCGAGGTTCTCCTCTGTTCCTGCACAGAGCCCATTTTCCTGGGTAGTGAACATGGACTATGAGCCCCATACCTGTTGAGGAGCAGGCTCCTCACCCCCGGGGCACAGCCTGCTCTGGGAATTGTGGTTAGCAGATCTCTGAGGGTGGTTTGTGTTCTGTTTTGAAAATATCACCAGGTGTGGTATGAGTGCCAAATGTGCTTACCTGTCAGAAGGGAATCAGTGTCATATCTTAGGATGTTGTGGGAAGGAATTCATCCCTACAGCTTCTAGGCTGGAGTTGTGTCTCCAGTCAGTGAAAGGTTCCAAGGGATATAATACTTATCCTTTCTGAACCAAGCATAGCTCCTAGTCTGATGTGGGCTGTCTGCACAGGTGCTATAGGATCTGGAGACCGCATCAGAGATGGTGCTGTGGATGCAGCCTGTTGGCTGCTCACTGATTTCCACTGGAGTGGGCCAAACTGACAACCTCTCAGTCCCTGAAGATTGGATGGAGCCAAGACCTTTGCTTTATCAAACTCTGTGCAATATAAACTGAGACTTTCTGGGCAAGCTGGAAACCTCCAGCCTTGTAATAGCAGTGAGGGCTGGATTATTCAACAGCTTCAGTCAACAGAAGGTTGTAGATGTGATAACAATGTGCAGAAGTAGGTTGGTTTAATGACAATTAAATTTTTGGTGTTGGTGAAGAGAGAAATCTGATTAACTTCCATAAATTTCTCCATCTTGTGCTTTCACTGCTACTTCCTCTTAAATATTTCATTGTGTTGAGTAAGAGAGCTTTACTGTAGCAGTAGGAGTACTGCTGGGCAGCTCTGTCTCCTTTTGGAAAGAAATGCAGTGCAGTCCTGTGTACACTGTTATTTTGGGTAAGCTGGGTCGGAATGTGGTGTGGGTTGGGTGACTCCTACCTTGAGCACTGGGAGGAAGGAATGTGGTTTTACTGCTGGCATGCTCAGCTCAGGACTGGAACTGCTGCCAGGTCAGTACTAACACCTGCCAGAGTTTACCTGGGACTGGAACTGTGGCTTTCAGAAGTATTTAACACACTGTCACATCAGCTTTTTCCAGCATGGGGCTCTTAACCAGCCCAGTTTCTAATGCTGAAAAGTTCCCTTCCCACTGTCTTTTCCTCTCCCCTGCTAGAAAGAGGGAAGAATACCGAATCTTTAGGAAAGGGATTGTTTTCTGCAGAGAATTAGTAATTCATTTTAAAATAAGAGATGTGGCTGAATTGCACAGGCCTGGAAGGTGATTGCAGTTAAAATGGTTAAAAATAAACCAACCTATAAAAACAAGTCAAAGCTCCAACAAAACAAGTCCAGAAACTTGATTCTTGAGATGTATTGTGATGTATTATGTCTGCCAGGTGATGTCTTGACTGGGGAACAGACTTGGTGTGTATATTTGTAATTGTTCATTTTTTGCCTCCCTCCCTCCCTCTGACCATAGTTCCTGCTATGTAATATGCTGGCAGGCTACAGGTGTTTGTCAGAATCCTAAATTCTAGTATTTAGGAACCTTGCCTGTAATCAAAATAAGTATCTCCAGTTGCGAGAACAGTGGCTATTCTGAGGAATCATTCCATGAATGCGTTGGGCTTTGCATTAAGCCATAGCATCTTAGTTTTGTGCCTCACTGCATGCATCAGTGCGGCTGTATTGGTGTCCTGCCAGCACAAGTCAGATTTTCCTGTTTCCTGTAGCTTACCTGCTGGAGAGGAGCAGAAAGAGTTGGAATGGGGAGCACAACTGTGCCGTCCTCTCTCCTTCAGCAGATCCTAGTGTGGAATAATCCTGGCTTGAGCGTTGAAGTATGTTCCTGTAATCTGTGTTGGTTTTAATTGAAAGCAGTTCAAAGTCTGACTCTCTTTGAGCATCTTCATGTTATGTGGATGATCACTCTGAATTCTTGATGGGATTTTGGAGAGATGGGAGTGATGAGTAATGTGCAGGAGAAGGTGTCCTAGGATGACTCTCTCATGGATTGTCTGGAAATCGGTGTGGTGGGGAATATCCACTTTTGGCCTCTTCCTGGTGGGACAGGATATGAGATTTGGAGCATGTTGCTTTGGAAGCTGTGGTCAGCGTCCGTGCTAAGGTGGTCATGCAGGTCATGGTTGTGTTTATGTTCTTTAAAGAATGAAGAAGCTGTTGTCTTCCAAGAGTGAAGTGATCTGGAAGGTGAACTAACAGCAAGGAAGAGGGGTTTGGGGGCATGTTGGAAGGGAGGAAAGCCCAGTGGAATTTTGTTGGCCTTATGCTGTGCTTATCATCTTCCCTCTGTTCATCCAGCAACTCTGATGAGAGACAGTGTGCCAGGTCTCCTTCACGCTGTGGAGCAACTGACATAAACTGTCTTCAACTTTTTAAATAAGCCAGCAAAGTATTGAACATTTTAGTCACTGAGAAATTATAATAGAGATGCTGCTTCACCTTTTCAGGGTTTGATTTTTTCCTGCAGAGCACCAGCAGGCTGCTTTTCTTCCCAACTCTTGGTATGTCTATGAAATCTTGCCTTATTGCTGCTGCTAAATGAAAGCAGAGACATTTCACTTAAATATTTTTGCCTGTTTGATTGAACAAACTTGATAAAAGACATTTTTTTCCTTGGGAAAAAAAACATTCTTGGCAGATTTTATAAGTTTTGGCCCAACCCTCCTTAGGATCAGGTAGTGATCAGGTGTTCTGGCCAATATGTGAAGTAAACATGTTCTGCATTCATGAGATCCCAACTCTGCTGTGTAAAAAGACCCAAAACCATAACAGTAATAAAAATATCTCTGAGAAAACAAATGGCTGATTTGCTGTTACAAACAGGTTGCCTTATTCTTTTGGGCTGGATTTCGGAGGTACCCATTCACCTCTGAAAGGTCCATGAGCCTGAAGTCCCTGAAGCTGGGGGTGATACCATAGTGATGTTGGCAGATGTTTGCCTGTATCTTGTCTTTAGTGTTTGCTCTTAGTTCTTGAGGGAAGCCATTTGCTAGCCCAGTTGTGCTGTTGGCTGGTGTAACTACACCTGTGAGTTGAAGGATCTCTCTTTTGTCCTGTTTTTTTCATATTTTGTTGTGTACTTTTGTAACACACCCCTCTAGAGGGTGAAATGGGAAAGGGCCTGCTCTGGACCACGCACTGTAGTGGGATGTGCTGGGTGAGCATGTGGGTACCCTGGATGCTCGCAACCCCAAGGCAGGGCTGGACCCACCTGGCACTGATGGGGGATCACTGGGAAGCTACTATCACTGCCCTGCTCTCCATAACCTTCAAAGCTTTGGGGGAGAGTGGGAGATGCGTTTGTATATGGCCTTGTCATCTTGGATCTCGCCCCTCGGCTGACACTGTGTGTCTGGTAAGTCACAGCACATCGCTCAGAGGTGCTACTAAAGGCAAAATTACTTCTAAAGCTTTCAGTCCTACGCAATGGCCAAGTGGACATGTGAGTTCCTGCTGGTGGAGAGGACTTGATGGAGGGAGGTGACCAGGTGGTTCCTGCACACGAGCTCTGTGCTATGTGGACACAAATGAAGACCACACAGAAGTGTTGGTTTTGGGGATGGAAAAGAGGGGGCTAAGCTGAGATCCTCAGTCATGGAGACAGCCCAGGTGCCTGGAAATGAGGCTGTACTGGCTGCTCCCATCAGAGATACTTTAGTCCAATTTATTCAAATGAACCAAATAGGAGTTTATGGATTGGGTGTACTACAGAGCTGCCTTTTGTGACTGCCTCCCTAGCAGCTAGGTCCTTGTGGCACAGCTGTGTGTGTGGTGTGCTCAGGGCTTTCAGGTGGTGCTGGTGTGCTAAGGGCCTTAACTGGTGCTGGTGTTTGATATGTGCTAATGGCCTTCAGCTGGTGCTGGTGTTTGATACATGCTGAGGACCTTCATTTGGTACTGGTGTTTGATATGTGCTAAGGGCTTTCAGCTGCTGCTGGTCTCTGATGTGCTAAGGGGCTTCAGCTGCTGCTGGTCTCTGATGTGCTAAGGGGCTTCAGCTAGTGCTGGTCTCAGTGGTTGATCCTCGGGCAGTTCACTAGCACCTCCACCTTCTTGAGGAAGTTAGGGTTGATGGCTTCTGGAGCAGCTTACATGAATCCAATGGATTTGTACTGCTGAAAGGGAGATGCTGCTTTTTCTCGTGCATGCTGGAACTGCCCGTAGCCCAGTACAAATCTGCAGAGAACCTTCCATGTCTTTGTGGAGCTGTTGATTTGCAGTAGCTTCTGCGAGGGTGACGAAAGTCAGAGGTATGTGGCAGGAGCTGCTGGGGTGGTGGTGGAGGGTGTGCGTGAAGGGAGGGCAGGGCACCTGCTCTTTGGTGGCCGCGAGCTGTGAAGTTGGCTGTCTGGATCTCATGAATTCAATGCTTTGGCTAGAATTCTGACCCTGCTGAAGTCTGTGGTAAGTTTGTCTAAAAGCAGCTCATTTGTAGCCATACAGGAATGTTAAATGGATGAATTCCCTAACAAACAAGTGGAGTTTTTAACCTTTCTTTAAAGATTTCTGGAGTTTGCTGCTCCTGCTGTTTGTGGTGAAGGGAGTGGTGAGAGGGACAAGTGATACGTGGACAAAACTGTGAGTCTGTGCTTTGTGCTTGTGCTGATTCAGCCTCATTAACAAAGCAAGAGCTTTGCTGCTCAGCGACAAATAAGCGGCAATGGACTTGCTTCTTTAACCCCTGCTCTTGGTACAATGATGTTTGATGTATTATAGAATACTGGCTTGGTCATTGCTTCTAAATATTGAGCTGATAGAACTTGAAAATTCTCTGTCTTGGACAGTTCTTGCTTTACTGAACTGAGGGAGAGCATATGTCAGTGGTGTACATGTAATTCCATTTTATCGCTCAGAGTTGCTGGATGACCTCTCTGCCTCACTTTGTATGTACCTTTTTCCCCCTCTCTTTTTCTAAAATGCTAGTCGTAAGCTAAAGTTTACACCCACCCCAGTGGATGAGTAGACACTTGAGGTGGAGAACTGCCTGATCCAAGGGGTGGTGAGTTGGGCAGCTTAGATGGTGTGTGCCACAGTGAGGGGCTTGTTCCTTCTATACTGTCAGGCACAGCCTACGCTTGTTTTGGATAAGCGATGGAAGCACATGTTTGGGTGGGTAGCAGAAAGACCACTGTTTCTATTTTTGCTGGCTATTTGGTTTGTTTCAGTTCCAGCTGGTCAAGTTTGGTCACTTACTATTTTATTCCTTATTTCCAGTGTGCATAGAAAAACAATCATTTCTTGGGGTCAGGTAAATTCCTGTGCATGCCTGGCCCGGACTGTGTGTGAATAACACCACTGCTGCTGCCGTGGCCTGAGGAGGCACTTCTCCTTTCCATTCACCCTGGGAAGGAGCCTTGCTGTGTGTTTTCCCTGGCAGGGTAGGCTGGTCCCAACAGTACTGTGACACACCTGGGTCCAGACAGTGTCCTTACCAGTCACTCACAGTACTTGCTGTTGGAGTAGGGGTGATGGGGAGTGCTGTGAGTGGGATGAATCTTGTTTCCTGCCTTCTCTGTCTGCAGTGCCTCCTCTCCTCTGCACCCCAACAGGAGGGCTGGCTCCTGGTGCTGGTTCTCACAGTTCTGGGGCTCATCTCTTAACAGTCATACTTGCTAGGAGGCTTGTAGGAGGCAAGAGCATTCTGTTTAAAAACCAGCTGTTCCCAGGGTATTGGTAGCCTCAGAGTACCAGAGGTGTGTTTCTCCTTCCTCATGAGCTGCTCTCTGGTTGTCTCCATGATGTCGGGACTCCAGCAGTGCCACTGGGTGCTTGCTGGAGGCACAGCAACCTGTGAGCTGGGCAGGAACTGGGATGGGCTTCTCTGGGCCACCAGTGATCCTGGCTGAAGGTCTGGAAACCAGAGCTACATGTGTGCCTTTAGAGTAGAGATAATGGGCAGTGAGCCTAAGAATGGATTGTTCTCTTTTTAAGGTAGCACTGTGATGGTCAACTCAAATGCTGACACACAAGATGGTCTTAGGCATCAGCAATTTATTATCACCTGGTACCTCTTTTTGTACTCTTTGATCACATACATAACAGGTGTTCCTTATTACATTACTGTTGGTCAGTAAACTATCCACAGGTGCCTTTTCTAATTAGTCCTACACGTCTCCATTCTCTGCTTCATTCTCTAACAAAGTTGTTTACCTCTCTTGTTTAGGGGCACAGCTGTAGCTTATTTAGGTCTAGGCTACCCACAGCTTTTTCCTATCTTACACAGCACTACAGATATTTTTTCCAGATTTTTTTTTTTACAAAGTGGATTATCCTGGTGCTTCTGTTGCCTCTCATATCCAGGAGCTACCTTCTCACTCTGTGATCTAATTAGCATGATAAAGAATATCTTGCATTTTCCTCCCTTGACTCGCAGCTGTGATTTCACTTGTCCCAGTTAAAGGCCCAGCTGCAAACCAGGGGTGGTGGCAGTGCCACTCTGGAATCCGAGAATGGGAGAGGTGGGTGTGGCAAAGGCCAGCAGACCCCCTTGTCCCGCAGGTGCTGTGCTGGGCAGGTCTGGCCAGGCTGAGAGCCAGGTTGGAGCTGTGTTTTCCAGGGACATCCTGCAGCTGTACCAGAGGTCGTGCCAAATCAAATCACACAATCGGGTTTTGGTTTTGTCTTAACTAGTTTCTGTTGTAGTTTGAAAGTCAAACATTGTAAACCAGACTGTGCTAAGTGGTTACAGGCAGGGTGTGGATTACCTGCCAGGTCATTTGTTACCTTGTGCCTGCATGTGCTCCTAATGCAAGCTCCTGGCAGAGCCCCTTTGGAAGCTGTTGAAACATGGGCCTTTCACAGTCGTTAGTGAGTGGCCTCAAAGTTTGCAGAGTTAAGATGCTCAAGTTTGTAGCTCATGTGTTTTCAAGTCTTACGGTGACTTTCTGATACCATGTGCCTACCTGCGTCACTTTCTTCCTTAGAATGTTGTCCAAAATTTGGGTTGGAACCAGTGCATATTTTAAAGCATTTCAGTCACAGCTTTAGTCACTGTTTTGATTGACATTATTATTAAAGAAATGCCTCTTAACACTGCTTGAACTGATTTAGCAAAACCCTGAGTAGTTTCTTCAGCCTGCTGACATCATGAGAATTTACCTTTAATCCCTTGTGCTGTTGTCATGGAGCCTGATTTTATTTTAAGTCTGGTCAGTTCAGTTCTGAGCTACTTGTACCTGCATTTGTGTTTCTTAATTTCACTCCAGTGAGAGATGATCAGCTCTGATTCAGTGCAGGTTCCTGTACCCTGGGCTAGTGCATGCTGCACAGCTCCCACCTGCAGCCCTCAAGTGTCTGTGCCCTACAGGCGATGAAGTTGTTTCAAGTTCCCAAAACGCACTGGAAGTAGAGCCTGTGTGAGAGGGAGGTTGGAGGTGAATGCCAAAATGAATGCTGCAGCCTGCACCTGGTGAGGGAAATCGTTAAGCACTCGCCACTTTTGGTCACTTCTGTGTGTTGGACATGAGGACTGTGGCATTTGGGAAGTGAAGTTGGGGTGCCCTGCCCGGTGTCACTGCAGGCTGGAGCACACGTGCCCATAGATAGCCTTTGATAAGGCTGGAATGTGCTATAGAAGCTCTGTCATTGCTGACTGTTGCTGTGGAAACGGTCTGGTTTCGGTGGTTTAGCACTTGGCATCCTGATGTTTATCAGGAAGGTGAGGCAGTGCTGTAGGTGATCCCCCAGCCTGGAATCACATGCCAGGGCTGGTGGACACTGGGGTTGTCACGCAGGTGTTGTCGGATGTGTGACCCGGGGTAGCTGCCATTAGGAGGTCAAACAGGCTCCACCACCTGTGTCCTGAGGCTGGCCTGGCTCCTCAAGGCATCTCCTGCTGGCTTATCTCTGGGGTGTTGGGCCCTGGGGCCACACTGGGGCTGCCGTGGGACTGGGCTGACCACAAGCGCTGGGGCACTGTTCCTGTCCCTGTGCTGGAGGGCAGAGCTGACCTTTGGTGCGGACAGATCATATGGGGAAGAGAGCTGGTCAGGAGGAACACGTTGTGTGTGTTTGTGTTCCCTGTGAGCATGGTATCTCTGAAAATTCAGGATCTCTGTGTGGAAAAAGCTGTTCGCAGCCCTTATCTGGGCTTCCTGAATTCCTCTTCCTCTGGCATTCACCTGGGTCGTGTGTTTGCCTAGCAACAGCTTTTTCATCTGAGACATTCTGTTTTTCCTTCCTCTGGATATGGTTGGTGGTCTCGGTTCTGCTGCCCATTGTCTTCTCACTTGCATCCCTGGGGCTCAGTGTTAAACTCAAGTGCTGAGCAGAGCCTGAAGGGCCAACGTGGTGGTCTTTGCTGTGAGGGGCTTGTGGCCAGCAATGGAGGCAGTTCTTCACCTTTGGATTTAATCTCTGATCTCTAGTTGCAGTCTGTGCTCTTTCTGTTTTCTTAGATAGAGGTGGTACTCCCTGCAGTTTCCTGGAGAGGTTTAAGTCTTTCTCCACTAACTGGCCGTTAATGTCCTGTCAGTCCTTGGAGTGATGCTGCTCAGTCTGGAACATCCTTGCTGTTTCAATGACACTAAAGAGATTTTTCTTTTTGAGCAATCAAGAGTCTTCCAGTCAGATGGAAAGACAGGATTGTAGGTAATTGAGACAGAGGACAATCTGCACTTGTGATCACCTCTGAAAAGCTTTTTCATGGAGAAGCTCCATCTCCCCTCAATATTCCATAAATGCTTTCAGTGCTTGGAAGGTACATTAGAGGCAGGAGATACATAACAGCATAGGACAGGGAGTACACTGATTTACTGTTTTTTTACAATTTTCTGACCTCACTTGTAGTTTTTAGGGAAGGCTGGATGAGGAAAGAAGATGGCCAGATCACTGTTTTAGAGATGGGAGTGTTGGAAGAGAGAGCACTTTGCTGCTATGGATGCAGAAATATTTGATATTCCTATCAGAATATAGTACCAAATTATGTAGGTTCTGTTGTGTCTGCATGGGTGGCCATCACTCTTATTATTAAATAAAAATTACTCTTTTGCATTTGACCAATGACTTGGGAAAGACTAATTCTGAGAATCTTTCATTATTCCAGCTTACTCCAGTTTAGTGGTAGCTCTGTCCTGGCTGGTGCAGGGATGGACAATGGGCCAGTGGGAAGTGACTGAACTGAAATGCTGCCTCCAAGATGGTCAAAGCAAAACAAGCTAAAGTTGTTGCAAAAAAGTGGAAGGAGCAGTAAATAATATTAATTTTTCACTCATTGCTGCCCTGCATGTTTGGCAACTTACCTGTTGTGCTGGGACCTCTTTCTGGTTTAGATGCGTTCCCATCCCTTGGTAGTTACTGGTTACATGGAAGGAACTGGTACTTTTCCTCTAGCACCACTTTGAATTCCTTCGTTTATCTGGGTATTGGAGTTCTGTGCTGGTTTTTTTTTCCTCATTATGAAAATGCTTGGGGAGAGAGAATAAATCCCTCTGCAGGATACCTGCTCCATGGAGCTGTTCCTTGGCAGGCTGTTTCCTCAAGGCCAGTGACTTTCAGGCTTCCCCTTGACAAAGCGGGCTGTGATTTGTGCCATGCAAGCTGCTACCTTTTCCTTGCCCAGGGCTGGAGCTGCTCCTGTCGTCTCCACAGCATGTGGTGGAAAGCAAGCTGGGATTCAGCAGATACTAGCTAGTCCTGCATGCCAAGCTGATTCCTTGAGTTAGGAGGCACTGCTAACGCCCTGTGAAAGCATAGTCGATGCTTGCTCATGTTCCTTGCAGTGGAGCTCTGGATGAGAGGGGAGCTTAACACACTTGGAAAACAGACTTTGCCTCAATGGTGCTGTTTGTGTGTGCTGGGCTGGTTCTCCCCCTTGATACATTCTCTGAACTGGGAGAAAGCTGCTCTGTTGTCTGGGTGACATTCAGCTGGGAACAGGAGGTTATCTGCATGCTATAGCAATTCTGTGAAGTTACCCGGATGCCACAGCAATTCCAGGAGGTTTAGGGCTTTTTCCTTTATGCACCAAACATTCTGCTTGCTAAATAAATCTCAGTGTAGCCACCCTCATACATATTTCGGGTCTTCTGCTTTAACACATACTAAGTCTTGGCAAACCAAACTGCTGACCCTGGTTGGGTGGTTTGGTTTGATTTAGTTACCCTTGAGGCATTGCTGTGCCTGTCAACTTCACCTGACTTTTTTTGCTGACCACTTTAGTATTTTTTCTTAGTGTCACAAATTCTTTAACAGCATTTGTGTTTTCTGACACTGTTACCTGATCTTTGGGGCAGATTTTGCTGTGCTCAGTATAACATAGCTGCACTATAAACTTGAATAGAGGACAAGTACCATCACATGGAATATCTAAGGCTGTATGTTGTTGTGGAGCCCCAGCCCATCTCCAATGGAAGCCTGTAAAAGGAAGCAGTTCTGTGCCATTGTAGTTGGGGCTCTGCAGCTCTAAGCTGATTTTCTCCCTTTATTTTGTGCAGCGTGGTCACCATGTAGAAACAAAACTGGACTTTGTGTAGATCATCTTGTAATTTCTGGAAGGAGACATGACTTCATTTAAACCTGCCTGCAGGAAACGGAGTTTGTTCTTCAGACTTCTGTTAATTTGTGTGATCCCAAGAGCTTTCCACTGCTGTTCTTCAGTCACTGTGATGGGCATTTTGTGGTCTTGGGAGAAAAATCTCATTCTTTATTCCTGAGGTTGTTGACTGAGCTCTCTAAAAGTAAAAGTTCTTGTGGTGTCAGAAGCAACCAGCCCTGTGTGTACCTCATAATCTCTGCAGGCAGCAGTGCGATGCAGAGTCAAGAATATGCAGGTAGAAGCAATAATTTCTTTGCACAGTTGGTTGCTGTAGAAGCTGATCCATTGCCTGTAACTTGCCTGAGGAATTCAGCATTGCTGTGCCCTCTGCTCTCTTCCTTTTCTGCCTCTTTGAGGAACATGCATCTGTGCTTCCCCGGGACAAGGTCTTGCTCTGGGATGCTGAATGACTGACCCTATTGCAGAGCTTCTGCAAAACATGGATTCTGAATGTGCCTTTTGTTTGGGGCATCGAGCCCCAGTTTGTATCCCGAATGCCTGGCAGGACACAAAGTGCAGCCTTTGTTTCGGATAATGAGTGGTGAATATTTTAATGAGTGTTTCTTAGTCTAGTCAGTGTCAAGTACCGTTTTGGGAACAAGTGACTGAGCTAACCTCTGAGCTTGGTCCAGCAACAATCCATTTATTGATAGGATTTTACAAATTTTAAAGGAATCCCCCATAAGCAATTAATACAACTAGAAAACAAAACAAACAGCCACCCCCAAATCCAACAACCAATGCAAACAACACCCCAACCCTCCTCTAAAACCCTTCCCTGCCTTCTGCCCTAATTATATATGCAGAAATTACTGACAGAAAACAAAAAAGTGTTCTGTATCACTATCACTGTATTTGTTTTTCTTTAGAATCTGTTCTCTTACAGTATGTAAAAGATGATTATATCTCATGAAAAGAAAAGAAAAAGCCTTTAAATTAAGACAGTGCCTACTTTCCTTCCTCCTGAAAAGCACCTTCAGTGCATATATGCATAGGAGAGAACTTCCCAGTGTCCTGCATTGGGAATGTTCTTGTTAATCTTTTCTTTTTTAACTCCAGGTACTTTTCACACCACCTTAAATTCTGTTCTTTGGCTGTTCATAATGTATCCCTGCATGTCAGTGGATGCACTGGAGAAGAACTGAAGGAGACTTCCACTGTGGGATTTGTCCTTCCAGCCAGGAGGGGGGTCGTGTTTGCTTGTGCTGAATTGCCCAAATCTAGTCAGCCTGGAGCCTGGATTAGTAACTGAACAGTTTTGTGTTCCTTGAAACACCTGTTCCCACGTGGAAGAGCCTGCTAGCCCTAGGCTATCTAATTAAATGACAAATAAGTACCTCTAATGAACAAAAAGAGTCACACCTTTGTCAAGTGCTGCCGTTTGTAAAGTGAGCTGGAAAGGAAGGAGAAGGAGGCAGAACATGGAGTGCGAGTAGGTTGGAAACAGCAGGAATACAACCAGGATCCAAAAGCCTGACATGAGATGTTTCGGGTGAGAGCAAGTCCTTCCCCATTGGCTTGGCCTCTGCACTGGTTTGAGTGACTGGTTTTTCTCCCATAATCTGGACAGAGGCTGTAATGGAGTGATTCTTACCCCAAATAAGAAATCCTTGGGGAGCAAAGCCTTGAGGGAGAAGAGGTACTGCTAGAGGCTATGACTTGTTACTCTTTAAAAAAAAAACCAACTTGATCAAGATGAAGGAGACGCCAAAGGAGTGAGCTGCTAGAGTGACTGACAGCACCACTCACTGAAATGTTAATGTGTTTGGAAGAATTTCTTTACCAGGGGAGGCTGGAAACTCATACAGTAACATTAATTATTAACTGCAGCCAGGAGCTGGAAGATCTAATTTAATTTCTGGTTGGATAATAGGATGATTCATGCAGCAAAACAAACTGTGTCAGAAAATAAAGTGTCTCTGAAAACTGGCATTCCTGACTTCTGCTCTGAGCTGAAGCTACTGCAGTTAAGCTAAAAAGTGAAAAATAGAGGCTGAATTCCCTGCAGATGTCAGGCTGTGATCCATAGGAATGCGGGGTAACTGCCTTCTCCAGGCTGAGCAAACCCACCACCTTCAGTCTCTTCTCCTGCTTCTGCCTCCAGCGCCCTTTGACCATTGAAGCAGCCTCTGACACAAGTAAATCCATTTTTCCCGGTCTCTGTAAAACAGTAATGAGAGGACTGGCTCACATCAGACACTCCATGAGCCATTGAGAGAGGTGACATGTGGATTCTGATATCCTGAAGTAATTGCAGTGTAACCAGCTCTTCCTTCTGGCAAACACGTGTCCCAGCCAGCTGAGCATTCATCACCCACGGTACCTGAGCCTTGTGTCTTTCTGAGATATTTCAGGTTTTAAAAGTCACACTGGCATTTTCTTGTCAGTTGGTGTAGTTTTCCTGCTCTCAAGGTTTTTCCAGGAAAGCCTGTTTAAGCAGCTCCCTGTCCTGTCTCTCTCCAGGTGAAGCAGCCAGCGGTGCAGCTCTGGGCTGTGGGTGTGTGCTGTGGAATCGATCTCTGGAGTTATCTGGGTTAGAAATGAGCCTTCCAATCACAGTTTATTGTTGGATTATGGTTTTATTGAATGTGTGTTCTGTCATTAAACAGTACAGCCACTGACTGTTTATGGTCTGGAATCATTAAATATCTAACTAGAATATAGATTGTGGTTACATAAACATGTTTGCCTGATCCATTGGCAACTAGTTGGGCTACTGGAGTGAATGCAGCTAAGCCTCCCCTGTTTGATACAGGATCTTTGCTTACAATGGCCTGCCTTCCACTAGACCAGGTTGCTCCAAGCCCTGCCCAGCCTGGCCTTGAGTTCAGAATATCATTAACTAGAATAACATTGCTGCTGAATTTGGGGATTTGTGTGTGTGTGTGCTTTGGCTGTATCAGGGTCATGTGGCCACTGCAGGAGTGTAGGTGAGTTTGCTTTATACTCCTCAACATCTTCCCCCTTTTCTGGAAAAGGAATGAGTGATCATCAGAAAGTGGACTTATTTCCTCTGAGAGGGGAGAGCATCCTTTAGAGATTCTCTTCTCATACTGCCATTCCACTGTGAAAAACTACAGATAAACGTCTTCCTATGAACTACTGAAATACAGGATCATGATCTTCAGACACAGTGAATGTAAAAAAAACCCCCAAACCCCCCAATCAAGAGCAAACCAAGCATCAAAACCCTGCAAAACAAACTGAAGCCCATGTCCAAGTGTCTAACAAAATTGTGACACAATTTGTGTGTCCTGCTGCCTGGTGCTGCTTGGGCCACACACACAGGTGTTGTAACTTCCAGTCCAGTCACCACTGTCAGATGGGGCATGGGGAATGTCTGCCTACCCCAGCGTGCAGATGGGAAGTGGAATCACAGGGTTGAAATCACACTGGTTCTGGCTCGGCCTGGGACCTGGTGGCTCGTGGTCATACAGTGCTGCTCAGGGCAGAGCCAAGCATGTGAAACTCTTGCTCTCTGGCCTTATTTACAGAATCACAGAATGAACCAGGTTAGAAAAGACCTTTGAGATCATCAAATCCAACCTATGACCTACCCACCTCCTCATCAACTAAACCATAGCACTGAGTGCCACATCCAGTCTTTCTTTAAATACATCCAGGGATGGTGATTCCACCACCTCCCTGGGCAGATGATTCCAAGGCCCAATTTCAAATAGTCCAGAGCTGTACCAGGACTTGCTGCTGTTGTGGCAGAGCCTAAGACCGTCATTCCAATGAATAACAACCAAATGCAGAAGAATCAGCTAAGATTCCTTATTTTTCTCCTGAACATAAACACAGTGATATATGTGAAGGGTTAACCAGACCTTATTCCTGCTCCATGAATTTCCCTGGATGTTTTGCAAACAATAAATCACCCCAAACTCACCAGCCTGGAGAGCCTCCATGTGGTTTTGAGTAGTGATGTAATGATGTTGAGAGTCTCTTCAAATTCAGTGTACACCAGTAACCCTAGAGTTACTAGGAATTGCTTTGGACCTGGTGCTGTTGTGGGTGATGTTTTTGCCAGGCAGGAGGGTGGCAGAGCCCAGGTACAGGTGGACATTCCCAGCAGCAGCCAGAGCTGGCCCTTGGCAGAGCAGCTTTCACTAGCATGGATTTGCTTGGAGCTGAGCACAGCACTACCTCCAGGAGAAACCTGAGCTTCATGTTCTCCCACCTACCTGCTTCCCAGCCACAATTATTTTGAAGCCATTTTTCTGGGAATTCTACTTTTATCTGCTTTCTACTTTTATATGCTTTCAGGTCACCTCAAACTCACCTCAAACTTGTCATTTGTGGTGTTATCATTTAAACGTGCAAACACTGCCTTCCCCTTTGTGCCCTGGTCTAATTTACTGTCTGTGAGCAAACTCTGAGATGGATGTGATAGAATCCTCCAGAACTTCATCCAACCTCTTTCCTTCTGGGAGGCTCTTTGAAGTCATGTCTGCTGTGTACTGATGGAGGCTTTTGGATAAATCAGTGTATTTTTTATGCAAACTGGTAGTCTAAAATGCAGCATTACACTGCATATGTGTGTCATTTCACATAGGAAGAATGAAGAGGTTTGTATCAAGTGTAAGTCATAACTTTTCACTTTTAAAAACTTTGAATGTTAAGGGTCTAGTGGATTTCATGGTATCAAAACCCACCAGTTCAAGATGTTTTGTGTTAAAAAAAAAAAATTAAAATGTAAGTGTATCAGAGGTAGATTTAGTGAAAGGTAAAAACCTTTGTGTTGTGCTAGAGCAGCTGTTTTGAAAGCAAGTCCTGTCAGCTCCTTCTGTGAGTCCTTTCTGCAGGCTGCTAATTGGGAATTCAGACCCTTTTTCATTACTGGACAGGGTTGTCAGATATCCACTGGGGACATGGATTTTTAGTGGCTCTCTTTTGCCTAATAAGTTTTGAAGTACTGCTGGAAAGTAATGGATCTGTGTGGGTCCTGACCTGAGGATAATGAGGATCTGAAATTAAACCAACCAGCCTTGTTCTTTTGCCAGTGTCCTGTTATCATCCTACACAAAGAATCATCATTCCTTTGTTTTATGGTAGTTTGTACTTGAAGGGTGATTTTGCATGTCAGAAAGTGGATAACTTGTTTAAATAAAACCTTGGGGTTTTAATTAATCAGCTTGGTTTCTGTATCCCCAAAGGAAAGGAAAAGAAATTCTATCAGACTTCTCTTTAGGAATTTTCTGTGGAAATTTGCCTGTAAATATTCAGCCTGGATGCAGATGGTCTTGGTGCTGGTCTCATTCAATATCAGGATTGGGTGTGGGTTTTGGGGTGGTTTTATGGGATTTTTTAATTTTTAAAGCTAAGTCCATACAGGAGAGTCACTGTCAGGTCACAGACTGCTGCAAATGCACGAGTAACTTTCAGTCAAAGCTTTGTTCAGGTTTTTAATAGCAACATGTACCAAATGATTTTCCTTTTCTCTGCTCCCACCAAAGATTAAATGCTTCTCATGTCTTGTCCAGAGAAAAGCAGGTCAAGGTTTCCTTTGAAAAGAGAATTTCCTAGATTGTAAATTCGTGGCATGTATAGATGATTCAGCAAATATACCTTCCTACCCTTAGGGTCTTAGTGGGCACTGTAGTATTGGGTTGAAGGTTGGACTTGATGATCTTGGAGGTCTCACCCAACTGTAATGGTTCTGTGATTCCTGCATGAGACACTGGAGAACTCTATCAGTGAGGTTGTGCAGAAAACAATATTTTGCTTAGATGAATTCTTTTAATGAGTGATATAAATAGGTCTAAAAATTAAGTAAGGAGAATAAAGTCTTGTGCAGTACAGCAAGTCCATTAAATGAAAGTTCTTTTGCATCCTCTTAGGTATTTCCGAAGCTCACAGGTGACCTGGTTCAACACGCTTGGTAAAGTTGCTGAAGTATATGTAACTGCTTGGAGTTCAGCAGGTTTCTATAAAAATAGATCACAATTCACTTGGAACCCTTACTTTTTTAAAACATGCGGTAAAAATACCTTGTGAGCAGATTTTCATGAGGGCAGTACCATGGTCTGAGCCTGTTTGTTAATAGTGTGCCTTCAGCATCGGATTGGGTGTTTGGAATCCTGGTCCCACACACTGTAACTGATGTGCAGGTACCTTTGATCTCCATCGACTACTCCTGATGTCTGTGTTCTAACTTGCTCATTCCAGTTTTGTGTGCTCTTTTGTGCTGGTTTGTCCCCATGGAAAGAGCAGCATCATGCTAGTCTCCCTCTAAGACAAACTTGTGCCTTGATGAAATTCTGCCTGGTGTTTTCTTCTGCTGACTGTGTCATTCCAGCCAATGAACATATGAATGCAGTCGCTCTTCTTTAGAGGTCTGAAGTCCTAAAAATAGGACCTAAATTACTATTGTAAAACATATAATATTTTTCTGTTTTATGAGTTTATGAATCCCGAAGTTCTCCAAACCCTGTAGTTCTTTTAATTCTTACTGGTGTTTGCTTGATCTTTTGATTTCTGCTGTGTAAGAATCCTTGCTCAGCCAGGAGTGCTCTGGAGGATCATGAGTGCTCCGTGAACTTACAAATGCAGTGTAGCCAGGAGAGTCTTTCCAATCCAAACTGCACAGCCTTCTTTCCTCCAGAAGCTTTAGGTTTAGTTGCTTTGATTTTGAGATCTCCTTTGGAGAAAATAATGGTGTTTTTACAAATACATTGCATCCTGCCGCGAGGGTTGAGAACTCCGTGGGTGTGGAAAGGCACAGTTTGGTTTGCTCTTGGACTTGGTGAGGGGGAATGTGATGAACACTTGCAAGGATGAAGATCTGAGCTCGATTCCCAGGCTGCAAGTAGTGAAGCTGTCCCTGCTTCATCGAGATAAGTTGTAACCAAGTGACCTTTTAAGTTTGTTTTCCGGTGCTGAGCTTGCAGAGGAGAGTGGAGATGTGGGTCATAGCCCTGGTGCGTGGTTTTGTTTGCATTGCACAACTGAGATTTTATCAAACACTGTTGGCAAAATTGCCACTGACAATTTCAAGATTAGTAAGATATTGCAAGTATAGTGAGACGTACCACATTCTGTTGCTATGGTCTTCAGAAAGTCACTGTGATGTCCTCAGAGATTGAGCTGTTTGCTTGGGGTCCTCTTGGCTGCCTTCCCCTGGGGTTGATAGCGACAGCCCACCAGACAGGGTACCCCACCTGGGTTCTCCCTCTTGGGCTGCCCAGCATTGTTTGATGTTGGGGAGGTACCAGTCAGAGCAGGATCAGCTGATTTGGGAATAATCTGTGCAGGAGGTTGGTGCGGAATAGCTTCCTAGGGCATGTTTTTTTCGCTCAGCCATGTGTGGATTGGTTTAATCCACCAGCAAATCAAAGTGAGAATCAGCTCAACTCTTCTGCCATTGAACTTGATTTCAGTTGCTGAGCGATTTAGGGGAAGTTTAATGTGGTTATTAGGCTTACTATGGCCAACACTGGCCCTTGTAGATGACATGTGCTTGATTTTGCTTTGGAACTTAAAATTCTGGTTGATTTTCCCCCTAAATGGGGAGATTTAAGAGCACTGTGTGTTTGGGTGACCACACATGTGCTGTGTGCAGCACACAGGGCTCTGTGTGTGGGTTTTATTTCAGGAAACCAGAAGTGCCACAGTTAAAACATTGAATTAAAGATTTGTTGTCTTTTCCATTTGGATTTGTTTTGCCACCAAAACACTGAGTTAAAGATCTGTTATCTTTTTTAGTATGTTATGTTTTGCAAACTTTCAGATATAATAAAACTAGAGATGAGGCGCTCAGTGGATGAAACCGGATTCACAGAGTCTCAGCATGCAGGTAACATTCCAGTGGGATCTGGTTTCTCTCCTTGCAGTCAGTGGAAATTTACCTCGCTGGCTCCTATCATGGGCTGGAATCAGAAATGTCTCTACACACAGAGAAGGGGGAAAAAAAACACCAAACGGGACCTAACCAACACTCCCCCGCCGAGGCTCCGGTGAAGTTCTCTCCAGGTGAAACCCAAGCACACTGGCCTTTCCCCTCGTTGCCTTGGTGATGGTCATTTACTGCCTCCGTCAGCTGAACTTCCGCGTGTGCGGGCGGAGGCGGCGGGCGAGCGGCGGTGCCTGGCGGACCTCTTGGCGCGGGGGTCCTGTGGTAAGTGCAGCTCTCGGTGTTTGTGTGAGGGCCACGGTGTGACAGCAGGGTGTGCTCCAGGTGTGCAGCCTGGTGTCCCACAGGGGCTGGCTGCAGCTGTGTTCGGCTCGGCAAATAGGAGAGTAAATCTGTCCATCTTGGGGCGTTTGACTCGGAGACAGTTTTATATACCTCTGGAAAAACACGTTAAATGTTTAATCTTCCTGGTCTGCGTGGCAGCTGTTCAAATATTGGTTTGCATTGATCCAGCCGTTGTGCCTTTCACACTTGTCTGTTCATTTAAACAAGCCAACCTTCTAATTTTATACCCCTATCGATTGTTATTTGAGGCTGTTCTCTTAATGCGTACGCTACATGTGTCACGGGATTGTCTGTCCTGTTGGAAGTTGACATCTGCAGCTTTCCTTCTTACACCTGCTGTGTCTTTCTTTCAGTGTGCATTTAGAACATACAGATGTGTATTCCAAACGTCATTGAAGCTGGTTTTACAGCACTTCCATTCGGGTTTAGCTGGTGTGGGCTGAGCTGCGTCTCCTGGCTCACTCTTTGAAGGAGCGGCATTTAACCCTGCCGGCGGGAGAGAAGGCAGCTCGAGACACTGTGTTTGGCCCGCGTTCTTTCTCTTCTGCCGTCTTCTCTGAACTTCCATGCTCCAGGGTATTTTACTAATCCAAGGGCAGGGCTGAATAAGTTTTCTTTATGTGAGTGCTTTAATGGGTATTAGAAATTACTTGGCTTTTCAGAGCAGCTGGAGAAAGTGAATGTTGCATTAATTTAATGAAGAATTAACAAAATGTGAATCATACAGATAAATATACATACAAAGGTCTCCTAAATCTGGAAGTGCATCTGTGTTACTTCATTTTTTCTGAGCTGAACTGAAGTTTGTTCAGTGTTGTTGAAGTCTGGGTTTTGATCTATAATAGACTTCAAGTTCCATAGCTTGGTTCCACCTAAATAAGTTAAGTCCTCTGAAATGCCATTGTGAATTGCAGCTAAGAAAACAACCTGCATAGAGGTTGTCCTTCAGCAAAGAGAGCTCTGTAACCTTTGTCATGTTTTGGGGAGGCAAGAATACATAAAGTTCATGTTAATGATTGGACAAAGCAAAAGTCAGCATGGAGGTGGGGAGTGGTGGAGCTCAGCACTAATAGGTAACCAGATCCTTCAAGGCAGGCTGCTGCAGCAGGTGGGGCAGCTGAGCGTGGGGACAGGACAGGAGCATTGGCAGGGACAGCTGCCAGAACGTCCTCATGGAGCTGCCGAAATGCTCACAGCCCCACAGCCATCCCCACCTGCACGCACAGCCTCGCCAGCAGATTGAATCCTGTGCTCAGGATAGCACTGCTTGGAATTGCCAGTTGTGTTCTGCATTGTAGGTGCCAAACCCGAGCGAGGCAGGAATGGAACTGCTGCATCAGCTCTGGGGCTGCAGAGATCACGGCCTGGTCTCTGGAAGCAGGAGCAGGGAGTGGCAGCACCTGGAGCCCCTTCCTGGCTCAGTATGCTACAGGCAAGGTTGAAATAGGATAGAGAAATATCTCTGTGGGGTGAGCTGAACTTCTCTTTCAAACTGTGCTTCAAGAAGCAGCGTAGGATATGTACTTTACAAAACACGGAAAATTCCATGGAATACAAAAATGGCAGAATCAGGTGTCCACTTCTTTCACTGAAGGTGGGTATGGTTTAATCTCACCACCAGACAAGTATTTCTTTCTGCTACATATTTACAAGTCTGAGCAGAGCCAAAGATTCTTCCACAGCAAATGGCAAATTGAGCTGCAAGTGACTTCTGAAGCCCTGTCTTCTTCCCTTAACTGTTCCCAGCTTACCATTTCCTGCCTCCTGATCCCTGTGATGTTGCAAGGAGGAAAATTTGGCTGCTCATGGAAGGATGGAGGGGATGGTGAGCAGATGAGGGTGGGTACTGCCTCTTGGGTGTTGGAGGAGGGAAGGAGTATCTCAAGATTGGCCTGGAGCCTGCAGTTGCCTCTCTCCATTTCTTGCTAACTTAAAGGGATTTTGGATATTGCCGCCAGAAAATGGCAGTTTGTGTTGGAAAAATGCTCTTTGAGAACATGTTAGGTGTTTGATCACTGATTGAAGTCTTACATTCAAGATAATTAATTGTGCTCTGCCGCTTTTGTGTGGATCAGGTTGTGGTCTGGACAGTTTGAGGCTGAGTGTGTGCTCAGCAGTGTCAGTTCATGTGGGGCCTGAAGCTGTTCAGCTGAGAGCACTCTCAGTTACACCATTGCTTCTGGCATCTCTCCGTTTTGAGATATGGCTGGGCTAATTCGGCAAGAGTTTTATTGGAGTTCATCAGAAGAACCATTTTGGTCCGGTCAGGGACCTGTCCCTCATCCACTTCCACTTTGCATCTGATGCTTGGGGAAGGGTGTCCATGGTGGTCCCCGGACTCTAGTCCTGCAGGGCTGTGCAGTGTCTCTGATCAGCCTCATTACCCTGCTCTGCTTGCTCTTGTTTGTTTACTTGCAAATTAGGACTCCACCTGTATGTTCGTTATCCTTCAGCCTCACCATCTGCCATGCATCGGATTCCCACTTCTTAATCCTCCAAATCTGTCTTCTTATCCCATTCTCTGCTTGTGCTGGAGATCACTGTTATTTGGGGTTTGGATTATGGGTCTTCTCACTCAGAATATTTCTGTGGTTAGTGATCTTATCTTGGCTACTCTCTGTCATTGTGCCCTGAGTTTACAACAAAAGCCAACCAAAATCCTAATTTTCTTGTACAGTCTTTTCAGAGAGGGCTGGATGGAAATCTGCATCAGGTAGTTGATGCTCTGTGAGTCTCAGGCTGTGCCCAGCCAAGCAATCCTTTATCTGACTTTGTGGTGGACAATGAGGTGAGACTACCTCGCTGTTGCTGTAAAAATTTAACTCATTTTTTACTTAGACACAGCACACTTGGAGATTAAGGAAGAAATTGGGACACAAAGACCCAGCAAAAGTTAAGGGTAGATATGGTAGGCCTTATCACTAACTGAGGTGGTTTAATTATGTCTTCTGAAAGCATTATGTATATATGCATACATATTTAATGCATACGAAAATTGGAACAAACATTAGCAAAAGCACTTGTTCTGCTTGTTCAATTGGAATATTGAGCAGAGGCTGAGAGCCTCCTCGCAGGAGGGAAGAGGGTCATACTTCTGGGGTATTTAAAGTGGGATGTGACCCTTCAGGTATGTTTTTAAGAATCTGTATGTATCATCTGAAGCATCATCTTTTGTTTCTTGCAAAACCGAATTAGGGATCCTGTAGTAGTGGGACCACCTCTTGCCTTTTTTTCTCTTTTAAAGATGTTGGGGGGGATTGTTTGTTTGTTTGGTTTTGTTTTTTATTTCTTTTGAATCAGTTAATATGTAGAGGTGCCCCCAGTGCGGGAAGGAGATGCCACTCAAGCAAAGCTGATGTTGGACTTCGTTAGAAGGAATCTGAGTAGCAGTGATAGTATAGAAACAGCTGTTGCAACTTCTCTAGTCCTACTTCAGTGAGGTCAGAACGGCCTTGAGTTCCTGCTTGGGTTTTTCTATGCTGTCTTCTCTTACTGAAGGAATCCTCTTGATCACAATTTGTAAGTTCATTGGCTTTTGTGTATTAAAACCGCTCTAGAAAACCACGCACATGGTACGTAGGAAAAAAAGTTCAACATCCACTAATGTGAGTCCACTGAATTATTCTTTTTCACACACTGTTCTTGTTCACCTCTCAGGTAAGCTTTGGGCTCTTTAGGGGAAGAAATCTGGTTCCATTAATTAGGAACTACCTTGCAGTGTTAAGTGCTGCTGGGGACAATACCAAAACCCAGGTTTAGAGGAAGAATTTAAGTTTCAAAGTGTTGTTTTACTACAAACCACTTCCTTGGGCAGGACATGTGCCAGGATGGAGCTGCCCTGCGGACAGGTTCAATGGGAGTGTTGTTTTCCAACCCCTTGTCCGTGCTTCCTTCAAGAGGTGTGAGTTGGGCTGCCCAGGTACGGCTTACTTCAGGGCTGGTCCTGACCTTCCTCACAGTCGGAAAAATCCATGCCAAGACAGCTGACAAAGCTGTGTCTGGCTTTCAGCTGCCTAAAGCAAACAGACCAGGAGAAACCTGTGGGAAAGTGTAGTTGTTTTCTGAACAGGCTTCAAGGAATGGAGTCTCAAGTTACTGTAATTGAATCTGGTATCTTGCAGTTCTGGGAGGCTTATCAGAGGAGAGAAGGTATAACTGATACAGGGGACTGCAGAACCTGTTTCTGTCGGAGACTTTCCAGGTTTCATTTTGATGGCCTCTTTGTGTTGCTCAAACAGGGCGAAAAAAAATAAAGTAAAAAAAATTTTTACTGATCTTCCTCTGGTGCTTCATGTAATGAAGTGATAAACTGAGCATCAGGATGATGCTCCAGTGATGTGCATCTGCAGGACTTACCATCTGTCAGTGAGTGCTGGTTTTGAGCTCTCCATGTACATCAAGGTGATGAAACAGGTTTAAAAAATTCATTTTAAGGATTTATTTTTAACTGTGCATCCTTGCTTTTTACACCACAGACGTCTCACATAACTAAAATGTTATGAATATTTTTCCTTGTGTTTGAAGAGCTTTAGCGTCAATGCAGAATGAATTTGTGGGATATGGATCATTTAGCATGTGAAATGGCCCTGTTCAGCAAACCCTCTTGAACTTTTATTGCTATTATTGTTACATTATTATTGCTATGATGTTATTACTGTTATCTACTCTTTCTCTGCCTTTATTGAACTCTTAACAGCTCCGGCTGGAGTGAAATGCTCCTCATGGTTGGATTCAGATAAGCCTTCCAAGAGATGGTTCTTTTCCAAATCCTCCCTAGGAGAGACTCCTGCTGTCTGTTAACCTCTTGCCAATTGCTGATCTTCAAATTGACCTGCAGAATAAACGTTAAAACCACTTTCTTTTTTGTTCCAGGAGGAGTCTCGCATCCTCAGGGTGAAGGTGGTTTCCGGCATTGATCTGGCAAAGAAAGACATCTTTGGAGCCAGGTCGGTGTTGTACAGCGCCCGTGGTCCTTGGAACACAATCAGTCTGGCAGGGCAAGGGCTGCAGCCCTGCAGGTGCTGGGTGTGCGTTGGCACAGCTGTTAGCGCAGCTCTGGCTGCTCCTGCCCTCTCCTTCCCACAGCTCTGGGAGCACGGGAAGCAGGTCAAAGCCCAGCCTTGCAGAATCCAACCAGGTAATAGCTGGGAGAGAAGCTGATTCTCAAGGTAAAATGAACCCAAACCCAGTAATTTTCTTTTTCTGAAGGTTAATTCAGGCTTGATGTTTCTGCTCTCTTAAGCCGAAGCATGACAAAGTGCTCTACTGCAAATGTTCCAATCTACTTCAAGGATTTTATCAGTTTGAAATTAGTGGTATCCAATTTTAGCTTTTATTGAAATGACTAATTTCTTTGTGTATAAATGAGCCTCCCTGTGGGTTTTTCCTGTATTTCTTTAATGATGCTTACAAATTGTTCATTAACTTGTGTATCTAGCTTAAAATTACATGAAAGTAGCAATTAAAAGTTTAATCAGCTTTAATATATTTGGTGAAATTTGCAACAAGCATTCCTTTGGTAGCTGTGTGCAGAATATGGTAAGCCAAAGCTTTTTTATTTTCTTCCTCCAAATGTGCTGTTTTGAAGAACATTTTTTGATGCTGACCATAAGCAATGTAACTTTTATCTTTGAAAATGCATAAAGCTAAATCCAAGTGTAATTTGGACTGAATTTATGTGACCCTTAAAATATTTTTAGGAAATTGGTCTTAAGTCAGTAGGATTACCATAAAAGTGAGGAGTTAAGAACATATTTCCTACATGTGTTTTAAAATTTGTGTTATTCTTTCAAATGAATTCATCTACAGTAATTTGAAAACACATTGGTATTGCACAGTTACAGCCCCAGCAGCTCCTGTGTCTCTGCACGGTGGAGCCGTGCAGGGCTTCAGACTGGTGCAGAACAGTTACCGTGTTCCTGCCTAGCTGTGAAAGATTAACTACAAGGCATAAATTGTGTTTTGCATCTCAGTGGGTTGTCCTGACTGTTTTTAAGCAACTTTACCATTATAAAATACTGCCTGTGGGCTTGCAGAGTCTGAAAGCCATTTCTTGCTTGATTAAATCCAAGGAAAGTCTCTTACCTGTGTAGAACACTAGAGAAACTTGTACTTTTCTTCTAAAGATCATAGCAGTAAAGAAATCTCAATGCTCTTGAGTTTGCTTTTTTGGGGGTCTTTTTGACTTAGGAAATAATTTTAATAGTAGGTAAGGATATCTAAGGACACTCATGGGAAACCACCCTGCTCTCCACAGCACCTTGACAGGAAAGTGCTGCCAGGTGCAGGTCAGGCTCTGCTCCTGGGGAACAAGGGACGGGACAAGAGCAAAGGGCCTCGAGCTGTGCCGGAGAAAGTTTAATTTGGATATTAGGGGAAATACCTGTCGCAAAAGAGCTGTCCAGCCCTGGCGCAACTGCCCTGGGCATTGGTGGAGTCCCCATCCCTGGAGGGATTTAAAAGTTGTTTAGATGTGTGTGGCACTTGGGGATGTGGATTTGTGCTGGACTCAATGATCTTAGAGGGTTTTTCCAACCTCTTAGCTTCCTATGATTCTCCTAAGATTTCAGAAATTTATGGAATTATGGTTGCAATGATGCAAAGTAACTAGAAGGTAGAGTTGAATAGTAACTGTGAGCACCCAGAGGTGATAGTTAAATGTGGGGAATGTCATCTGCATAGGTGCAGAGGCTGGTTAGTGTAGATGGTAAGTGGGAGTTTATAACGTGCTTTATATTTTGCCCTGTAAAATTATGAGTCTGTGATACGTACTGATGGCTAACAGATACTGCAGTCTGTGTATTTAGTATCAGCTTGCATGTGTGAATGTTTGACATTTATTTCCTCTTCATTCCATTACAACTTCTTAGTTCAGGTGTCTTAATAAGTTTCACACAAGAATCCAAGTACTGGCTGAACTCAGACACTGTGTGTATCCCATAAATGGGTATATCTGATGGGGTGCCTTAGTTGCTGTGTTTTGCCTTCTAAATAATGAAGTGAATGAAAATTGTGGCTGTCTGAAAGTTGAAAATGCAAAGTGCTTTTCAGTTAAAATTGTGGATGTTTTTCATCAACAGGGAGCTGTGCTTCTAATGACATAAGAGTTTGTTACGGGTTGCCTCTGGGTTTACTGCTTTTATACCTGCTCTTTCCTGAAAAGTCCTTTTCCTGGTTTGATTTCCTGTGCCCAGGATCCATGATGGAGCAGAGGAAGGCAGGCTCCAGGCTGCTGGTGGGATTTGAAGTCATGCTGTATACTCCTGTTGTGACCAAGGCTGCTTGAAATGCAGCTGAATTCTTTAATTCATGTGTCCTGTCACTGTGGTTTGTGGTGGGAGCAGGGCACATGTGGCTGTGGCTTTGCGGATGACAAAGATGGCAGATGTTTACCTTGTAGCTATTCTTTTAAGTCCACTATTACTATTTCTAGTCCACTTCCAGTTAACGGTATATCTGGTTTTAACTCCTGGAAAAACTGTGGTGATAGCTGTGCCCCTGGAGCCATCCCCTCTGGCACAGTACTGCCTTGGAACTGGGTTGGATAACAGCCTGTTCCCCTTCTCGTACCTATGGCTCCTCTGAAAAGCAGAGACAAATCCATTGAATGGAGTTGCTTTCATAAATTTGTCAAACCATTTAAAATAATAATCTGACTGGCGAATGCCTGTTCAAATGACCTGTCTGTTCAGCACTTGCACATATGCCAGAGGGAGAGTGCTGTGTGCGTCCCAGCTGAGGGAAGCCCCAGAGGTGGAGCAGAGCTGTGACCGAATTCCCAGAGCCACTTGACTAGATGGCAGTTGCTCAAGTAGGAGAGAGTTCATACTCTGTTGTTGCTTTTTCCTTTTTCTAGTTGATTTGCAGTGGAAGTTTTCCCAGTGTAGTGGAAATGAACATGCTATTAACAGAGTGTGGGAAAGGGAAAGAAACCAGCAGAGAGCTTCCTGTGATCCAACCTGAGCTGGATGTGGGAATGCAGAAGTGTCATCTGCATTGCTCAGCAAGCACATATGGCTCGTGCTTTGCCTGTGGAATTAGTGTGCCCTCATGAAAGCCGTGGGGCACAGGGAGCAGCCATGGGCGGGTGTTGAGATGAACTCAGGCGCTGCTGGGTGCAGAGCAGTTGTGTGCTGCACCTACCTGGGAAGGATGGGAATGGCACCCCACAGGCAGAGCATGTGGTTTTCTGAAAGTGGCTATTGTCAGTGGCAGTGCACCCCAGGGCACATGATGGGCAGTCCCAGGAATGGCACAAGCCAGAGCTGTCTGCTTCCCACAAGAAAAATGCTTTGGGCTTACCTGAAGGAAGCCCTCAAAGGGACAGCGAGACAAGGACTTGTCTGAAGTGTGTGGCCAGTGTAGGAGAGAGTGATGGGATAGGAAGAGATGAAAGGCTGCTCAGTAGAAATATGCTGGATAACCGATAGTTTTATTTGTGACGCCGTCATAGTGATGCTCATACAGGCGTGTGAAATGAATATTGGGCTGCCAGATTGGGCACAGAGTATCAGTGTATCCATTACATTGCTGTAGTGTTCGACCTCACGTGGGGCACCAGAGGGCACCAGAGAGTTTCCGCAGCTTCCAGCACGAACAGGTACCCGATGGCTTCCTAGCAGATTAGGTTTACGGGCTTTTCACCAAAATTTGCAGGGTTTTACCCATTGCTACGTTATGTTCTTTACGATGTATTGGGTATATATTTCAGGAGCTGTAAATGGAGAAATGCTGCTTATTCGAGGATGTGTTCTTCCTACTGAGTAAGAAGACTTGGTAGTAATTCCTGATGGTTATAATGTCATAGTGAAAAATAATGGTCATCAGATAATTACTCAACGGAAAAATTTCTTTGTACAGTGTGTAGGCGAAGGTGTTATGAGGGACGCTTGTGTCCACTCAGACTGACAGCTTTGTCTTTTGTCCCAGGTGCTTACTTGCCCCTCTTGCAGCTGTCCAAATCTTCAATAGTTGGTAAAAATCATGTTGGTGTTTTCAGAGGTAATAAATTGTGGGTTATCCCTCTAAATTGAATTTTTTAATGCAGATTTAACCAGGGTGCCATAAATATTTGCTCTTGTTTCTGTCTCAGAAGACTCCCAGGCTGCAGCCATGGTGTTGGGGTGCACAGGCCAGCCCTTGGCTTGCCCTCATTGCGCAGAGCAGTCTGGGGGTGCTGAGGGCAGAGTGTCTTGTTCTGAGAAATAAATAATGCCTTGAACTGTTTTACCCATAGAAGGTAAATTAGAAAATACTTTAATGATACAATCAGGAAATGTAATGCTAAATTTTCAGCTTTGTAGCAAAAGCCCCTAGGTGGGTGACTGAGGTTTGGCTCTCCTTTTCTCTTCTCTGCTCTTCCAAGCAGTATGAAGAGGAATGAAATTCTGGGTTCCTTTGTAAAGAGCCCCTGGAGTAGATTAATGGGAGTGCTTCTCCAGAGCTATTATTTTGTAAATAAATATATAACACTCTAATTGAAAATAAATGTGAGGAAATTGATACAGAAATAGATCAGTAAATAATACAGTGCTATCCAACATAATGTTTTTTTAAAGCCTGTATTGGTATTAAAATGTTGGGCTATTGGTTATGGTTTGTCAGATGCTGTTATTCTGGTAACCTGTAATACCTTTTCACCAGTGCCCATTATTAACACAGCAAGCTGTGTTAATAATGTTAATGCTGTGTTGCAAGTGAATGCTTTATAAATCTATGAAAATTTTATAAGTATCTGCAGAAAGCAGAAATAAAATGAAGCATGAGGCTTATTCAGGAGTCCTGTATTTGAGAGATAATGTCAGCCTATGTGATCCAAGTTGGAAAACTAACCATTATAAAAGATGACTTATTAATTTCAGCAGAAAATATGTAACTATTGACTGTAGGCTGATATGAAACTGTCCTATGGGGAAATCACTCATCCCTGCCACTGTTATCCCTACTACTTTCTTAGCCAGAAGGAGCAGTCTGGTAAAGTGGAAAAGTGTGTGGTTAATCTCATCAAAACCTCATTGCAGCAATGAGTAGTAGCACACCGGAACAAAACTGAACTCCCCCTCCAAGCCTGTTTGATAGTGTTCATGGAGCTGTTGGTGATTCCTGAGTGCACCCTCCCTGTGTGATCAGAGGGCAGCTGCCAGGTGTGTCACAGGCAGAGCCACAGAGCTGTGGCAGGCTGCCGCTGACCTCTGCACACACAACCTTTGCTTAAATCCATCTCACTGAGCACATTCTGATGACAAATCACCGGCTTGGCAACCGAGAACTTACTCTTAGGTGATGACCCATGGCAAATCTCCTGGCATCTCTAAATTAAGGAAGAATTTTCTTCGTTTGATTTGGTTTTGCCTTGGGAGCAGCCCCTATCCCTGTCACCCTCACTCTGCTCCACCCCCACGTGCTGCCCTGTGCCAGTCCCATATGCTGGACCACTTCAGTTCCCTCAACCAGGAGGTGGCAAATATGGGAGAAGGCCACTTGTTATTAAGTTTAGTTGACAGAGTTGTGGTGACATCTGACAAGTGTCAGAGCTGACACAAACTGTAGTTTCTATCAGTGTGGCTTGGAGAACAGAACATGTATTCAGTGCAAAAGTGACTTAGTACAGGTGGAAAATGCTGTGTAGTACTAATAATCTCCAAAAAGTGGGTTTTCGATGTGTTGAGTGCCCATGCCAAGGTGCTGACATGGTGCTGTGAGGACCCTGAGGGTGCCCAGGGTCAATTCCCACCAATTTGAGGGTGGTTCTCACCAATTGGTAGCCGTCAGCACCAGATGAGGGCAGGGCAAGCTGGGCACCTCAGGAAGGGCTCCTGGAAGGGCTGGATAGGCAGGGAGTGAGGGCAGAAGTGGAAGATACAGCCCCATGAGCATCCTGGTCGGAGAACCAGCATCGAAAGTGGCTGTCTGGGGATTTGGGGTCTGGTTTTTCGTTTCCTTTCAGTGCTGTGGTCGCTGGGAGTGACAGGGAGCAACCCGCAGCTTCCACAGGTGTGGAGATATAGGATTGATGCTATGGAATAGTCTGGCACCCTGGAAATAGGAGCCTGAGGAAAGTCAGCAAGGAGATTAATCATTCAGCCTTCAGAACAAGGCTGCACGCAGCGTGAAATGAACTGAGATGAAACAAAGACTGTGGGCAGGCATCGTGTGTGAGGGGGCAGAGGCAGGTGGGACGGTGGCTGTGCCCTGAAGGGAGGACAGGCAGCTGACTCTTTGTAACAGCCTTGGGAACAGAACAGCAGGTTTAATGTCAGCGTTTTTTATAGAGGGGAGGTGGGTCAGCTGCTGCTGGCTGAGGGAAGCAAGGTGGTCCGAGATGTGGGGCTGAGGGAAGGACCATCCCAATCCAGGTGTCCCTGGGCTCTGTTACACTGATTTTCATTGGCCTGGTAGTCAGTGTTGTACTCACAGTCATTTAGTAGTACTTTATTTTTAATTAAGCAGGTTTCCAGCGGCACCCACAAGTGCTGAGTTTTGGGAACTTCTGGCAGCTTACGGTTCCTATCTGCCCTAGATGTGGAAAGAAAATTTAATTAAACTGCAGTCTCAGGAACTATCTCATGATAGGAAATGCATGTTGTCTTGAAGCTATAGCTGTGCCTGCACCAGGAGATTAAAAATAAAAATGTTCAGATCAGGGATCAGTTGTGAGCATCCCTTCCTCAGGGCTTTCTCTCAGAAATTCAGGAGACATGTATTCCAAACAGAAGTACAGCCTTATCTCAGACTGCTGGGTGGAATGCTGCATTCCTGAGGAGGAACAAATGAAATTGTGTTTCTGTCCACAAGCACATGATATCCATCTCCTTTGACATCCTGGTGTTGCCACCTCTCTCAGAAGTGTCAGTTAAAGGTTGGCTCTCTGAGGGTCATAGCTCAGGGAATACACCCAGGAAATCACAGCCCTTGCCAGGTTCAGGAAAGAAAGTAGCGACATAAAATATTTCAAGGAGAAGCAACAGATTTAGACATTTACGTGGTAGCCAGGGGAGACAAATATGTTTGGGTTGTGTCACAGTTTCCACCCACTACTGACAGTGGATGCCAGGTGTTTTCTGCGAGGTGTTTGTGTAACTCTTCAGTCAATGGCTGGCACAGTAACTGCTGGAGAATTTAATTCGTTAAACCCAGCCCTCATTCCAAGTTCCCCTCCTGTGGTAGAGGTCAATGGTTCAGATCTCTTAGTGGCAGGGCTTTTTTTGAAAGCCAGAATTTGCTATGTACCCCAAGTACACAAGAGAGTAAGAAACTTTTCCTTCTGCTGCTTTCCTTGAAATTTAAACATAATGGAAATGTCTTTTGCCTTGTGGATTTTTGCTTTATATCTCCAACTGTATTCTCTCTGCCTGTTAAAAGCCAAGGCTTGAAAGATGTTGTTATGTGTTGTGCAATGTAAATAATTAAATTATTCATTGTTTACTGTATTTTTGAGTAATTTGTGGTTATATTCAATATGCTACATTGGGATCACCCCAAACTTACTAGCAGTAGTTTGTCTTGGTTGAGCATCTTGAATGTTTTATGTGATTTCACATGCTAATGATCCAGCCTACACCATGCTCCTGTGGAATGAAAAATACAGTGATTTGTTTGACACTAAGGAACGGTGTGTCCAGTCAGACAAACAGTTTCAGCTCTGTATATCCTTAAATTGAGGCTATCATACAGAGAGGACACTGCTGGGAAGGAAAAGAATTTGAGTTCTTTATTTCCTTTCTTTAACTGAAAATAGATCTGGTGCATTAGCTGAGAGCAGGTTGAAGATAAGAGCAATGGATCAGGACAGAAAGTCTGCAGGGGACTATTCACTGCTGGTATTAAGTTCCTGAACACTGTTTTTATTCTGGTTTGTGGGTTGGTTTGGTTTTTTTTTTCATTTTGCCTGTTTGGTATTTGACTTGATGTTATACAAACTTTCTGTGGCTGGTTATAAGACGTCTCTTCTGTTGGTACTGCTGAAATACACCTTTCTGGTTAGAAACTGACACTGGATTCTGAGACCATCAATATGTAGGAGTTTTCTGAAACTGAAATCCAGTTTTTAGTTTCTGGAAATAGACGTAACATCACTGGTTTTACTGATAGTTATCTGAGTTCATCAGCTGACGTTTGTTTAGTTCATTTTGTGAACACTGAGAATGACGCAATGTGAAACACCATTGCTGCTCCTGCAGGGTATTTACTGGTGCACTTGGCATGATGTTTTCTGTGGTTTTCAATGTTTTCAGTGACAAATTGAAAGACTTAGCATTTTAAGCTATCTCATTGGAAGTTAGAGTTATTTGGGATCTGTCTAAGGCTCAGTTTCATTAGGTGAGTCTTCATTTGCCTTTTCCATGTGGCTTCATCATCCATAAGACTTAGAGGTTTGCAAAGATAGATACTGATGCAAGAGGGACTATCAGACCTCTCTCTTTTGGAAGTCAGTAGAACTTAACCAGTTTCTGTTGCTTTTAGGGTGGATGTTCCCAGTGATCTGAAAGCACTCCAGGTCTCTCCTGGGAAGCACTAGCCAGGCTGTGAGCTGAAGCACAGCGTGCTGTGTGTCCCTCAAGCCTGTGCCAGCCCTGGGGATGAAGGCAGCCAAGCTGCCTGCACATCTTTGGGCTTTGTGGCAACACTTTGCACTTCAGGACTTTAGTAGGATACAGGTTTGAATGGTGCTGAAAAAGTGGAGGAATCACTTTGAAACCTTTTTGTTCTTGGTAAACACTTCCTATAGGAAGGGGATGAAATACCTGGAAAAATAGTCTTCCTTCCTGCCTGTGAGGGTATTATTTCCTTACTGGCCTGTTGCACAATAAGGATCACTAAATATATTTAGATGAAAGATTGCCAGCTCCTTGTTTTGCACAGAAAACCTCATGCTTAGCAGACTTTCCTGAGTTAGCTTATCTTTTCAGCCTGAATTCAGGATTTTTTAGATCAGAGGCTGCTGGAAGTCTGTCCTTCACCGTGGTCTCTACCAGCTTATTCAGCCTTGTACTAGCAACATGGTAATGTGCTTCTCAAGGGTTTGGTTTTACCTAAGTAACTGGAGGTTAACATGAGACTTCAGGCAAGCAGATTCAAAAGGTTTTGATGTAATTAGCTCATTACTCTTATTAAGCACATGGCCAATTCTGTCCCTTTTGAACCTGGCTAATTCCTTAACCGCAGTGAATTTCACAGACTTCTTATAGATTTCCTTTGCTTTCTGCCTTTTTCTGTTGTTGAATGCCATTCTGCTGCTGTGCTTGCCTGCAGCAGCTGAGGACACGGCTCTGCATCCGTGGGCGGGCAAACAGCTCAGTGTGAGCCAGGCTTTCTGGGAAGGGGATGACAAGTTACACCTGCTAAATCCATGCTGCCGAGCCCTGCTTAGACCGCTCTTGCCTCTGCTGAGCACAGAACCTGGCAAAAGTCACCGAGAGCTCTGCAGTTGAGGCCTGTGCAAGGCTCCCCTTGGTGTGTACAAGCACTTGTGGGGCACTGTGGTGAGCGGGATAAGGACCTGGCTTGGGATTATGGCAGCCTGGGCTGAAGGAAGGAGGGAAGGCTGACCCAGGTTTAATCCACATTCACTTCTCTGCCTGTTTCATCTCTGCAGTGCAAGGTATGTGCTTGCTGGCAGAGCAGGGGACAGCATGGGGACAGGGGCAGGTGGGTGATAGGTGAGCTCCAGCAGCAGTGCTCAGTTACATCCTTCAAACTGCCTCAGGAATTGGGGCCTCTTTGTATGCCAGGCTGGATAAGCCTGTTCCCAAGCACAGTGCCTGTGTGTAGCATTCATGGGTAGGGATGCTGCCTGGAATTCCTGTGCTGAGCTTTTCTGTTCCAAAAGCCAGGTGTCATGGAGTTTTCTCTCTCTTTCCCCACCCCCACTGGATTTTGGAACTTGGTAAGATATTTTGGGAGTGTGAAATGGCATAGGAAGATCTATGCATACATCAGCCCCTCAGCTCCAGGGGCTGATGTATGCATATTCTGTTAGAGCATTTATTTAACCTTTGCAAAAGAAATGGCCTTAGGGAGGAAAAAACCCCATATTTACACTTCCATCTGTTTTGGAAGATTAAAATATTCTTTATGCTCTGGGAGATTTCCGAGAGAGCACAAATACAAAAGGAATCTGTCTTGTTACCCTTTATTAGAACACAGCGTGGTAAAGGAAGGTGGAGACACTGGAGGTGGAGTTTGAGGTATATATAATTTTTAACTCCTTTTTTCACCCGCAGGCACTTCTTAGCAGCTGTCTGTGGTGCGCGTCATTATCTCTAGCAGCTCTTTGGTATAGCCTTGCTACATTTCTTGTAGACTCAGATGAGGTGTGAACCTTTCTTTGGAAAATAAACTAGAAGGGAAATGGGAGGTCTATAAAATTACTCTGCAATTTGGTATGGAGAAGTGAGATTTTGGGATGCTTAGGCACAATGGATTGCAAGTTTGGCTTTGCAATGAAGGGCAAGGTAAGGTTTTATTTTCTTTTCTTTTCAGAAGCTGATGTTCCTTTATCTTTGTGTGACTGGACACTTCGTGCTTTGGTTTAGTCACAGGACATGAGATTTGTATGACAGTGAGGTAAAAATCTTCTTTCTCCTTGAGAAAAACTCCTAGTGGTTATTACTTGGCACAGACAGAAAGATGAAACCCAGAAGCCTCATGCTAAAATAAAAGTAGGGAGAAAACACAGTCAGTATGCTCTGGAGCATTCTTTGTAGTTAATGGCTGTGTAGTCTTACTGTACTTCTCCCTTCTTGCAGTGCAGGAGTGGGAAAAGTCACAGGGGGAATGGTTATTGGGATAAAATGGTAGTGACTGTAAGAGATTCTGCTTTAGACAATTGTTTTTACTGCTCTCTATAAAACTTGGTTAAGAAGTATCTCATTCTAATCTTCTTTAATGATGCATATTTTGGGCTTTGTTTCTTTTTGCATGTGAAAGTGACCGAGCAAAACATTGGGATTTTAAAAAATTCTTGAAACTTTTTAAGCTCCACTAAGTGCATGCACAAACAGGGTTTCTCTAAGTGTGTTTAAATGATTCTGAAAATCATTTTCAAGTTCACGGAATTACCTCTCGCCAAGCATAACCCACTTTTACAGCCCTGATGTTAACTGCTGTCCATGGGGCTCCCATAATTTTGTGGAAACTCCTTGAGATGAATGTTTTTGAAGATGGTGTGTGTTACTGATCTGAATTTGTAAGTGATGTTTTTGAAGGCAGGTTGTCTGTAAAAGCACATTTCCAGACTGCAGTCTGTGGATTTACCAGAGTGTCCCTCCATGTGGAGCAGGTTGGTTCCCGCAGCGCTGAGCTGCTGTGGGCACCTGGACACACCTGCCTCTGTACCTGCCTGCAGGTGGAGGGATCCCCAAACGAGGCAGAGCCAGAGCCCTCAGCCATCCCAGGTTTGTGGGGAGGAGGTGACCTGAGGTCTTCCACTGTTCTTGACAGAAATCCAAAGTTGGTAATTTTAGGCAGTGTTGAAACATTCGACTTCACTGACCCAGAACACAGGGAGGCACATGCATTAAGGGGCTCGATAAAGATGTTCTTCTATGTATACTTGCACTGAGGAGAGTGCAGGTAGGTTGGATGGGGTGAGGGTCAGGGAAAATAGGATGGATGAATATTAATGCATGGATGGATGGATAGATGAATATTAAGTGATAACCAAACAGGGGTCCCTTCAAGACCAGGGAAGGAATCAAATTGGCATGTGGCTTCTAGGAAAAGGCTTCTCTGCCCTCATGTTGGACTGTGCCGGTATTTCTGTAGCCAGAATTACAGAAGCTGTTGATCAATTCTTTCATGTACATGGGACAGAGGCAGAAAAGGGGCAGCAAAAAGGGAAAGGGTCTGTGTCTCTTACAAAAGCAAAATTAACTTGGGCAAGATTGTTCCAAAGGATGCCAGCCAGGCTATTTTGAAATGCAAAGTTTGACTGCATGTGACAAGCCTGGCATTTATGCACTTGCATAACAAGTGTTACTAAATTTTACATGTGGGGAGGCGGTTTCAGGTTTTAAAATAAAGATAGAGCCACGTAGGCCTTAGTAGTTCTATTGTTCTTTCACATGTGCCTGTGCTCTCCACCCCCTTCTTCTGGAGCTTAAAATAAGTAAGTAATACGTCATGTCACTGGCAGAAGCTGGTTTGAGACTTGCTTTCAAAACAGTTTCAAAAGTATAGAGCAAATGCAATTCCAGACTCAAGTGAACAAATAGGAAACTATTCATGACCCTCAGTTTCACACTGCTCCAAAATAATGTCATTTTTAAAGGAGGCTGATTTTCTTTGAGATTTTTCAGTGGGATTTTTAAGTCATCAGTGCTTTTTTTGTCCTCCAGAAGAGCTGGAAGCTTGTCTTTCCATGCTGAGGTTCAAACGAAAGATGACAATTATATATCTGCAATTGCCTGAGCTTTAAGAAAATACCAAATACTGCAAATTGGCAAAACCATGGTAAATATCTGGATATCTGAGGGATTCCAGAGGTCAGGAAAAGGATTTCCTAAGACCTCAGATTGTTTGGCTGGCTGTTGTTCTACCAAACTCTTTGTACTAACTTGTTATTATGATTAACATAGCTTTCATTATTATCATCATTTTCTTAGGATTCCCATTTATTCTCCAGAGAACTGTTATCAGCTTAAAGGTTCTCCTGATCTCAACAGGCGCTGATGTTCTCTTTAGTTTTTGGCCAATCATTTGGAATAGATGAGATTTAGCGCTTTTAATAATTTTTGATTTTGTAATGAGGGGCATTATAGACAGATGTTCCACAAATCAACTCTTCTTCATCTCCAGTCACTGGTATGGCAATGACTGAGCTTGTTTCTCTTTTAAACACTACTTGGTCCTTTCAATGCTTGATAATGCATATGAATAAATTCACTGACTTCTCCTATGTGATGGTATTATCAAGTGTAAGAAATGTAAAGCGTTAAATACTGTACCTTTCAGACTGAGTATAGCTGTGCCTTCACTGCACATGGAGTGGGTTTTAACTGCCTTTTAATATGTTACTGCATTTTATTATGTGTGCATTGAGGTTGGCACTATCTGAATAGAAGGAGCCCTATAGTGGGTAAAAGAAACTTGTATCTCCCCTCTCCAGTAAGCCTTCACTACAAAACCAGCTTCTCTTTCACTGAGGAATACCCTCACAGGCAGAGGATGTTAGGAAATTCCTCTTCCCCTAAATGTAGCTTTATTATGTCCTGCTGCTACAGTTGGGTCACCTCTTGGGCACGCTGACCTTGCTGCATTGGGCAGCTCTCTGTTGTGTCTCTGTGTTGGTGTTCCTGTGGATGCAATCCTGAGTGCTGCCAGTGTAATTTTGGGCCTGGGCCATCTGTAGTGTTCTCAGGCTCCAGGACTGTGGTTCATTTTCTATATCTGTTTTCTGGTATTGCAGACACTTGGATATTTCCTGCATTAACAGCTTCCCAGCAATCCGTGGCTGTCAATTTGTCATGCCGCAGGTTTCATTAAGATGGCATTTTGACACTTGTACTGGTGTAAAAATTCACGTAGAGAAGGTTTTCTACTTGCAGTTTTCTATTTTGTGACATTTCTACATTAAGTCCTTTATCGTCTTCCCAAGGCAAACCCAGTACTTTCCTCAAAGCGACCTCTGCAGCGGGTTCTCCAAGCAAAGTGCAGAACTGTTAATTCTGTATGTCAGATACATGATGTCATCCATGTGAGTGGAAGGGCTTCATTCTGCTCATCCAGTGTCATGCTCCTAGGCTTTTCCAGCATCCCCTTTTAAATCCTGATGCAAATGAGCATTTCAGGGCAGAGACTGACATTCACAAGGAACTGTAGGATGAGCTGCTTTATTTCCCACTTGTTTTTAGAGTGCAAGGAAAGTACTCATGCACCACTTGGAACAGTGCTTTCCAGGAGTGCCATAAGGGGGTTTATAGTGCTTTCTTGAGGAATGGGTGTGTTTGCCTGAGGAAAGTCAAGATAGCAATATTCCATTTTAATTCCTGTCTCACTTCCTTTTAATCAGTTGATTTCAGGGTGAGAATATCTGGCAGGTATAACTCTATGTTGATCAAAGTCTGCTTTCTGTGCTCAGGAGTTAGAATTGTAGAACCATAGACTATGTTGAGTTGGAAAGGACCCCTCAGGATCAAGTCCCAACTCCTGGCCCTGCAAAGGACACGCCAAGAATCTCACCATGTGCCTGAGGGCATTGTCCAAACTCGCCTGCTTGGTTTGTTGGGAATTTTTTGTGCTCTCAGCAAATGTCTCATTTGTGTCTTCTGTCATCTAAATCATCAGGATTTCCTTTCTTTAACACATCTGCGGACACTGCTGTGAGGTAGAAATCTGGTATTTTACTGCTTGTCTTTGTGTCTGTTTCATTCCAATTTGTGGATAGATTTTTTTCAGTGACTTTTAACACACCAGATGCTGTATTTCATTCTTCCACAAGTTTTCCTCAATCTTATTGATTTTCATGGTTTTGTCTAAGATTATAGTGTCTGTTCTCTGGGATCCCAGTTATTTTGTTTTGCTGCTGTAGTTATGTTCTTAATGGGGGTTCTGCCTTCCTCTATTCTTTGCCCATTCTCTAATTTCTTCACCAGTTTGCTCAGTTACAATGTCTGCTCCCCAGTAAGTCTCAGCCAGTCTGTCTTATTTTCCTCTGTAGCTTGTTTCGTTTTCCTGGTAGCTGTATGGATCCCGGGAGTGCCTGTGGTGTTACCTGTGGAGCAGATGGCACACTGGGATCCAAACAACTGGGGCTGTACAAACCCCTGGGTTTCACCTGGAGATGCTCAATAAATGGCACTTGCAAATTAGACTGCTTATTTAGTTGTTGGAATCTGAGCTTCATTCTAAGTAATAAGTTTCCTAAAAGCTTGATGATGTTTCCTATATATTGACCTCAAAACACAAGAATTGTAATACTAGTAAGGTGCATTCTAATCTCTAAGAGCTTCTGTAACTGCAGTGTGAAGAATTGTCGGACTATATTGATGAATTCTGTGTTCCCCAAAGCCTGTTGGGGCTGGGAAGGGACCTCTGTGTTCCGCATGGTCCATTGTCCAGTCTGATTCACTCTGTCCTGCTTTTAGAGCAGGCAGAGATGTCTGTAGTCTGTTCAGTGAAGGCAAAATTTCCTCACTGAAATTTGTAATAAACTTAATTATTCTCTTGTTTTTGAAAACAGAAATATATTTTAAAAATAGTCTGTGCCACTTTCACAGTTTTCATTTTCTGTAGGCAGAAGATTCAACCAGGGTATTTTAGCACTAAAAAATTGTAGTATTTCTAAGCATTTCTGAAAACAACAGAAATATGGATTGATAACATGAATCTGGGAGTATACCTGTCAATATTAGACAGCATGGTACAGCAAGCAATTGAAAGCAGCATCAGCATTTCTTTATAATCACAGTGATGCTTTGCTTTCTTCTAAACCTTGGTGCTTAATGTTGAACTTAATTGCAGTGTAAGTAGATGCATTTATTTGCTTCTACTGATAGAAATAATCAATCCAACAAGATACCTTGTTTATTCTTGTGTCCACGTTTGTGGCATTTTATACTCCAAGTACATGGAACATCCAGTATAATGAACAGGCAAGCACTGATTCTGTAGTGATACTGTCACAAAATAGTTTCTTACATTTAAAAAGCATCAGAGAGCATCTGAAGGGCTTGGTTGGTAATCTGAGTGTCTGGTGGTATTGTGAATATCTGTTGTATTGATGCTTTCAAGAAACTTTGGGTCAGCATCCTGCTGAGCCTGCTGCAGCCTGGAGAGGGAAGCACTAGAGCAGGTCAGGGTCCTGGTTTTAGTCATGCACCCATTTCTTCCCTTCAGGGAGGCTCTGCTTCAGTTTCACTTCCTGACATTGTACCTGTGTGCAGTTCATCTGTTTGTGCAGGATGCTGTTTCTCCCAGTTTAGAGCGCAGAACCATGGAATGGTTTGCCTTGGAAGGGGCCTTAAAGACCATCCAATTCCATCCTCTGACGTGGGCAGGAGCACCTTCCACTAGAGCAGGTTGCTCTCTGCTGTGTCTGAATCATTGTCAATAATGTGCAACTGGGTTTTATGGTTCAAAACAATTATAACCACTGCTGTTGCACTTCCTGTTAGCCTCCAGGGGTTAGTTACAGCCAGTCTCTTCCAAACCCTGGGGCTCCCACTTTTCTGACTGGTTTTAATGGAGTGCCACAGGCATGCTTGTGGGCAGGAGCTGTGTAGAAGCCAGCAGGGACAGAGCTGCAGGGAAGTGATCTCTGCAGTGTTTAACTGAGCACATTCAAACACTCATTTTCAATGTGTCAGTAGCTTACAAAGTTCTGAGCTTTCACTGAAGACCATTCCACTAGAAATATTTGGAGGTGCTGTTGTTATGAAGTTAAATGACAAATTCCTTCTGAAATGCTCTTTGGCTGTACAGTTATAGGATATTAAATCTGACATCTTCTTTTACAGTGACCCATATGTGAAACTTTCCTTGTATGTAGCCGACGAGAACAGAGAACTTGCTCTTGTGCAGACAAAAACTATTAAAAAGGTATGTATAGACTCTTCTTAATTCCATGGGTTTGGAAAGATTAAGAACACTGGAAGACAGTTGTATAACAGAATGCAGCACTAATTAAAATTGTTACATACATGTATAATAACTGGATAATGTGGTTTTTCTCCAGACCAAAATCAGAGAACAAGTGCCTGCAACCTCAACGTGCCTGGCCTGGAGAGAGCACCTAATGTGTTGCATATTGTTACCTAAAGCTTGGCTTATCAAATCCCACTGTGTCATTCACAGGTTCTTTTATCAAAGTAATATTTCCTTGAAAGACACAGTTGAAATAAAGGACTGAGAAATTCTGCTTTAATTATAATTTGTCTGACTTTTAGCAAAAACAGTCATTCTTTAATATTTCTGTTTAAAAATTCAATTTTCAAAATATTTTCATACTATGGGAATTTAAAACAGCCAGATGACAGAAGATATGCTATAAGAAAATCCTGGGAATGCTTACATTTTTAATTAGAACCAAAAATGAGTTTTATTTAATTTCCTAATTTCAGTCCACACAAACAAAATTCCACCAGGAGGTATTTGTCATTATCAGGACCCTAAGATTTTGTAAGGATATGTATATATTTTTAATTTGCCGGTATTGGTGGCAGTGAGGAAAAAAGTCACAACCTGTATGAAAAGTAAGGGGAAATAATGAGTTGTCATTTTTTATGGAGGTATTTAGAATCAGCAGTGGTTCAGTTGAAATCATTGCTGCAAAACAGAATAATGAAGAGAATTTTGTTGATGAAAACACAAACTAGAATGATGTGGTTCTAAAATCAGGACATTAGGTGTCACGAGAAAACCACTGGAAACCACGAGAAAACCAGTGGAATCCTGGAGGTGTGGAAGTTCCAAGTGGAACTTGTAACAGAACCAGGGCATGTTTGATGTGGAAAAGGAATTTTTTAAAGATTTCCTGGTTAGCAGTTGGTGGTTGTTCCAATCCTGGAACTGCCTCTACCTTTTTTCACTGTTTCTTGCCACTGTGACTGAAAGCCTGGACATTCTCAGTCATTTCTGTTATAGTGGTATTGACTCATGGGTTGGAATGTTCTAGTTGGTAATTTCTGGTTTGAATTGTTAAATTTCATCTGTGCAATTTGCAGTCCTCTTTCTATTTTGTAAATAGCAAACATTATTAGTGCATCTTGATTTTGAGTTAAAATTATTAATAAAAAAATACTGAGCACAATCAATCTGATGAGTGACTGACTGGCACTTACCTCCTTCAGCTCTGTAACTGTGTCTAACCCTTCACAAATTTCTCTTTTTTCTCCTCATTTTTCTCCTCATTTTTGTGTTCCTCAGTTGAATGGGTAACAAAGGCACAAGTGCCTTTGGGAAAGCAGAAGGGACTGTGCAGTGTCCCCTTTTTGTTCTCCCTTTTCATGACCTGTGCTCTTCCATATTCTACTGCACAGCTGGACTGGGCCTCGGAAATGCTGCCTTACAGCCAAAGGGATTAAATGCACATTGTTTTTGTTACTCTGAAAAACATAAAGTTCCCAGAAGAATGTCAGTGTCGTGGCTTGACCTACCTGCATTGAATTTCTTAGGCTTTTTGTTTCCATTTACCTCCCTCCACAGTTACTCCAGCTGTAAGGTTTGATTAATGCCTTGTGCTTCCTTTTGGAGCTGTGTTTGGAATGCCCTGCTGGAAAGGCTCTCTGCGGTAGGGAAAGCTGGATGTGCGGCTTGCTTCTGATCCTATAACATGGTCAGTGTGTTCTTTAAATTCCTGCTGGAATTTAAAAGTGTGGATGAAGATTATCCGGTTTCTTCAATTTCTTCACCATGACTGCGCTGAGCTCTGAAGACTTCTACCTTTCCCACATGGAATATTAAACATAATTTTATGCCTCCAAGAATGCTTAGTCTCCCCATGGAGCTCCAGTGCTCAGGAGCATCATTTCTCTCCATGTTCTCAGTTTCTCTGTAGGGTTGAAAATCCTTTTCGAATACCTGAGGAAGATCTAGCTCCGCTTGACTCCTGGAAGTCCTTTATCTGTGCAGTACTTGCCCTTTTTAGGATGTAGCTTTTCTTGAGGACGAGTTTCTGTTATTGTTTCCCTGCTCATGTGCTGTATGGAGCTATTGCTGCATTTCCTTCTCCTTTGCTGGGACTCAAGTGGTTGTACTTTCTGACTTGGCCCACTAAGAGTGGGACTTGTAAAGGTGGAAGAAATTTCTGTGAGTTACTAGGCATTTGCCAAAGACTGTGCTGCCTTGTCTGTTAGATTTCCCTGAACTCTGTGTTTGTGGTTAAGCAACATTTGGAATTGATGGGTTATCAATGGGCAGTAGTGTCCTCAAATTTGGTGTTAACCCAGTTCTTTGTTTGGTAAATTGCATGGGCCCCCTTTTGCCAACAGCAGTAGCATTTGTTGAGTACAAGTGTTTAAAATGTAACGTTGTTTTTCTTACTGCTTCATTTTAATTTATTTTTTACTGAATACATTTGTGTTTCTTCAGGGAAGGAAGCTGAAAGCTTCTCTGTGCCCGCAACCCCATCCTACCCTTCCCCTCATTCATCCACCTGCCCTTTACAGAGGTCTTTTCTTTCTGGAAGTATTTTGTGCTCTGCCATGAGGTCCTGTATTGCCAGTTTGTAGTGAGATGCAGTATAGTCCCCCTGTGTCCTGCACATGAGGAATCTATTGGATCGATAACAAGGAGTAAGATAAACAGCCAAGATTCCCCTTCTCTGCTAGAACAGAATTGTGGTGGGTGTAGAGCCAATTTTTCCTGTCAGCTCTGCTGGTAAATCTCTGCTGTGTGACAGCATGAAGGAATGATTTGGCATGAGCACAAAAACATTGGACATATTGTCCAATTGTTTTTATACTTACCCAAGTTTGAATTGCCCAAATTAATGTTTGTAGTTCTCCTCTCTTTTTTTATCAATTTATTATGTCATGCTTGAGATCCCTTCAGCTTGCAATCTGTATGCACATTTTTTCTGTGCATTTTAGTCAGGTTGTTAAAACAAAATTAAAATCCTTGGGCTGGGAGGAGATTAGGGAGAATATTGTACCTATTCCAAGGAAATAACATTTTCTTTTGGTTTTTTTTATTTTCCTGTTTAATTCGTACTATAAATCTGAGCCTATTTTTGTAGCCTTAAAGTTACCATTGTGTTTAAAAAACACCTTTTTTTTTTTCATCTGGGTTTAAATGAATCTGGAGAACAAAATGTCTTCAGGTTTTATTTCTATAGGTTCTCAATGATTTGTCTTTTAATCATCAAATTCTATGTATATGTAACATCTATTTTAGGATCATCTGACTCAAATATCCTCCCATGTTTGGTTTAGTCAGTAGAGAGTTTCTAGATGGCAATGTATTTTTTCAATTTTTTTTATTACATGCTTTTTTTCTCTCTTTTTTTCCCTAGAAAACTGTCACTTGCATGTGTGTTTTTATGATTGCAAAGCAGAAAACCTAAAGAAACTTCAGTATGTAAATACTGTTATTTCTTTTACAGACATTGAACCCAAAATGGAATGAAGAATTTTATTTTAGAGTAAGTTTCTCTTTATTTGCAGTCATTATGCACAGTTAGGACATGCACATGTAATCTCACTTTTATATGTTTACTGAAAAGACCTATAGCCTATTTTGTGTGTCATAATTCTGTGATTTTCTCAAAACTGGGAAGTCCATTGCCAGCCCACTGACTTATCAGTGCATTGTGGTATATTATTTCTAAATTTTCTTAATTACACATGCTGGTCATAGTAACCTGGCTTACAAAGCGTTTCTGAAAAAATATATCAACTGGATCAAATAGTGTAAAACTTTTTTGTTGTTTAATAGCAGCTATTTTGTCTTCCTGACAGAATTGTTCTTATGTTTGTTTTTATCCTTTTAAATGTTGGCAGTCTTTCTGCTTCAGTTTAATTGAACGTAAACAATTCTCTGGAGGGATATTTGCTGTTTTCAAGTGTTGGGGAGATTTCTGTTGGGTGTTCCAAGTCCATGTGTGATAAATGGGATAGAGATCATGAGCGATGGACAGGCAAAACCATATCTGAATGTGAAATTCTGAACGAAATCCAGCAAAACTCTTGCTCCTCCTAAATCAGTCAGTCAGGGAGCCCTGATAGTCTGTCCAGCCTGGGACTGGGGGTCCTCTTCTCGGGGAATGCAGTAACTGAGCACAGCAAATGAAAGCTTTCATGTCAGCTGTCAGGCTCTTCCCAGTTACAGTAGGGTTCTGGTGCTCCAGTTTAAGTAAAGATTTACACGAGACCTGTTAGTCCTGTCCTGTTTGCCTTGGTTTAATTGCTGCCTGAGCTGGTTACCCACATACTGTTACTGTCCAGCTACTGAACTGCCAGTGACTTTTGGATTTTCTCACAGGTAAACCCAACCAACCATCGGCTCCTGTTTGAGGTGTTTGATGAAAACAGACTGGTGAGTGCTTGTCTTGATTGTCTTACACTAATCTCAAGGCTCTGTGTGATGCAGCTGAAGGAACTTCAACACAGCTAAAAGGTGTCTTTAGTCTGTTGTTACAGTGAGCATGCCAAGAAACAGATAGATGCATAAAAACCATGTGGGTTTGGGACTAGTGGGGCACTAAAGTAGTGCCCTGCTGGGTCAGACCAAAATTGTCCTCCCACACCCAGCCCCTCTGACAGTGGGACCCTCACTGTGTCCTTCTGTAGACCTCTCTACCACAAACCAATAAAGTCCTAACTTTTTTAGTCAGTGATAAGCAGCTGCTTGAGCCCCATATCATTTCAGTGTCCCTTTCCAGTTCCTTAATGCTTCTGCATCTTGCTATGGGAGGTGGTTACCAGAGCTGCACCTTGTGCTCATGATGCATGTTTGAAGGTTTGAGGTCATGGCAGGATGCTGCTCTGTTGGGTTTCAGTTCTCTGCCTCCCAATGCTCACATGTTGTTAGTGGGCTTAGTCTTTGCCTGCATTTGGATGATGCAGTAGCTCTCCTAGAGGAGGCTTTCATCATCTGACTGCTGATTGCTTCTTTTATGGTCGTGATCCATGGGATGACATTGTCCCTCTGCACATCCAGGCTTAAACATGCCAGTGGAGCGGCACACTGGTGCAAGGCTCTTAGGGGTTTGCCTTTTGAACATTGTAGCACCATGAGATCAGAAATTAACATTTTCTTGCCTGGGGGCAGTTTGGCAACCTCTACCAAACTTGTTTACTTTCTGAAGATTAGTATCAGAGTTGCAAAGATACTTTCATTTAAAAAAAAAACAGCATAGAAACATCTGTCTTCAACAAATAGGGGTTTTGCCTCTGTCTTCCTAATAAATAAAGAGCAAAGGAAACCACAGCAACTGTAATCTGGGGAAAAAGAGGAATTGGCAGCCAAGTGACTGGCTCTTTCCTCAGGAGGAAGTAAATTGGTAAAGCAGTAGCAGTGTGCCTCTACAGTGGGCTGAGAAACATTTGTATTTGCAAATAATGATCATAATGATAACTTGCACTATTCAAACTGCAATGTGTCATTGGAATGTAAAGGTGCCACAGGAACAGGGCGGTGGGTCAGAGAAAAGAATTCTGTATGTAGTGACGGCTGGGAAATGCCAGGTTTGGGATACTCATTTCAGACATGTTGCTTTGGGTTTTCAAGTTTGGGTGTGCAGTACTGGCCTTACCATGGCAATTTCAGCACTTTTTGTTGTTGAACTGATTTGTGTGTTCTCCTTGTGGTCCTACCTCCAAAGTCAGTCTGTCCTTGGGCTTGGTACCTCTTGGCCAAGAGAGCATCTGGGGTTAGGAGCCATTGCTTTCCTTGTAGGAGGTCTATGGCAAGGTAGATACTTTGTGGGGTTTGGAGTAGTGGGTTTCCATCAGGTTGTGTTGGCAGAAAGAGAAGACACTGAACTGATTATTTTTGTTTTACTCTGACACACTTATTATCAATACTTAAATACTCTGTTCTTTCTTCTTATTTCCAAATTACTAAAGTGCTCTCTGTCTCTGCAGTCTCCTTGCCTTTCTATTCCCCAGTCTCAACAGAGTAAATATGATGCAGCTTCATTTTGGGTGCAGGGACCATGTTCTTGGGTAGTAGGTTTTAGCTGAAAAATAGGATAAAATAATACCAACACTTGTGCTTCTATAAGGCAATCTCCAGGACCATTGCTGTGTGGGAACTATTCACGTTTTCCTTGTGGCTCATAGTCCACATAAAACAATGGGGGATTGTGCTGGCGGTTTGATCAGTTTGAGCTGCCATTCCGCTTGGGATTGGTAATTTTCTGGTTTTTGAAAGCAAGTTGCTTGCAAGCAGAGTTCAGATATCTAGGTTGAGGACTGACGTGCCACATACAGATTTTCAGAGCTGTTGACAAGATTTAGGCTTTCCAGTTCTCCCAGGGAACAGCTGTCCAGGTCCTGAGATGGAGCTGCACTTCTGGCTAACCAGTTTCTTTTCTGGTATATGCTAACAAGTGTGTGCAATGTTAGCATGTGAGCGCCCTCAGGGCACTGAGTATCTGCGTCGTAACAGAGCTGATTTGGGGTGCTTGGTTCACGTTCTGGTGTATCCTGGCTGCCTGTCCTGCTCCTGAGCTCTTCTGGAGGGTGTAACTGTACTCCATGCTGGCAGTGCCATGCATGGTGGCATTGCTGACTCCCTCATTGGATGCCAGCCAGGAGCAGGCAGTTCTGTACAGGGTCTGAGACAAATCAGTACAAACGGACGTGCAACACCCGGCTCTGCTTTTCACTCAGCTGTACTGCCTGGTAAAGATGGAAAAGGAGCTTTGTGTCCTGCTGTCCTGCACATTTCTGCTGGATTTACTATATGAGAGATCTTTGCCATATGTATGATTGCTTTGTTTGTAGTTACTCAAAGGGGAGTGCAGGTTATATTGCTGTTGGGGCTTTTTAAAAGCAAGCAGTTTGTTGCTTAATTGTGTTATGAGCAGGGTTAAAATTGAAAGCATAACCATGCTATATTTATTCCTGTCCTGCTGTGACAGCCCAGAGCTGTAACACACCGAAATGTTATGCTTGAAAGAAGTTTCCTCATTTGCATGTGGTGTTGACTTAAACTTTTAACACAAAATGGAAGTGTTTTTGTTGCAGTTACATTTTTCTGCAAGTGCTTTATCCAAGTGTACCCCGTGAATCTGATGTGGTTTAGATTTATAGGAGTGCTGAGTGTGTTCACTGCCTCAGTCAGCTGCGAGAGCTCTCCTGCTGGGGCCACTCCTCCCTGATGGAAAAGGAGCAGCTGGGAAGGTGCTGCTTCAGGCTCTTGCTGGCATTAAAAAAAAAAAAAAAAAGGAAAAAACAAATTCCCTACACGCTTACATTGGAGAGGGGGAACCAAGCCACGTGATTCCCACCATCCTACCCTATGTCACCGTGTGTGTAGGAGCGCTGACTGCTCCTGCCCAATCACGCCTGGAATGCTGCTTGCCACTTGGGCTATTTCTGCTATCTGTCGCTCCCAGGGCTGCAGTGCTAACCGTTTGGCAGATGGGACACTTTTTCTCTGAGTTTATGTCTTTGGTTTTTAACTTCTGGCAGTGCCTGAACTGTTGCTGTTCTCCCTCTCCTTTTCTCCTCTCTGTAAAACCATGGCCCATCGGCTGCGGTTTCATTTTGGCTCTGGGAGAAGCAACACAGCCCCTGAATCGGAGATCCTTGCCCGGGAGAGAGAAGATGACTTTTTCATGGCATTCCACACCTTGCCTAGAAGAAGCAGCCCTCACGCGTTCTCACGACACGGAGCGGATTGTGGTGGCAATGGAGATTTGCACGAAGTGGGCTCCTTGAAAAGGAGCACATCCATGTTTATCCCCCAGCTGCTGAACGGCATCAATGCACGCCCCACCAGGAGCTCGTCCATGCAGATCTCACTCCAGCGCAAAGCTGCCGATGGCTGTGCCAACGAGTGCGTGGCCCTGGAATCTCCAGAGGAGACACCTCCCTGTAAATTCTCGGACTTCAGGGAGCATTATGCATCCCCTGTTGAAAATCACTCTTCTCTGAGCAGTCCACAGGTGACTCCTGGAAGTTCTCCACCCAGCCTGATGGAAGAGTTAGGGCAGCAGACAGATGGAACTATTTGCTGTAACCATAGAGTATTTTGTAGTATTCCTTCTAATAACCAAAGTGAGGAGGCTTCGCTGACTGCCCAACGAGATGAAGCAAGTGAAGCGGCTTCAGGTTTAAACCTAAGCGGTGTGAGGATTCAGCATCGGGCCTCAAGTGCAGATGTGCCTCAAGTTACTCTACTTCCCTTTGATCCTGATGCTCCCAATAGTGCTCCCACCCCTGAACCCCGGCGTTGGTCCTTGCAGCATGTGCCAGATCTGTCAGCAAATTCAGGGAAAAAGTTCTTTGTTCTCCAGTTACAGCAGCCACAGACGAGCAGTACTGGCATGGGAGGTGGATGTAACTTTGGCTTTACTGGAACAAAAGGGGACAGGTTGGTCAGGTACCCTCGGATACGGCTGGAAAGGAGTACTTCCTACCCTGTCCAGCCACCAGCAGAAGGAGGTAGCTCCACAGCTGATGGGCTCAATTCGGAGCTGCCTGGAAACGGCAGGAACAGGACAGAAATACCTAGAAGCAATTCAGTAGAGCGGATACCTCAAGGGCAGGGGTGCCTGTTTAAAATCAGACCAGATCAAAACACGAGGCAGCAGCACTTCAGGATTCTTGTCACACGTGGACCTGAAGAACTAAGTCAGGGTGTTGGTAAAGAGGGTTGTGGCACCCCTGGTCCTACGGCAGCAAGCACCGCAGTAAGTATGATGCTGAGTGTGCTGTGCTGGTGAAGTATGTGTGCTGGTAAAACACAGATTGCCTTACAAAGGCTGCCAGACCTGAGCCAACTGCAGCACTTCCACTGTTAGTGCTGGAATGTTCTGCAGTTCTCTGGAGCAAGCCACGAATCATCTTTATTTCTAATCTCATGTAACTTTGCTCTCAGTTATGATTACATCCAGTGAAATATTTTCAGATCCTACTGTCACATGTTTCTTAATTCTCTGTTACGTCAGCTGGAAAGATTTTAAAAATCAGAACATTCAAATAGCAAATTAAGTGTTCCTGTTAGTTTAGCTGGCTGAGACCTTGCTGCATAAAGAACTTGTCATGCACTCTGGTTTTAAAAACAAATACTTTGGCACCTTCTAAGTGTAACGGACACACATATGTACCTCTGCATGCTTTTAAAATGTGTATTGTAATGAAATCGTTGCTAAGACTATGGGAATCTTAGGATAATTCCTATCAAAACACTGACTTAGATAAGGTACCAAGAAGTCTGGGGAAAAAATAATCTCTGTTGCAGAAATTTTTCTTTTCCTCCTTCTGAAGTGAAAAACACATCATGTTTTTTGTATGCTACAAGTCCTCATCCAAGTCCAAGTGTGAGTGGCTCAGCACAGCTCAGTAAACAGTCTTGTTCTTTGGATTTGCCTTGATTTGGTGTTACGATGGCAAAATTAATCTTCTGGGTTTGCTTTGTTACAGTGGGTGAGGATTGATGGTTGATGATTTTCAGCCACTTTTTCAAAGCCCAAAGTAGGAATGAAACTGAAGGGTTTAGATTAGTCATTTGCTTAAATTGCTTCACTGTGCAATCCAACACGGCCCACTCGAGTTCCCAGCTCAGGGATGCTGTATTTAGCATAGCAAGCTCTGGCTCCAGCTGTGGCACAGTCGCTGAGGAGATTTCAGGCTCCATGGCTCCTGTGCTCTCAGGCACTGAAATGCAGCACAGAGACAGCTGCTCCCTGCAGCGAGGCCAGGGATGACTGTGCAGCTTTCCTATGAAAACGCTTATGGGCTCTGTGTTTTTCCAGTGTAACCTTCTTTTGAACTCCTCACTAGGCATTAGGAGTATAAAATCACAGAGTATCCTTAAGCCTTTTATTTAAAGTAATAAAATGAAAAGAAATTCCTTGCTGGTATGGGTGTGGTTCCAGGACACATAAGGGAGCAGAAAAAAGTATGTCTGATTTTTTTCTTCCTGTTCATTATCCCTTGTTCCGTTCCAAGATCAGCTGTTTATGGAGACCCACTGTAACCAATGCTATAAGTAGCTGTGGAATGTCAGACCTAGCGCAGAGGCAGCAGAGGTTTGCAGAGATGTGCCCTGAGGTCTGTGCAGCAGTTCTCATTTTCCTAAAGGATCTCCCCCCAAAAGTCCCTGCTTTCATCCCCCCTGTAGTAATATTCCCATACCAAAGACATGCTTCAGTGTTCCCAGAAGAAAATGAGGAAATTTGTTCCTCCATGCTCTTGGTTTGAGTTACTGTGGGGAATGGATTGAGGCAGCCATGCAGTATGGCAGGCGCAGAGGCACTCAGCCCATGTGGCACTGCATCCCACAGGGCAAACACTCTCAAACGAAAAAAACTAATTGAAACTTAAACCTTTTTTGTGGTGTTTCTCATCTTTGTAGTAAATCCAGAAGTATTGTGGGTAGAGGTGATGGACTGGGCAGGATGCCATGGGAAGTGTGGGGAATGGAAGCGTTTTGGTGCAAGTTTTGTTGTATTTTTTGACCACAGAACATTCCTTGGTAAGGTGCCATTTTTAATCTATCCCACAGAAGTTTGTTTGGAAGATCTATGATGTGAGTGAGTGCCTGAAATATCTGATCTCTGAAGGTGAGGCGAGAGGTTGCCATGGTTTATAGTTGATAGTGTGAAAAAAAATAATTGTGGCATGTCCCAGCACAAGAAGTTTGTGTGTATGTGATTGATATAGGGCCTGGGCAGGGGCTGGGAGCAGCAGCTGCTGCAGCCTGATTTATCTCAGAGCAAACATCCAAGCGGGCGTCTGCAGTCCTGCTGCTCTGAGTGGTTGTGACCTTTCAAATATCTGTGCTTTTAGACAAGTGCTTTGGGGCAGGCAGGATGTCTTTCATTACCAGGCAGACTAAAATATTAAGTAAAGGCTGCGCTCATGTCAAACTGAAAAAATTTTATTTGGAAGCCTTGTTGCAAATTCTTTTGCCTGCTCTGATATTTTATATGTCGTGCAATAGAATGTCTGTGCACTGTGCATATCTCACATACTGCTGTTGTTTATCATTGAGGGCTGTGAGTGCCAAGCTGGATTTGTGGGAAACACTTCAAAAATGTATTGGACAACTGTTGGAGAGAGCTGACAAAGGCATCTTTGTGAGCAAAATACAACATGCCCTAACAAAGTGTTGCAGGAGTAGGACTGAATTGTATTTAGTAAACAAACAGAAATGGCACCTCTGGGTTCTGCAAGCCTGCATTTCTTACAGCTCAGCTCTTCCTGTCCTTTCTTAGACATCATTTTAGAACAAATATTGTTGTGAAAGTACGGAGAATCTATTTATGCTCCGAAGATACCAGCTGGGATTGGGATGCATAAACCAAAAAGAGCAAGCTCAGATAAGGGGAGGGGAGCCTTCCTCTAGTGGAAGGTATACCTGCCCATAGCAGAGGATTGGAACAAGATCCTTTGCACTGCACTCCATCCTGGGATCCTCTGATAAAGGCACTCCAGCAGTCACAAAGGCCAGAGTGCTGCATTGCAGGGTACCTGGCAGACTGGGATGGGGGCACCAAGGGTGGCTGCCTCGTCCCGGCTGCCATGTGGCAAGCCAGAGGCTGACTGCCTGAACTCTGATTAGAAAACTGCTCTGGCAACACAAAGTAGAAGCAGGGTTGGGTGAGCACGTGCAATGCACATGATGACTTTCATACAGACTCTATGGAAGTGGTTAAAATATTTATCTGAGGAATGTGGAACTCAGTGGAATTAAGGTACCACAAGGGCTGCTCCTGGGCTCTGCCACTCCTAAGGGCTGTGACGTACCCAAACATGCCTTGCTTGATTTGAAATGTATCAGTGGTCATCAGGGGTCATTTTTATCAACCAGAGCAGAGCCAACTGCTGTTAGCAAATCTGTGTAGGGGAATGGCTGTGTTTGCTGGAGTGCTTCTCTAAAATTGGTAGTTAGCCACTGACAATTACATGTCTGCAATGGTGACAAGGAAAAACATTTATTCTTTTTTGGAGTCATATTGTAATGTATTCTGATGCACAGTGAATTTTATTTTTTTAGAGGGGATGGATGCTTTCTTAGTTCTTTCATTCCACTCCACATTTTTCTTGGTTTCAGTGACACCCCTTCAGCACAAAAAGGTTGGTAACCCCTTTGTACCCTTGTGACATCCTGTGGTTTGGAAAAGATTTATACCAGGGCAAAACTTTGGAAAAATAGATAGCAATCTATGCAGAAAATTGCTACTACTAGGCAAGTTTAAAACTTGAAACCATCCTCTTTTCTATTGCATTGGAGACCTGTGGGTGGAATCCACCCACAGGTTTTCTTAGTTTGACCTAAGAAAAAGTAGGTCAGTGGGTTTGCTGATGGACTTAGAGGAACTGTTGGGGACAGTTTTCTGGTGGCCAGCAGTGTTACTAACATAGTATAGCTAGTATTAAGTCATATATATAAAAGATGCACATGTCTGCTCTGTCTAGGACTAGAAATGTCTGTCTAGAGAACTCAACACTTCTGTAAATCTTCCTTGCATGGGCAAGGCCTCCTTCAGGATTTGTGCCTTGGTTGGACTGTGATTGACATGAGCTCTACAGGAAGTTCTGTTCAGGAATGCCTACAGATTCTTCCTGAAAAAAAAGGCTATCTGGCTGAACCATCAGCTGTGTATGTAGTCAGGAATTGTCAGAAAAGGGATGTGATAATGACATACTATATTACCACATATTATCAAATAAAAGGGAAAACATGCCCATTAACTTGCCCTGTACACTGGTTTTTACTGTCAGACTGGTTTGCGTCAAAAACTTTTGACATGCTGTGCTCGAAGATACTCATAGTCTATGGTATGGAAGCCTTGAGATAGCATTCTCTGTCCTTATCCAAGTGTTTCCAATTTCTTGTCTGTCTTGGATCCAGTTGGTTGGAAAAGAAGAATTCCATAATAAGCAGTTCCACCCTGTGGCTCATCCAACTGGAGTGATGAGGCAGGACGTGGCTATGCTGGCCCTATGCTCAGCCCTCATTTTTAAAGTGCTGCCTCTGGGGACAATTGAAAGGGCAGTGCAGGAACAGCATTGTTCAAGTTTTTCACCAGTGTCATTTGCCAAATAAGATATATATGTTGGTTGGTATGAAATCCAGTTCCAGGTTAATACTCTGCTTTTCTACTTTAATACATAAAGTAAACAGTTTGATTAAAAATAAATAAACTTCGATGTTTCAGGGTAAGCTCTGGCTCTTTCCTGAGTTTTTACGAGACACCAAATGCTTTGTGTATTGTGATCAGCACAAGGAAAACCGATGGGAATCTTCTTTGATTCAATAAAACAAAAGGGATTTTTGCCCTTTCAAATCACCATGACCAGAGGCAACTGTTATTTGGTGATTAATGCAGTTCAGGGAGGGATCTCTGTTTTCTCCTCTAGCATTGCCCTTCTTGCCAGTGCCACTCCTGTGCTCAGTCACCAACAGTGTTCAGCTCTTCGTTTAAATCACTCATCTCCTGTAAGAGACACTGGCCCCACTCCGGTACATTTTTAGCAGTTGAGTTGGTATGGCTTCAAGATCTTATAGTCCCTGAACCCCAAGTCTAAACATCTGCCAAGTCCGAGGAATAAATAGACAACAATAGGACAAATCCTGTTCCTAAGGAACGTGTGTCTAAGTGCTTACCTGCATGTCCCATTTCCATGTGGATGATACTGGAAGCAGCAGTTACTCTGTTAGTATCTGACATATGGAGTGAAAGCAAATTGGGCATTGGAGAATTGCAAAGAATGGGGATGGTTTGGGTTGGAAGGGACCTTAAAGTTCATCCTGTCCTACCCCCTGGAATGGGTAGGGACACCTTGCTCTATCCCAGTTTGCTCCAAGCCCCATCCAACCTGGCCTTGGACACTTGCAGGGATGCGGCAGCCACAGCTTCTCTGGCAACCTGTGGCAGTCTCACCATCCTCTGAATAGAGAATTTTTTCCTAATATCTGATCTAAATCTCTCCCTTTTTAGTTTAAAACCATCTCCCTCTGCCCTATCACTGTGTGCCTCTGTAAAAAGTTGCTCTCCCACCTTTTTGTAGGCCCTCTTGAGGCACTGGCACAGGCTTGGGAGGCAGGTGTGTGGCAGGTGTTGGGCACCTTTCAGAGCTGCACAGGGGCTTTGCCTTCTGAATTGCACGTGTGAGTTTGCAGTCCCACTTCAGGGGTTGCTGCCTGGACTCTGATAGGCATTTCTAGAAAATAATTCATGTGGCCTTAACTGGAGGTTTAAATGGCTCAAATGAATAGTGCTGTGAATTTCCTGGCTCTCTGCTCGGTCTGCAAGGAGTGCAGATGGCCATGTGGAGAGCCTCTGCCCTCTGGAGATAAGGACTTTGTTGAAAAGTTGACAGCTGCAGGTAGAGGATGATGAATTCCATCCCTTGAGTCTCTTTAGCTTATCTGTTAAGGACAAAATCAGTTCTTCTCAATAAGAAATCACCTGCCCCCTTCTTAATTCTCCTGTCCATCAGCTTGCAGGTCTGTTCGGAACCACTCTGGCGGCTGGGGAGGGGGCAGGTGGGCGCGCTCAGACCCAGGCAGGGCCAGGAGCTGGTTTTCAAGATGGGAAGTACCAAGGACCTGAATTAAATACGCATTTTTTATTTTCACCCCCTGTGAGCGGAGAACAAATAGTACAAGGCAAATAGTGTAAATTAGCTTGCGGAATCAAGAAACCCATCTGTAATTTTTAGTCAAGTTTTCAGAGAGTCAAGAGTTCTCAGTGCTGTCTTTTACCCCATCCTTCCACATTCACAGAGCGCCCTGGGAAATGATTCTGAATTTTGTGTCAGGCATTTTTCTTTTTCTCCCTGAAAGCTATTGATATTTCTCTGTGAAGAAACCAGAATAAAACTTGGAGCAGCAGAGATGGAAATAATATCACTTTTCTTTTAATAGCAGTAATAAACTTTTTGCTCCTGCATGGAAAAACTGTATGTGGAGTTTGGATACACAGCAATCTCTAAAGTGGAGAATTTATAATGGAAATGCTGACGTCGGTTTAACGCTGCAGGTGCCAGCCAGAGCTGCCTTGGTGCAGATCTAGCCACAGAAAATTACAGATAAGAAACCGGAGTCTTGATTGCTTTTTGTGCTGTTCAGCTTGTTTTCTATGTGAGAAAAACTATGAAGTAATGATGAGCTTTGGAATGTGCATGTTTTGTGCACAGAAACAGAAGTTCTGCATGTGAACTGAAGTTTTTAGTTCAGCAGCTATTCCAAAGCCAGATCTACCCTATGTTTAGTTGGTTTCCAGATTAAATCTCATTGTAAAATGTATTACTGCATCTCTTCATCTAAGATCTCATGCTTTTATCCATCTTTTCATCTATCAGGATGGTGTTGGGAGCTTCCAAAAATCAGCAATTATGTACAGAAAAACAAATTAATTAAACCAGCAGGATGACCAAGCTTTCTTGTCTCCAAAAGGAATGAAAAAAATCAAAAGGGTGTGTGTGAAAAGCTACTTCCACAGCTGAAGGCAGAGGAATGAGATGGGTCATTCAAATAAAATAAGAACTGCACTTTATGCTGTGGTGTGAGTCCAGAGCTGTCAGTACTTTGGTGGAAAGCTGCAGCTTCCCTTTCAGCCTGGGTTGGAAATAACAACTTCCAGGCTGTATTTTATGGATTCTAGAAAAGAATGTTTACAACTTTGTTGTAAGGTGAGAATTTTATCTTCAGTAAGAGAGAGATTCAGCTCCAAATGTCTGTGGCCTGACATGATTGTCAGCTTTGTTTCGAGTGTTGTCATTCATCCGTGAGGAAAAAGGGGAAAGGAAGACCCAAACCCCTCTGAGCTGTAAACTGAGCTTTGTCTGACCATGCCTGTGTGGGAAAGAGTTGTGCAGGAGTGCTGCCAAAGGAAGAGAATGTGCTCAGGACGGCTGTGCATCTGGAAGGACAGTCTGTGCTCCCAAAAGGTTGCTTCTATTTGCATGGCAGCCATCGGGAAAGGAAAACCTGCAGCTCCATCTGCATTTTCCTGTGTTCCTGGGGCCGATACCCCTTTGCAAAGGCAGGCTTTGCTGGTTCTGTGGCAGTGAGATGGTTGTGTACTGAACATTTTCTTGCTCTATTGAGTTGCATTTGGAAGTATGTTGAGGAGGTTCTCCTGATGCCAGGATGAACAGTACTGTGGAACTATTGTTCAGGAAGCACCTCAAAGGTGTTTTACTTTAAGACTAGTTTTCTGATCATGAATTTTAGAAAACCAATCTGATTCCGTGATTGCTGCTGTCTCTTACCTTGTGTCTGTCAAATAGTCAGAGTCTCTTCTTGTTTCTACCCTTTTTGCTCACCAGTCAGTCACGTGCAGTCACACCTATAGTATTAAACAGAACAGGTAAAATGAGAAATATTAGGAAATACACTGCAAGTAGTTAAAAACATAATGGGTTATTAGCTTGGATGCAATCCAGGGCCTAAATACACTTTAGCGAGTCAGTTCTGGGCATAAAAATTGCATTATGAAATAAATTATATTTCCATTTTCAAGTGGTTGCCATGTCTCTGATGTGAGGCTGGATACCAGCAATTTCTGAAAGGGTTTAGTAACACATGAAGTATGAAAGGGGGGTTTTCAGAAATGAATTAATTCGTGGTGATGTTATTTGAGATCTGTTACATGTTTTTAATTTACTGTGCAAAAATACCAAATCTTAACTGAGCAAGTGAAATGCAATTTTTTTGTTGTTTGCAAATGTGGGGAATGGCACACTGACTAAGTAGTGAAAATCTTCCAGGAACTATTTCGCTGTGGGAACTGGTCTAAATAGATTTGTTTTGGTCTGATGTCCCCATTTTTTAATATCTTTCTGGCCTTGCAATATCCAGCCCAATGCAAAGATCTTAAAGGAAAGCAAACCTTACCTGCGTTACATTTAATAAGAGAACTGAAATCAAGTTCCCCTTGCTCTTGCCATCCCCCAGTAAACCTTGCAGTGGTTTTCTGTTAGGGAATGAACGTTGCATTGTGCTGGGGTTTGGGTATTTTGTTTTCCCTTAACTTAGGGTAAATTAAAAAGAGGAGGGAGAGAAGTGTTTCTGTAGGGGCTTTAGTTGCTCTCCCTTTCTAAGCTTGTAAATCCTCTGAATTCAGTACAATTAACCAACTGCCTCAAGTTTGCCAGTCTGTGTGTAAAAATGTAAAGTAGTTTTATTTCCCACTAAACAGATGCATCTTTATCCCACTGTAGGACCTGATAGCTTTGAAATGTCTCAGTCATGCCTGTTTTTTCTGGTAGTTCCTGGCACATTGCTCAGGAAGGCTTGGGAGGGGACAGTCCCTTGTGCCCCCAGGTGCCAAGCTGGCTGTGCTGGGCAGTGTTTGTGTCTCCAGCAGTGAGTTTCAGAGGTCCACATTGGGCAGGTGACATCACTTGGGTTCCTTGTGCCAGGTGCAGCCAAAACAGATGTGGGAAGAGGAGGTAGGAAAGAATGCGGAGCCGCCAGTTGGCAGGGCCAGCTCCATTCTCCATGGAGCTGATGTGGGACTTGGCACCGTGTGCTCCCTTCTCAGCACAGGCAGGCTCCTGCAGAGGGTTCCTGGGAGCTTGGAGCTGGACAGAACTCTTCCTTGCCTTTTGTTCTGTTCCTGAATTTGACAGGGATTAGTATAATGTTCTGACCAGACGTTTGCAGCAGATAGTGCTGGAGTTCTGGCCTCTCTGTTTTTTTGCTCTAATCAAATCATTGGGCAGAATTCCAGAATACAAACAAAACAAATTTTTGAAAATGTGTGTAAAAAATTTTTCAAGCTTTTTCCTGTGTTCTTTATTTTTTACCCAGAGAGTTCATATTACTAGTTACCCACTGGGTTTTTAACTGCAATTTAAATTACCCACCATAAAAAATGTGGCAGTAAATATTAGTGACTGACCCACGTGAACTAGTCAATATAATCTTGGCTCTTCCTTCTGTTACAAACAAATGTGTTGTTTCTAACCATGAAAATTGAGCAGATATGAAGGTTCTTGGTCTCAGCAAGGGAAAAGTGCTAGAACATCTGTTGGTGTAAATTATGATTAATTTACAGAAATTAGGACTTGTTAATGTCCACTAATTCGCATGTCAGTGGCCTCAGCAGTAGCTTACTGTTTCCTCTCATCAGTGCAAAGCCATGTTTCTCCTCAGGATCCTGATTAATACCCAGTAGAACACAGCTTCGCGTCCCACAAAAGTGGCTTTTAGAATTTTTACAATGGATCTTGCTTTTTTCCGTAACATTAGGAAAATCATTAAACCAAAAATACGATCTCACATATTGCCAGGCCTAATGCCTTCTTGAGCATAAGTGCTGCTGGGATCAGCCAGTTGAAAGAACGTACTTAGTACCTTTGGAAAATTCAGGCTGAATAAATGTCAGCGTGCCTTCTCTAATTCCATTCCAGCAATCTCATTTCCCTGCCTCCAGAGCCTTTCACGACTTTGATTTCCCTGCCACCGCTTCTGTGCTGTTTAACCTCAGCCCACATGCCTAAAGCACTGCATCATGGTCCACAAAAGTGTGCTGATGCTCCTGATGTGACAAGAGCTGGACACTTGGCAGAGGTGCTGGCTGGGACTTTTGCTCCCGTTCATCCCTGGCAATTTATAGGACACTCACGCTGCTGGGGAGAGCAGAGTTTTCCCAGCACTGCTGCAGTTTTAGGATGTAATTTTTAAATGAAGGCCTGATCTTACATTATTATTGAGGCTAACTTAAACTGCAGTGTTCTGGAATGTTGCTAATAAAGGTGTGCACCCTCAGCTTCCCCAGAGAGAGGGAGTTAAGCTCGACAGAGAGGGAGCTGTGATTTTGGGAGCTGCCACCACACAACCACCAGACTGGCATGGGAATCACGGTTTTTATAAATGTGAGCTGTTGTTGGTGTGCCCACAAGGGAGTTCATGAGGGTCAGATAAACATTTAGTTCCAAACTGTCCCTGGTCCCGTGAGCTCAGGGTGTCATGCTCAAGTTACAGTGGGGATTATTGTGGATGTTTGAGGTTGCTCTGAACTATTGGGAGCGGCTGATGCCCCAGTGCACGGTGTGGAATATATCCAAAAATCTGAACTGCTGTTGATGAGAAAAAGAAACAAAAAAAGTAGGACGTTTCTTTGAACAGAAGGAAAAGGCAGAATAAGTGGATAAGTAGGTTAATGCAGAGGAGAAAAGAAACAATGGTAGTGGAGACAATAAGAGGTCTGTTGTTTAAATAGTTCCTGATGTCTGTAGCAAGACAGCATTAATGAACAGTTTGCCAGCTAATTATACTCTTTCTGTTCTGCTCAGTGCTGTACAGCGCAGCAGAGCTTCCGCAGCCTCCCTCACCTGCTTGCCAGGTTCTGCAGGAGTAGATCCCAGCTCCAGGTGCTCTTCCCTCTGGGAATGCTTTTGCTGGGAGTGCCTGTGTTTCAAGGGAGCTGTGGGGCAGGTGGGTTTGCTCGACACAAGCAGGGAGTGCTGGAGTGTGCTCTGGACACCCTCTCCAGGCGGGACCAATGCCAAAGATCAGGCTGAGCAAATGAAGAATTTGGGGCCCTCTGTGCAAGTTCCAAGTAGTAAAATGCAGCTGTTTGTGCTTTGGAGAGCCACCAGTCTCTCTTCCTTGGAACAAACCTTCTGCTGTAAACCTGCCTTTGTTTTGTTTGCTGGCTTTACGAAGCTGGCCTCACATCTACAATTTCTCAACTTGGAACGTTGCTGGTTTTGAAATTCTTTACCTTTTAACACCTCAGCTATGAAGAGGTGTGCAGGTATTTGTGTTACACGTCATGTGCTGCAGCTCTGCGTGTTCTCGATGTACTTTGCTGCTGCTTCATAAAATACCCATTTCTTTGCTTTTTTGAAGAGCAACATTTCCCAAACCTGTTACTTCTTCTGTTATTTTCTGGCTCTGTAACTCTGTTAAGGAAGGCCAGAGGGCTCTGAGCAGAGAGTTTCAGCAAGAGTTCTTTGGAAAACTGTTCTTGGAGCAGTGCCCTTCTCCTACCGTGGCAGAACACGTGTGGAGTGGGCAGGTGAAGGTTGGCCTCCACTGGTGCACATGAACTTCCAGAGTGCCACACATTCATATGTGGGTTCAGAGAGATGAACTGCTCTGGCCACATCAGCCCTGTGCCAAGGTCTGTGCTCCTGCCCGTGCTGCAGCTCTGGCACTCATGTGGGAGTGCACTTTGGACATCACAGGCTGCAATTGATATGGATTGGAGAGGGTGGTATTTTCTCATACTCCTCAGAGCAGATTATTGTGTAAAATGTTTAGAACTCAGTGGTGCTTACTGACTATTGCATTGGGAATCTGAGCCCATTCCACTGTGCCTCGCTGTTCTTTCTTGGGGAGTTTCAATGAAACTTCATAAGAAGATTGTTTCATATTTATTCTGAGAGGTTTTTTTCAATAATTCCTTCATTTCTTACAGAACACAGGACAGAAGCTGTCCTAACACATTTACTTTGTTCTACACTTTCTACCTGTTCTTTCACTTCAGTACATTGATTCTGTTCCTGTTTTCCATATCCTCTCACAGCCCAGGCCTGTTTTAAGTATCTTGAGCATCAGCTCCTTCTTCCTGCCATGGCTACTCCCTTACTTCTTCCGCATTTGGTGTGTTCAGTGTCTAAGGAGGAATGGATTCCCATCTTTCCAGAGGCTGTTGGTAATGCAGTAGTGCTAATAATAGCAGGTATTCACTCTGTCCATCACAGAGAGCCTTTGATAGCTGAGCGCGAGGAGCAGCCTCCTGTTTGCAGCCGTCTTGTGTCACACCTTTAATTACAATGGGCAGCTCAGTAGGAGGCTATTTTCCTGTAATGAGCAGAATAGGACTCTAACTGGTTGCTTTCTCCCTGACATTGTCCAGAGGTTTTTTCCGCTATTAGTGTGTCTCAGGCGTATATCAGATCTTGGCATAGGTGCTGAGTGTTTCTTGTTATATTTAAATAAGCAGTAGCAATGCAAGAGAAATAATTCAGAATTTAAATAATTGACACTTATGTCTTGCGAGTTGTTTAATCCATTTGAGAACAGATCCAGTTGTGGATGTCCATGTGTAGCAGGAAGGAGGCATTTTTCCCTCAGCTGTGATGATTTTGGAGCACCACTGCCTCATCTGGGAAATTGCAGCTCAATAAATAATTCAGAAATCTCAGCTCTGGTTTAGCCCCCAGGGGCTGCCTGCATGTTCCCTGGTTCTGTGGTGTCAGACTGGAGAGCAAGGGGTGTGTGTGACACTGGGAGCCTCGTTTGGTGCCTCATCCCTCCCTCTGCTCGGTGCGTGGCACTGACACCCTATCGAGCAGTAATTGGGTCGTAAAATGAAAGCTGAGAAGGAAGGCATCGGGGAAACTGTAATCTGACACTGTTGTTGTATTGAGCTGCCCGGAGGAAAAGTCAGCATTTGTTTACTCTGGTGAGAAGGAATAACACAAGGTCGTTTTTTTAGGAAATAACCCACCTGTTATTTAGAGATTTGGAACAGGAAAACCACCACCACACACATACATTGATTGGGCTTTTTCCCGTAGTTACAGGGGAATATTTTTTATTAAGAAAATATAATAGTCAGGTTGCAGAGATGTACCGTGACAGTAGAGTAAGTTGCTATTATTAGGAAATTAAATACGGAATTTCAGTTATGCTTCGGAAATGCTGCTGAAAATATTTTGCTTGAGAAAGGAGCAGTGACAGTGGCAAATGGCAGAATTTCTGCAGATTTATATAAATGGAAAGAGTTTCATTTCAGTTCAGTTAGTAAGAAAAAAAGAAAAATTGCTGAAGCTTGCCATCTAAGAATTTTAGTATTCCTTTCATCAAATGGTAAAGTAATATCATAAAAGTTTTGTTGTAGCTTTGTTCATAAGAATGAGGTCAGGGAGTTGATAAGCCTTAGGTGTAGAGAGACATCTATGATGTCTAATTAATACTTCAAGTCATTAGTCTTAGTCAAGAGCAGTTAAATGTGCTTTGTTTCAATTAATAAAATTGTGTTTAGCTGCTAGTTTGGGGTTTTTTTAAATAATAACCAATACTTACATGAACACAAGTCCTCTTTGGCTTTTCAGGGCTCTTTTCATTTGTAAAGTCTTTGGTAAAAACACCGTTCAGAAGAGTTTTCTCCCCAAGTGAAATGTGTGATTTCCTTTAGCTCTCTGGGAAGGCAGCAGTTTCTTCTGCTCTTGTATTTTTCTGGTTGGTGTGTGCAGCTCTATTGTATTTGTGCTGTGAAATGTGGTGCTGTCTGAGCCAGACAGCCTGGACCACTCTTGGAGCAGTTTCCCAGGACTTGGCAGGGATGGCACATCACATTTCAAGTTAAGGCCTAAGCACTAGATTGAGAAATTTGACTTAATTCTTGCTTAATTTTTCATTTTTGTTCTACCAGGATGGCTGCTGAGTGCTCAGTGGAGGCGGGAATGCCCTCTTGACAGCCTGGGATTTGGCTTTGCCAGATTTATCCCACCTCACATGGTGCCACTGGCCTTTGGCTGGCAGGATCCACAGGTTAAAGCCACCTGCCAGGTCCCCAAGGGCTGGGTTCTGTCACTCTGCTTTCTCCCACCAAGCCACTGCTGGCATCGGTACCTCATGGTGTTCCATGAGGGTCCTTTGCAACCACTCTCATCACAGTAGGTCTTACCCACCAGGATTGCAGTGATTTGATAAGTTTGGAAATAACATGACTGTAATGTATTTAGAATAAATTTAAAGAGAAGATGGACTTTGAGCCTCAGCAGGCTGTTTCCACCTGGATAATTTAGGCACATAGTTGTGTGCTGAAGCATGCCACGGGGTGGTTGTGGTATGAGAATGGTGTGAACTCTGGTTTACTTCAAGGCATTAAAAAACCAGTTAAATTTACTGTAGGGATCATGTCTGCCTGCTCTGAAATTAAGCAATATCTGGGTGGGAATGCAGCATCTGTTTAAACAGTGCCCAGAAATAGTATGCAACAATTTTCAGGTCAGGAAGCTGGGAACATCCTGATCATCTCAAAATGCCAAGGGTACTGTAGGTGGGTGGAATGTTATTACCCAGCCTGGTGTCTGGCCAGGGAACCAAAGCACCTCTGAGAGCTCTGTACCCACGGTGCTCCGGACTCAGCTCCATATCCCCAGGGTGTCAGCTGGCAGCAACACAGGTTCTGGGGAGCCTTTTAGCCTGTTCTTTTCACATCTTGTCACTGTCTCTGTGCAGTGCTTCAGTTTGGTTGAGCCATGGCTCTGTGGTTTGCAGATGTTGCTGGTTCCCAGGCCAAGGTGACCAACAGCATGTTTTCACACAGGGCCATTCCATGGGAACCCCTTTGGGATCCTTCCCAACCTCCAGCTCCTGCTTTGTCTCCTGCTGCCATGCTGTGCCAGTGACACCATTAACGGAGTCACTCTGGAGTACAGCAGGCAATTCATGTTCTGGGTTTAAACCCAGCTGTGTATCTTGGTGTAATGATGGGAAACATGACAGGAGGTGCAAGGTGCTGCAGTACCAGGGAGGGAACCAGCAGAAGGCATGGGATCAGGAATGACTTGCCCTACTTCTGTCACTGCTTACTAATTGCAGTGATGTCAAGGGGGATTTCCTTGCATAGACTGGAACTGGAATCTCAAGCAGGCCTTTATCTAAACTATTTTCTCATGCTTACTCAGTAAATGACTGGCTGCAGCTGTTTATACGCAATTTACAGTTTCTTGTGAATACCTGAGTCACACATTTTCACAACCTGCATTAATCCCATAATAGCCTGTCGGTGTTGGAGGTACTGCACTCCAGGGGAGAACTCCTAAAGCACTCACAGTATCCTGGCTGGTGCCTCTGCCAGTCCTCATCACTGCTGAGAATCCACTGGCATGGTAGTACACCCTTCAGATCTTTGAGTCAGTTGTGCAGCTGGCAGAATTAAGTACGTACTTATCAAGTGTTGCTGCAGCCAAAATCCTTTTTTGTTTTACTGCTGTTTGGATGATGTGAAATTTTCAGGCACTTTCAGGAGTTTGTTCTGCACTGTTAGTGGTTGGTTGTAACAGCATGATGTATTGGTCTAGGTTTGGAAACAGGCAGGAGCAGTCCAGGAGCAGGACTGCTGGGAAAGCTGTCCACAATGATGTTGGTTTTAGGGACCAGCAGACACAGCACAAGACTGCAGTTTGGCCTGGTACTAAATGGCAGCAGTAGAGCCTTTGGTTGGGGGAACTGCATGTGTTGGGGGTGTCAGTTTGTGTACGCACTTGAGGGGGTGTTTAATAGTATATTGTACATAGCTTAACATCTTAATCCCTGTGAGACCTGCCCACGTCTCCTGCAGATCCTTCAGGCTGTGTGTGTGACCTTTTGATCAAAGTCCTGACTGACCTCTGCTGTTTTCTAACTTCTGATTTCTGTTCAGGCTGGAATAAAGCTAAGCAGAGTTCAGCTGTCTGTAGTAGTTGCTCGTGTGCTCAGCTATTTTCTAGCTGCAATGTCTCTTCTGTCTTACAGTGAATACTGTGTTTCACCACTCTTGGAGGTTAGGTTAAATAGGTGATGTTTACCTTTTATTCCAGAGCTGGAATGAGTTAAGTCTGTTTAACAGCTCAACTGTTGTTTTCTATTGACACTTTCCTTCTGGAAAACAACAAACTTCAGTGTTTGAAATGAGCATCATTATGTTCATATCAAATACATATATCAAATACAACAGCTTATTCATACTTTTCTTTGAAATGTGACTCCCATTTTTTGTGGTCCCAAGTAAAGCTGAGGTGCATGTATACAGTCCTGAGGTTCAGCTAAACATTCCTTGTTTGTACTGAGATGTCAGTGGATGCTTTTCCCTTTTGAGCTTTTTTGGAGACTAAGGGCTTTTACGGTGCTGTAACTTCACCCAGGAGGCTTTTCCTCCTGGCTTAGCAGCTTGGATAGGCACCAAATTGCAGCCTAATTTTTACATGCATTTGGCTTGGGAGTGTCACCTTGTCACCTGAATCTCCAATGCTGAGCAGTTGTTTCACATTCTAAGGTGGTTGGCACAAGTTAGAATTTCCAAGTAGTTCTGTTGTTTTTTAAAACTCTTTCAGTCACTGACTACTAATTACACTTAATTAAATGTTTCCTCATGCCATTGCCTTTAGTGATGACTATTTTCTAATCTTGAGCTTTAATGAAATCATAAGTAAATACATACCAACTCTACTACACAGGGAAATGAAATATGTATTTACTTGGTCCAAAATCTGTTTTAAGCTAATATCTTTTTTTCTTCCAGCAGGTTTTACTTATGCTACTTGTCCTTATCTCCCTTCATGGCACACAGGTGCTTTTCTGTATTATCTGTGTATTCAGAAGGAAAGTCAGGTGCCTGAACCCTGCCACTCCTGGTGCTCTGAGGCATGGTCCTAATCTTGACACCTGCTTCAATTGCAGATTGAGCTAGAATGTTTAACATCAGATTATATTTTAATGTAAGATTGACTGATTTGAGTATTGAAGCTGGACTCTCTCCCTTTATTTTTCTTTATGTTGGATGTGGCATAAAATACATTTTGGATGGGTTCCCTGGACCTTACCTTTTTTCCACTCTCTTTCACTGGACAGCTGAGGGCTTGGCTGTTCTTGGGACTCAGTGTTTATGTCTGTGCCAAAACATTGAAGTGGCTACCTTTCGTTTTAAGATAGCTCCCTGGAAAATGGGACAGAATCTGATTTTCTTCTCTTCCAAAGTAAATGTGCTAAACCAACCTAACAGGTGGAACAGAGGATACTGAATCTTTGTAAAATTGCTCTGGAGTGTTAAAAGCTAACAGGAAGTTCTAGGATAGCTTTTGTTAAACTTGGGCTACGCAGCAAAAGCATCTGATCCCTGCCCCAGCCCTCCCTGTGTGTGCTTGTCTTGCTGCTGACATTCAGAGGCCACGTTCCAGGTGGGACAGGGGCAATAGTGAGAGAGCAATGTCATCTGAGGAGTCACTCATTCTGGTTGGGAAAGTCTATTCAATCTGTAGCTTGGTGAGCATCTGCATCCTGTGCCTTTGTTGTGGAGAACAGATTACTCACTGTCAGGATCAGACTGGAGCTGGAGTTAGCAGTGTGATACGCAACAGAACAGGCTGGCACCTTGGGTGGCTCTGTGGATTTTAGTGACAAAGAGGTTCTCGAAATAGACATTGTTATAATGAGAAATGGGAGAAAGAAGGCACTGGAAAGGTTCCTGTGGCTCATGAGGCGCCTTTGCTGGAAGCAGAAAGCCCCAAGGTGAGAATGCCTAAATATTAGAACTGTGAAGGCTTGCAAGAGAAAATGCACATGTGCTTTCTGTGTTGCTCCATAGCATCCAGCACAGCAGGATGCATCCATGCTGTGGGAATCACAGAACATTATCCTATCTTGGTAGTGGAAGCAGAATTCTTACAACATTATCATATAAAATATGAATTTTAATATTGAACTTAATTCTCTGCTATGAGAAATATGTAAACTTGGCTCTGAAGCAGCAGCATGCACTTCCTGGAATTCTGTGCATAGTGTGGTTATAAATAGGCAGCAGGTTATTTGGGAATCACTGGGGCTGATAACTGCTATCACAAACAGTATCTGAGAGAAACTGCATTCCCTGGTAGAGGGCTGGGTTTGGAAGAACACAACTGCTTGGTCTTGAAAATTCCTGTTCTAGTGAATCCCAAGTGTCCCTCGAGCATAGGGCCTAGATCCCACAGCAAACACCCATCTGCAACTGGCGTCCTTTGGCTTCAGCTGCTGCCAGTATTTTCATGCTTTGCTTGTTGTGGGTAGCATTCCCAATCTAGACCCAAATGCTAGAATTCACCCTGCCTGGGTGATCTGCTCCCATGATGGGTAAGTGTAGGACTGTCAGTCCATCAAGGGAGGCTTGGATCTGTCCCTCTTCAACAGGAAACCACCTGGGGCTCCTCAGTGCTTTGCGGGTGGGCAGTTCTGGGTTGACTTTGGTGATTTCCCCACAGGCAGAATTGTGTCAGCACCACCATACGTGCCAAGGGCTCAGGAGCCTGTTTGGAGTGTCACAGGAAATGCTGTGCTGAGATAAATGAATTATAGCAACAAATAATGGGCAACAATGAAGGGGTAGAAACCAGTGATTCCTAAAATAATGGTATTCAACCATTTTTAATTTTGTCTCATTGTGACTAGATTGATGTTTACCATTTTTTGCTTTTCTGATGTAAGTTTTCCTTCTGTGTGGCAGACCAGAGACGACTTCCTGGGCCAGGTGGATGTGCCGCTCAGTCACCTCCCGGTAAGTTTAGATCTCTGAAAACTCCTGGGGCTCTGTACAGTTTATTTCCATGCACACTCCACTTACATTCTCTTAAAGCAAGTGCTTCCAGCAGAGCTTTAAGGAAACTGTTGTGGACAACCTAGCCTCACCTGCACAGGCATCAGGTGTGCCTGGAAGGATTGCACCCTCTGTATAAAAAAAGCTTCAAAGTAGCAGATTTGCTTCAGCAAATGCGCAGAAAACCAGAAGGCTGCCAGAACTATGTCATCTATTCATTATTTTAGCTGAAATTGGATTCTTTGCCAGCAGTAAGAGTTCAATTGCAATCAATTGAAAGTAATTGTCACAGGGTTTGAATAATTTTATTGTCTACAGACATTTGAGGTGTTTGATTTGAGGGTGTTAATGTTTGTTTCTGTTTCTTAATTAATGGAGCAATTCAGTGTAAAGCTGATTCTGTAATTCAGTAAAGCTCTGGTTGTCTGGTTTCCTCCAGCAGCCAGGATTCTGCATGGGCTGCAAAATTAGAGGCTAAATTAAGTGCACTTTCTATTTATAGATTTATAAATAGAAATATAAAATTAATATTTAATATGAATAATATTAACATATTTTCAATAAATAACTATATAATTAGGATAAATATGTATGTGTATGTATAGACAGTGATTGCTTTAGCCTTGGTACAAACATTTCTGATATTACATACTCTTTTGGATGACTAACATTGGCTGAAAGTAGTTAATATTTTTTTAACATTGTACATGTTAATCTTATGTCTATGACCTTGCAGGGCTTTTTATGTGTGAATGGGTGAAGTTATTGCAATGTTTACATCAAAATAAGGTGTCAGTTGAGCATAACCTGCTTTTTGTGTCTGATTTTAACTTCTTGCTATTGATGGATGTTATTGTAGGAGAAGAATGGCTTTGTAATGACTTGCACAGTGATGCTTGTGTAGATGTGTGTTGTGGTTGATCTGGAGCCAGCACGTGATGTGTTGGTTATAAACTGTAACAGTGGAAAGCTACAAGAGAATGATCAGGAGGACCTTGTGGTGACAAACGGATTGTTCTGTTCTCATGGGAGCTTGTGGCATCCCAGCTGTGCTGTGCAGGATTGCTTGGTCTGTGCTTGTGTCGATATCTCCATTTATGTATCCTTATGCACGGACATGATCTAAATAGCCCTGGTGGAACAGTGGAAAGAGTCCTTTTCCCCTCAGACATTTCCCCTGGCAAAACTGTTGTGTCTCGCAGTTCTTCAGCAGATGCAACCTTGCAGGACCTCCCCCGGGTGTTTCCCTGCCTGCTCCTGCCCCATTCCAGGGAGAGAGTTACCTGTTGGAAGCTGTGTGTGCTCACTGGAGGCTCAGGGCAGTGTGCTGTACGTCTTCAGTCATCCTTCCAGTACCTTAATAGGAGCCATCGTGGGGTATTTATTAACAAACTAATAATCAGCTTTCTCATTCTGCTGATTCGTTTGTCAAAATTCCTTTTTCTCCAATACCAGCTAATTACTGTTGACAGAATTTGGGTAAAACATACAGCTCCTCACTGGGAGCACATCCCTTCCAGCTGAGCACTGGCCAGCAGTGCTGAATCATGCATGCCTTGGTGTTCTGGTGAGCTAGTTAAAATCTGCCATCCCTGACCAAAATGGGCAGCATGTGTCTCCCAGAGAAAACGGACACTGGCAGGGGCAGTGTTCAGGTAGTGAAAGGAGAGGCTGTGTGGAATTTGGCTGCCAAGTATAACACAGTTCATGCTTCCAGTTTAGAATAAAGTTACCCAGACAATCAGCAGGGGAAGTGGGTGTATGGATTCATCATCCATACACCATGGATCCATTTTGGCATCTGAAATTCCTGGTTCTGTACCTACAGCAGCTGTGCATTCACACACGTGAAGGATGTGACTTACTTGGTAAGAAAGCTGAAATTCTCATGGAATAGAAGGTATCCAAGATTCCAGGCTTTATGTAACTTAGGATTCAATGGAAATCAGAGATATAATCTGTCAGCCTGATGTATGAATGTTGTCTATGTGGCTGGACTTGTGGGCAAGCCCTTTAATTTGCCATTTTCTCCACTGCTTACAGACTGAAGACCCAACCATGGAGAGGCCATACACATTTAAGGATTTCCTCCTCAGACCGAGAAGGTGAGAGGAAGGACCTTTAAAACATTTAAGGACTTTAAAACATTTCTTACTTCGTGATTTTTTTATTTGCAATTATTTAGGAGTTATTAAATGAAATGTACCTCCTTGTCTTGTAGCCACAAATCTCGTGTGAAGGGTTTCTTGAGACTGAAGATGGCATATATGCCTAAAAATGGTGGCCAAGAGGATGAAAACAGTGATCAGAGGGATGACTCTGAGGTAAGGCTGAATCCTCATACAAGCATTCAACCTACTAGAGATTCAAGTAAAATTGTAGTCAGCTGTACTATGAAGGATAAAGCCCTGAAAACAGAGTTAGCAGTTGGTTCTCTTTGGCATGGAGCCACCAGGAGAACATCCAACCACCTCTGGGAATCCCTCTTTAATGCCAGGGGGTGGATTTAGTTCTTTTCTCATTGAAATGAGGTGCGCACCATAACCACAGAAGTCTTTTTTCTTCATTCCTAAGCATGGCTGGGATGTGGTGGATTCCAGTGACGCCGCATCTCAACGTCAGGAGGAGTTGCCACCTCCTCCGCTGCCTCCTGGGTGGGAAGAGAAGGTGGACAACCTAGGGCGGACGTACTACGTAAACCACAACAACAGGACCACCCAGTGGCACCGCCCCAGCCTCATGTAAGCGGCCGTGGAGTGTATGGGATGGAGGACCACGCTGGGCTTGAGTCAGAAAGGAAACTGCACTTTGTTAATGCCTGAAAGAGACGTCCCCACCACCAGCAAATCACAGAGACACAGGGCATTTTGGGAAATTCTGGGAACTCTGGGGTGGGAGGGAAAGCAGTGCATTAACAATGTACCTTAAAATATTAGGAGGCAGATAAGGAATTTTTCAGTATATAATTTAACAGGAATAAATTACTTTGTTTATAGAGACTGTTGAAGAGGTATTGAAAAAGTCAACTCTATTAAGTTTTAATGAAGTGAACAGATTAGCTTGAAGGAGATCCTGGTTATTACTCTGTGAATAGGCTGCATTCTCTGGATGTGCTAACAGATAGGTCTGCAGGCTGTCAGGATGTGTTCTCAGGATTAGATTTAGAAAGCTGTGGCAAGCATACATTTTACAGAATGTGAATAACTTGACAGCATTAAGAGTCATAGTGAGATCATGTATCTAACGCAGCACTGCCAAGGCCACCGCTAAACCAGTGCAGAGAAGTGCTGGATTCCCCAGCACTGAACACTTTCAATGTTGGGCTCCTTAACAGAGTGCTGGACCATCTTGTCTAGGCCATGGTTTCCTTGCCAGGAGAGGCCGGACCAGATGACCCTTGAGGTCCTTCCCAACCTGGTGTTCTGTGACATTTGTGAAGTGCTTCCAGTTTTATTTTCTTTCAACTGAGGGGTTAAACAATCTTGTAATTATGAAGCCTGATATATGCATGAATAATGATTTTTATAATCAAACACATTATCAAGGTTTTGAAGGCAATGGACAAAATGGGGGCTTAGTTTAAGTTGGGTTATTTTCTTGTTCTTTTCTCCTTCTCATGGTGGGTTCCCTGCCCTGCAGTGATGTGGGATCCGAGTCAGATAACAATATCAGACAGATAAACCAAGAGGCAGCTCACAGGCGGTTCCGCTCTCGGCGCCACATCAGTGAGGATTTGGAACCAGAGCCTGTGGAGAGTGGAGACATTTCTGAGGTATGCACAAGCGTTGGGTTTAAGGAGCTGACTGAAGTTGGAACTGCCATGTTTCTCACATGAGCTAATTACCACACATCACACAGAGTCATGGTTTTACTCAGCATAAGTGGAAATTGCTTTAGGAAAATGCCAGCAGTACAATGACAATGCAGCCAGAGCTTCACTACGAAGGGTCTGTGCAGCTGTGGGTGCCCTGTGATCTATGGACAGCACTGAGTCCTGTGTAAATGCTGGAAGAAACATTTATCATTCCAGATAATTCCATGTCATATTGATAGAAACACTTGCATATTCTGCTCTGAATAACAATGGAATAAATTGTAAAAAGAAGGGAAGTGGACCAGCCGGAACTGCCTTGTGCTTGTTTTCTGTAGTGTCTTGATTTAGGGGGAAGAGAAGCTTTTGCTTGTGTGTTGGGCACAGGGAGATGATCACACAGAAGGCAAAGGGAAAGAAGACTCAGTCTGTATAGAACCTGAACTTAGCTTCTTCTCTTTCATTAGCCTTGGGAAACCATTTCAGAGGAGGCAAGTGCCAGTGGGGATTCCTTAAGCTTGTCGCTGCCACCTCCTCCTGCATCTCCAGTGTCCCGGACCAGTCCTCAGGAGCTGTCTGAGGAGCTGAGCAGAAGACTCCAGGTCACTCCTGATTCCAATGGGGAACAACTTGGCTCTTTGATGGTAAGTAATGTGTAATCTGTAAACTTTTAGTGAAGAAATGTGCTGTTATTTGGCATAACCTAAATCACTTCATGCATGGGGGAGCGATTGCTGGTCTCAGGAAAACCTGAGGCTGCAGTTAAAATTCCCCTCCAAAAAAGGTATCGCAAGTTTACCATAGAACGAACTGCCTCAGACAACAGAATTCCTCAGTTCAGGTTTCAAGTGTTTCGCATGAGTTTAACTTCAGACTCTGCTATTGTTAGACTTTTAGTGAAACAAAGTATGTGAGAGTAGAGGGTATCAAGGTAGGAAATTTCAAAGGAAAGGGAAGACCAAAAAAAATAGTCTCTATTTGTGTTACCTGTTAAGTCAGACAGGAGATACCATAAAATAATCAGGATAATACACTTGCAACTTGATGTTAAACAGAACATCATGCTCTGCTTTATTTATTTCTTATTCTTAGTATTATGCTATCAAGGTACCCCTGCAGTTCAAGAGATAAGAAATCATATTGACTCTTGCTCTCATCAAAGAGAATCTTGATTAGGTGCAATTTTCCCAAAGAGCCAGTGCAGTTGCTCTCTGACTGATGGTAATGTCACCTGGAGGTTGGTCAGCAAGTGACAGCTCTGATGCTCTGCTGGATCTGCATGCAGAGGCACTGGGGTTTGTGTTGAGAACTGAAATTTTAGGAGCCCTCCACTGGTTTTACTGCAGCTATGTCCATGCTGTATTTTCCTGAACACTGCTCAGCCCTGGAATGCCCGGCTGGACTGGTGAGGAAAAATTACATTGTTGTGTCAATCAGATATGCTGCATATCTGCTTTTTTAGGGGGTTTTGTTTCTAGTTCACAGTCATGAATGCTGTGTCTTGGTAAAAGACACAATTAATTCAAAAGTTAGACGGCAAAGAGGAAAATCAAGACTGAATTTTTTTAAAAGAAATACCATAAATTTTTAAGTAAATGAACATTTAAGACTTTGAATTCTTATTCAAAGTATTTGATTTTTGATCTATTTCTTAATGCCTTATTCTTTTCAATAATTCATGAGTTTGTTTATGTTAACATTTTCTCCTTCAGAAAAATGAAGGGGCCCATTTTTTGGTAACATATATGAAGGGCCTCTGTCAGCAGAGAAATGGGATATACCACTCTGTGGTAAAACAGAAGTAGATAACAATTGTTCAGAGGAGATTTTGTAACCAAGAGGTTAGTACCTGTAATTGCTGAATCATCTGAAAGTACTGAATAACTGTCATGTTTTAAGATACCTTAACTTGGAGATTCCCTTTTCCCTTTTCCCTTTTCTTTCCTTTCTCCTTTTTTTCCTTTTTTTTTTTTCCTTCCAGCAAAGAGAACCTTCTTCACGACTGAGGTCCTGCAGTGTAACAGACACAGTCGCTGAACAGTCCCAGTTATCCCTGGTAAGCCAGAACCCTTCTAGTTCTTCCCTTTTGGTTGGACATTCTCTGATTCTGAATAACACTGTGCCTTGTATCAGCTTTAGTCAGACACGGATCAGTGACCAGGGTGGGCATCTGATTGTCCCAAACAGTAATGGAGACCAGATTCTTGTGACCTAAACAAGGGGGACATTCTTAGTGAAGCAACTTCTGCTGGTTTATTTAAGGAGATTCTTCAAACAGGAAAAGATACAAAGATGTTTAGTGAATAAAGCTGCTCTCTTCCATCTGAATGATGCACATGTCTGCTCCAGCTGACAGAAAGTGGTGCCTGTCCTGCAGCCCAAGTACAAGGGTTGCAGAGATGGCAGGTTTGTTCTCCCTGCCACCTCTCAGCAGTAGGTACAGAGAGGCCACTAAAACAGGAGTGTGAAAGGTGTGCTTTTGAGTAAAATCAGTCAGATTGCAAAAGAATATTTTAAAAAGTTATACTTCCAAGATTTTTTGTTATAGATATGTTCCATGTGTATCTGCAAATAGAAAACATGTGCATACCGAGTAGTTTGTTACTGAAGGTGCTGTCTCTGTGTTGCTTGTTCTCTCTGCTACTTTTGGGCAAACATTTCCAGAAACTGCAGAGGTTTTCTCTTGGCTGGGTTTTTCCGTGCTGTAGCAGTTATTTAGTGTAGCTGAAGCATGTCCCTGGCTCTGGAGATGAGCAGTGGGGTGGGTCCCAGTGCAGTCATGCCTCAGCTGTTGCTCTCTGCCTGACTGCTGGGGGAGCAAAGACTGCTGTGCTGCTTTGTTGCTGTATTTAGTGCTGCTGGAGCTGGGGCTGTACCTGGGCTGGCAGGTGGGGCTGGGAAGAGGTCTTTCTCCTGCTTCTTGAGGAACACTCATTTCCTGCTGAAATCAGCAGCACTAAGAGCATTGCCCTGAAACATCATCTTACCTGATCTTAAGCACATTTCATTCTTCCCGAGCTAATGATCATTTCTCTTCTGGCAACTAAGTACAGGTTCTTCCTAAATCCAATGCTCCTCTGGGATTCTGGCTTGGTTACCACTGATTGATGACTTTTAGTTTTGCTATTATCCATTTAATTGTTATCTCTTAGTAATTATATCTGATGCCTTGCTCCTAAAGATGTGACAGTAATCTGTGACCTTTTTCAGTAAATACTTGTAACATTAATTATCATTTAACAGCAGAGTGGTCCCTCTAGGAGAGCTCGTTCTTCAACTGTCACAGGTGGAGAAGAGCCAACGGTAATAAAACTCTTTATCAAGCACTATCTCTAAATACAATGGGGGGGTCATTTAGGTCTGGTACAATGAGGAATTCTCGTTTTTTCACAAAGCAGCCATGTGTTGACTGAAATACAGCCACTGAATGAAAAGTTACATATTTTTGTCTCAAATTTTCTTAAAATTTCTCAAAACACTGCAGTTGCACTCAAATACTGGCATGGTTTAGGGACATGGATGTGACATGGAATTATGAGAAAGCTGTGCACTAAGGAAATGGCATGGTCTCCTGAAAAATGAAAGATACAACAGCTAATTCTTTGAAAGGTGATACTGGAAGCAGCAGGGATTAGAGACATCAAATCATTGTACGTGTTGCTGTGTTTGCATCTATCTTCCCTTACTGTCCATTAGACAAATTAATTTTAATTCTTAAAGTTGGCCTTAATTTGAGAGCTGTGGAGGTACAGTGATGTACCATAGAACTCTTAACGATCTTACTGAATGCTAGTTTCATTTTCCAGCAGTTCCTCAGTAGTCCAAGTGAATTTGTAGTTTGATCATCCAATAAAATTCCTTACATGCTCTGCTGAAAGTATAATACAAGGAAAGTGGATTTAATCTATATTGAACTTTGTCCAAAAAATCTCATTCTTTAACCTGTCAGTCTAAAGTGAGTTATTTCATGGAAATAGTTCAGAGTAACCATCATAAATAGCTTTTATGAATTTATGCCCTCTAGAGAATTTGATCAGAGAAAGAAATTTAATTTATACTTGGTATGTTTGCTATTTACATCTGGGATATAAATAAATCTTATTTTGGGTGCTGATGCATTGTTCTGTAATACTATCTACATTCACTGTTTTTTTAATTTTAGAACCAGAGGAGCACAGTTGCAAATAGCAAAGTCTAAATAAAGTACCTGACTCATTAGTGGTTAGTTAATTGTGCTAGATGAACCTGCAGTGCAGTGGTACTCTCTTGGCAGAGCATCTTGTCTTGGTTAGACTTTTTAGAGCAAAATATTAATTCCTGCTAATAGCTGCATTCAAACATCAGTGACTCATCATTAGTGCAGCTGTACCAAGATGTTTTACCACACCATGCTGCAGTCACTAATCCCTCCTTGTCTTCATTCAGCATTTACACTCAGATCTGGGGAGGAGCTGGGACTTACACAGCATTCATGGTCTAAATCCTTTGTCTTCAAAGGCTCCATTCTCTTGGGTCTCTGTGCACCTGAGACGTGCAGAAGAGCAGCCTGTCAGCAGTAAAAGTCTCTTGGTTTTGCCTTCAGAATCCCTACAAACCCCCCTCTTTGGAGCAGGACCCACAGGCTCAGGCCTGGGAGCAGTGTCCTTCTCCTACTATCTGAGTTGTAACTGTGGAGTGTTTGCAGCCCTTACTGTGGCCTTCCTGAGCCCTGACTGACGGATTGGCAACCATTGGCACAGCCTGCATGAGGTGTTCTCCTCATTGCCCGCCAGCTCTGTGAACCAACATAGGGAAAATAGCCCTCAGCTCTTTAGGAGAGAAGGAAATGAGTTGGAGAGTTTGTACTTAGGTTCTTCATCTGTTTCCCTCTGTTTTCTATTCCCTATTGGAATATGTCAGATTTCTGACCCATCCAGTGTCTTTTCTCCTTTCCTTTCTTGATTATCCCTGCAGTTCTCCAGCTCTGTGTGTTAACTGTGCTCTGCTCTTAAACAGCACCTGCACTGCCTTCAGCAGGAGCTCTGGGAAAGGTCTCACAGAGATGATGCAAGAACAAGAATTAAGTTCATTTTCTTGCTGGAGCAAGGAATATAGAGGGTAGGAAAAGAATGTGTCCTGGATTTCAGCAGGAGTCTTCAGAGGCCTCTACTGGTTCATGGCAAAACCCCAGTTGTAGTGCATCAGCCTCTGAATTAATGCAGGTCCTTCATCCATCTTGGTTCCAGTTCCTAGCTCATGTGTATGAACTTGTGCTTGGGTATTTTCTGGACAGGAAGGGCACGAGAGAATGACAGCCACAGTTCCTGTGGGTGACAGAGATGTGACTCCTCCATTACCTGTACACTTCTCTTAGATCAGGGTCTGACTTGTGGAGCTTTTAGTAAAAATTCTTGTCATGCTAAAGTTGAGGGTGCAGTTTGGGGTTATCTCTTCTTGTTGGGACACGGAACCCTGAGTGCAGCATTTGTGACAGAGCAAAATGGTTAAAATTCACTTCCTAAATCCACAGTAGTTTCTGGAAAATGATTCAAGACACCCTGGGGTAAAAAAGAGAACAAGATCTTGGGGGATCTTGATTGCATGGTTATTTAACTCTTACTTATCCATCCTGATAAAAGGAACAAACCTCAGCTTTTTAAGGAAAATTCATTAAAACGTAGAGTTCTTTTTCATCATTATGTGTAATAAAAAAGCATGTTTGAGGGCATATAAGCTTGGCTGTTCACTGAATCTGTGTCAAACTGACCCAAAAGATCTCTTGGGAGAAAAAAATTACTTTATTCAAAGGCACATGACAAAGAGTTTGAATTAAATCAGAAACTGGATTTTTCCATATGGTTGTTGTGATTAAGAAGGGCATAAGCTGACAAGTTGTGGTTTTTTACAAACAACAGACTTTGAAATGTTTTTTAGCTATTATAAAATAAGAATTCAGTGATTTCTTACCTGAGCAGCCTTCTGTGGCCTATGTGCACACCACCCCTGGCTTACCTTCGGGCTGGGAGGAGCGCAAGGACGCCAAGGGCCGGACTTACTATGTCAACCACAACAACCGGACCACGACATGGACACGGCCCATCATGCAGGTACCCTGCTGCATCCAGGGAGCAAACACTTGGCTTGGCTGAGGGTCATTTCAGTTGAAGTAGTTTCCAGAGCTCTGAACTTTAAAGGAAAAATCCTAAGCATTGCAGTGACAATACAGATGAATCATAAAAAGCTGCCACAATTTGGGATGATTCCAGTTACTTCTTTTAACTATGTCAAGGCACAGATTAAGCTGATTGCTGCAAGGGAAGGAATTTCCAGAGGTGCAGAGGAAATATTAAAAGTAGGCAAATGTGTTGTTAGGATTGAATTTGAAGGTTGGCTCAAGCCATTGATAGAACCATACATTGTTGGCCCTTCCAATGGAATTGCATTAAATACTTGGCCTTGAAGGAAATACATCTAAGAAGAATAGTAATGGTGATAACAATGACATCAGTTTTAATGTGTCGTGTGCATGGCTGCATGGTGTTTGTGACATTTGTGACCTGGCTTTGCTCTGGCACAGCTCGCCGAGGATGGGATGGTGGGGCCAGGTGCAAGCAGCAGCAACCACCTGAGCGAGCCGCAGATCCGACGACCCCGCAGCCTCAGCTCCCCCACTGTCACCCTGTCGGCACCACTCGAGGTGAGCCCCTCTGCAGTGCTCCCACACGGCCACTCCTAAATGCTTCGTCCTTCAAATGGGGGCTGTTATGCTGTGGAATGATGTTCATTGTGTTGTGGCTAAAAAATAGATGAAGTGGCTCCTTACACAATCAAAGCCCGTGTGTGTTTGACTTTTGAGAGTGTGATTCAAGCTCTTGCCTCGGCTACACATGGCTGTGCTGAAGAGAGCCATTTCTTCAGGTTTTCTCTTCACACTTAAAATTTGAATAACTGTGGCTCACATGGCCTCGCATTTAAAGGCTTTCTTGTAAATGAGATATATTGCCTCTGAAGCACAAAACACTGCCTTTGGTTTTTTCTTGGTAAAGTGAAATAGGGACACATTCAGGGCAGGCGCAGAGGAAAGTACAGTAAGGTGTAAATACTGGGAACATTGTCATTGCAAAGGAAGGCACAGAAAACCATGTCCTTCACAGCAAAAGACTGTGTGTGTTAGAAGGCGCAGATAGATCTAATTAAGTTCTAGTAAATTGGTCCAAGCATTTAATTCTAGTATTAATTACATCTGGAATGAAAAGCTATTTGCTGTGAAGCCGAGTTGGATTAGTTTTGCAGCCCTGAGTGCCGTGTGAGCAATGGTGCTGTTTCCTTCTCCACAGGGCATAAAGGACTCTCCGGTGCGCAGGGCGGTGAAGGACACGCTCTCCAACCCCCAGTCCCCACAGCCGTCCCCCTACAACTCCCCCAAGCCCCAGCACAAGGGAGCCCAGAGCTTCCTGCCCCCGGGCTGGGAGATGCGCATTGCCCCGAACGGCCGCCCCTTCTTCATCGATCACAACACCAAGACCACCACCTGGGTAAGGGCAGTCCAGCTGAGGCATTGGGAGCCATGCTCCTGTTTCTGTCTTCCTGCCTGCATGCTCCGTTTTCAGCATGGCACTTGTCTTTGTGGTTTGAAGAGCCAAAAATGTGCAGGTGGATCTGAAAGCCCTTGCCAAGTGCAGGCATCCTAAGAACAGGTCTGTGGTTTTTGAAGCATACCCCTGGACATAACGCACTTAATGGAGTCAGGTCTTATATCACCCTAACTCACTCAGCACTGGAAAATTCATTGCATTGTAGGAATCCTAATAAGGCATGTTTTGTTTTATTCTCAGAAAATAAAAGTATAACTGTAACACAGGAGGATTTCCAGATAAGTCTGTCCATGACTTAGTTTGTAGACCTGCCTTGATCTGTTGGATTTACAGTTCCATACCTGTGTTCCAGGAGGATCCACGGCTGAAGTTTCCAGTGCATTTAAGATCCAAAGCATCTCTGAACCCCAATGACTTGGGCCCTCTTCCTGTAAGTGATGCTGTGCCTGTGTTCTAACCTACACCTGCTGTCCCAGGGCTCTGCTTTATTCTGGGCACAGGCTGCTGCAGCCTGTCTCTGGAGGCACTGGAGCTGGGTGCACTCAGGCTGTCCAGAGCCAGCCCAGAGTGCTCTAACTCATGGCCTCTGTCTGTGCTACTGAAGTGTTGAGCTTTGCACACACTTAACTGGGCTGAATCTCTGACTCTGCTTTTAGATAATCATTTACTGCTTAGGAAAAACAGAGCAGATTGTGCCAAGCAAGCTCTATCAGTGCACCAGCATATTCAAGCATTTAGAAATCTGAATAAATTTTGATTTTTCAATGAAACCTCCATGTTTTGCAGAGAAAATTGTCAATTTCATGTCAGAAATTTTGTCATACTTGTAACCTAGAGTATAATGGAGGTTTACAGACATGTCAAATGCAGAGCTTTGCTTTGTTTTTAAAATACTACCAGACTTTAGTGGCAGAGAGTAAAGTGTGAAAGCTGACAAATTCCTGTTCACAGCAGCAGGAATGCCCTTTGGCTTTAGGAAACAGCTATGCTTTTGCAGTTGTCCAGGTACATGGGCCATGTGTCAACCTTGGAGGCACTGAAGGGCGAATTACAATGTGTTCTGTTAACTGCAAGGGGTGACACACACACAGTGAAACCAGGGTAGCCTGACTTGTCACTGGGAACAGATCATTAGTAACAGATTTCACCTCAGTTAAACCCCCTGGTTTGGAGTGAGGTTCGGATGACTACAGAATTTAACACGAGTTTCTCCAACAAGATTGCAGTGAAATAATTTCTCCTGTGTATTTGCTGGCGCCCTAGGCTGGCCAGCATTGCCTGTCCCTACAGCCTGCCATCCACTCTCCTTTCTGCACTGCAGGCACTTGGGATGTGAGAAAAGGGATCAGATGAAAAGGGAAGCACTGAGGACTAGGTTAGGACATTCTTGTGCCACTGTACAGGAAGCTTGGGTTACACATTTACAGTAAACAACCCACATGGCTTTCAGCAGTAGGAGCAGAAACTTTCAAACTAAGCTACCATGGACCATCTGTTCTCTGTGATTGTTTGCTCACAACAGGAAATGGGTGGGAATCCTGAGGCAAGAGGTTTCCACTTCCAAGCTTTAAAAAATATTCCCTACATGGGATGCAGTCACCTGTATAATATGTAGGTCTGAGTCTGCCTGGATTTCGGGCCTTGCCATAATGCATCTGGTCACTTGGGGTTTCTGACCTCATAAGCATCTTTCAGACAATTCCAGTAGGTGTGGGTGATGCATTGCTTCAGGCTGTGTGAGACTGGTACTGTTTCACTTACACTCTTTTATTTGTTTTTGTTTTCCATTTCCAGCCTGGCTGGGAGGAAAGAATACACCTGGATGGAAGAACATTTTATATAGACCATAGTAAGTAAGCACTCAGGTACTAGAGCAAATAGACAAAGGGAGGTACTAAGTATTGAAGTGAAAGCTTTGTGATTTTACTCTTCATTTAGGAAGCCAGGTGTTGATATGTGGAGACATTGATACGAGAGACTTAGTGCCCTCCTACGGTACTGTACATTCACTGGAAACTTGCTTTAATTGGCTCATCAAGCTTTGTCCCTCTCTGACTTGTGAAGCATTAACATTTCCTCTCTGTGGTTTCTTTTGTTCTTGTTGATATTTTGGAGTTGTTGTTGTTGTTGTTGATGATCCCATGGCTTATTTGCACTTAATAAATTAAAATATACACTAGGAATAGAAAATAAGATGAGAAAAGATCCTGTAGCCACAGCTCCACATATAGGCAGTGGAGCAATTAGCACCAAGAAGTATTTTTCTCTGCTTTCAGAAGGTCTGTGGCAGTGCTGATTCTGATCTTATTTCCTATTTAGAGCATGTGAAACTGCACCAGTCCATTAATATTCTCCAGTTATGTTAGTGGAGTTCTAGTGTAAGTGATGTTTCATTGTAGATTTGTCTTCCTAGAGCATCTCAGAACTGCTGTGTGAGTTTTGTTGGTGTTTGGAAACAAAGCAGCCCACAAAGGCTGGGCTGGGTCTTCTTTCTCTTTTTTTTTGGTTGTTTTTTTCAAGATTTTAAGACTTACAATGTGACATTTCTTCACAGCCATAGCTACCTCTCATAACCATCAGAGGAACATGCACAGAGAGTTAAAACCTAAACTTACCCATGTTTGGCAGAACTAGGTTTGTCCCTCAGTATCAGTGACATTGACTCCCATAGAGATGACAGTATTAAGTAATTTTTAAAAAATTGCCTCTAAAGTAATACCAATGAATCTGTTCCAAACTTCAGAACAGATTTTTTATCCTTTATCCCTGCTGTAATTGCTTTTCCCAGCAGAGATCTGGAAGTGAAACTATGGCCAATAATTCTAAACAGCTGCCACTGAGGATAAAGTGACAGGATAAAACTGTCCCATATCAAACACCTGTGTAACTGCTGAGCCTCCCAACCTTTCTTTAAAAGCTTTTATTTTTCAGTCTTCTAAAGCTACTTGAGCATGTGTTAGTCCCTAAAATAGAATGTTAAAGTTGTACATTAATTAGAATTCCTCAAAGAATTTGCAACTGTAAGAAAGCAAAATTTATTTGCATCTGAATTCTCCCTCTAGTCTCTTTTGATCTGAGTGGATTTAGTTTTTATTCAGCAGTTTTCACAAAAGCATGACAAAGCTTTTGGTAATGCTGCCTGTTTCCAGCAAATGTCCCTTTGGTCCCAACCCAGTGCTGCTGTGGTGGGTGGGCTGGGGGGTCTGGAGGGCCAGGGACTCCTGAACAGTGCCACTGCCAGGACACAAAACCAGCAGGGCAAGTCTGACAGTCAGCTGCTGGTCATGTCCTCCTTCCCTGATACATTTTGTAACTCTGCTGCATAATTCTCCAACGGTGTTTGTCCTATTTTTGAAATGTTTTTCTCATTCCTGGGAGAAACTGCAAAAACCTCCTACAGCCAGCACAGCCCCTCGGCTGTTACACAGGGACCAGAAATGCCGAGTACTGGTGCAGCACACAGGTGTTACTGGTACCCGTCTCTGTGTGACAGTGAACCCCTCCCTGGCTCGCTGGGCCTTCAGTCACCATACCTTCCATGGAGACACTGTGTTCCCTGTTCCTTGCAGCACGCACACACACACTGGTGCTGTTCCTGGGAGCCTCCCAAGCATATACTATCTACCTGTTGGAAGGAGAACAACCATTTTGCAACCATTTTCCAAACAGTTACTGGTGGTTTACAGACAGAGCGATGGATACATTAAATAGGTTCCCCTCAAAGTCTGTCCACATCTGCTAGCACGTGGTAATAGTCAAAATATGCATCCATGATTTGCACAAGGAATTAGAGGGAGGCACTCCTTAGTTCAGCAGGAAACAGCAGTGCAGGAGAGGGGAGTGAGGTTCACTGGAAAGGGATGAGAAGTCAGAGGGAGTCTGGCAAATGGCCACTGCAGTGTGCAGGAAAAGGCTCTGTAAGGAGAATTGCAAAGTATTACTTGAAATGGTAATAATTAGCAGAATTTTGATTGAAAAGGGCATGAAAAATACCGTCATCTGGTCATGAGTTATCTCACCCTGTGATGTATTGATAGGAGTGCCTAAATCCAACCTGGAGTAACCCTTCTGATGCCATCAGCACTGGGAATGTTTGGCTGTGAGAGTTCTATTTCTGGCAGGGCGTCCCAGACTTCAGGGAAATAGTGGGCCCCTTGGAAAGGGAGGGAAAAGAGGGAATCTTTGAAGGCCTGTGAGCCTGATTTATGACAGAGAATCGTATTGGTGGGAAGATGCAAATTTTTTAAAATTTTGATACTTTTGAAAACGTTCTGCAAAGAAGTCTGTTACCCATGTCCACTTGGTATAAGACAAAGAGCCCTGAGCTACAATTCCAGGTAGAGTGGTTCATGCTAGACCCTTGTAGCCCTGGAACACCATTTTTAATATGAAATCCCTGTAAGACTCTGAAAAGAAACTTAGACTGAGATTTGTTGGTGGCATTGCGCACTCCAAAGTACAGAGAGCAAAGAGCTGACACGCTGTCAGTCATTTCTAGTTGTGTTATCTCTGATTTCACAGCAAATTGTCACTGTGATTTGTAGCTGCCGGTGTCAAGAAGGTAACCAGAGAACTTTGCAGAAGGGAATTCCATTGAAGGGGTTGAAGATGGAAAGGGCCAGGCTGGGCATCCCACCTTTGTGGCAGCTCTGCTCCACGCATCTCTGGGGTCTCGAGCTCAGGCTGGCAGCCCTCCAGCATTCCCAGAAGTGATAAATAGCCTTAATGTGTGAAGGGAAATAAAACAGTATTTTACTGTTAAAGGAACTAATAGATCAAATGTCTTGAAATATGCTTGCATCTTTTAGAATTTTCTCCAGGTAATATTTCCTGGATGACACCTTTCAGATCCCAGTCCCTCTTAAACCCGCTTGGGATGCTCAAAACTTACAGGGCTTTTCCAGCCCTAGAAATGTGGAAAATGCAATCTTGACTCCTAATATCCAGTTCCTAACCCAGAGCAGTATCTGTAACAGAGGGAGCACAGGTCGTGGGTGACCAATACCTTGCCATTGCAGGTGGCACTTGGGTTGGGGTTTGGAGCATTGTCTTACTGTTGCAACACCATCGTTCTGTTGTGATTCCATCGTGTTCAGAATCTTGGGAGGAGGAGCTGTCTGGAGGCAGGGAAGGGAGGGTCCCACCATGGTCCTGTAGAACCTTTCCTGTTATCCTCCTGGTGCCCTTCAAAGCTGTAGGTGAAAAGAACTGGGCTGTGTTGTGCTGCTGCCAGCATCTCCTTTGGTCATAACTGGGTGTTCTCTTGCACCGTAACAGAACAGTTCCGCCTACCTTGACCTTGTCATTAAATCAGAATCTAGGAAAAATGTTATTCCCGCCAAATTTTTAAGTATTATATTTTGGCTGTCTTATGCAAAATTTCCAAACAGTAACTTAGGGTGTCATTGGCAAAGGTTTTGGGTTCCTTTACCTGTCAGACCACATATCTCCAATCCCAGCCCATGTTCAAATGAATGTGTTCACTCCTGCCGACGTTACCATCAAAGCAGTGCAAATTCCCTGGGTTCTGGGGTAGTTTTGCATTTTTGAGTGAGTGTTTTCAACTAAACAGTGTGTTTGGGCTGGGGAGGGTGGGTGGACACAGCCTTTGCTAACCCTGACAGACAAAGCTGTGCAGTAGTAGGGAGAAAAAAACAACAGAAATTCACAGTGTGGTACCAGAGAAGCCATAATTTCTTTTGGGATAATTTCTTTTGTTATTTGCAGATAATAAAATTACCCAGTGGGAAGATCCCAGGCTGCAGAATCCAGCCATCACAGGCCCAGTAAGTACTGCTGTGGGATTTTCCATTAAATGTCCTGACTTGGGTACAGCTGGAACAGCAGCAGGATTGGGGATGGGCAGCCCGGGAAGCAGGAGCTCTGCTGCTCCATGTCCTGAGTCACACCAAGGAATCTACACACTATGTGGATTCAAAGTGTTAAAAGAAAAAAAAAGACAAAAAATGGGTCAGTCAGTTTAAGAGACATAAAACTTCATGCAAGGTAAACAGAGATTTCAGAATATCAGCCTTAGAAAAAATAAGCACAGCATTTTACTTCGGTACCAGATTTTTTAGACATTGAGGAGAGATTCTTTGACCTTTCATGCTGAATTATGCCAGTTTATGCGAGTTTATGGTGTTCTGAGAGATCAGACATCCAATCCCAAGATGTTTCGTGGCCAAGAGTGGCTTTGTATTCTGGGTGAATCCTCGGGACATTTAAGGGGTTTCAGGACACAGCAGATGAGCCTGCTGCACGGTGTAATTCCAATTGCTTATTAATAGTATCAATAATAGTCACTTGTTTGACCATAGTTGCTTTTGGAGGGATTTACCCATTTATAAGGCACTTAAAACTTGAGATCCTCACACACAGCACTGTGCAAATTTTTAATGGGCCTCTCCCCAGAAATGCTGAGCATAAATGAGAGAGACTATTCAAGAGAGTTTGTTTAAAGGAAATGAGATTATCACAGTCCCCTTGAGTGACTGACAGTGGTTTGTGTTTGTTGGTTTTTAAGGGAAAGCAGGAGCTAATCCATTTCACAGAAGCACTAAGGATTCACCTGAATGCTTTCAATAATGGTATTTCTGGTGTCATGACAAACAGAATTACTTGAATTGCATTTCACATTGTGTTTAAATAAAGGAAACACACAGAATGATTATTTAGTGGCTGTAGAAAAGTCATATTATCATCAGAGTAAAATGATGTAGTTTTGTGGGATTTATAAATTTCTCCTGGCTGGTGTCCCTCGTGGGTGGGTTTAGGGGAGCCCATGAGGGCACAACGTGTGGGTTGCAGGGCTGTTACTGCTTTTGAAATACGGTTGGATACCAAACTGCTGAGTAGCTGGAATGATGTGTCCTCCCGCTGCTCCCAACAGGCAGTGCCATACTCCAGGGAGTTCAAGCAGAAATACGATTATTTCCGCAAGAAGTTAAAGAAACCCGTGAGTACAACCAGCATGGGGGGGGGCTGCAGTACATACCTGCCAGGTTACTCCTTTGTACTGCTCCTGAAGGGCTCAAACAGGAACAAAACATGAAGAAATGTTTGAATTTGGATGGATTCCTCAACAAAAAAAACTTTCCTAAGTCTTTAAGACTCACATTTGTCTAGATGAATGCAAATGCCCTTAAAGTAGAGCAAAGTCAATCTTTTTACCTTTTTTTTTTGCTTGTTACTTTTCTTTTCATTTTCATCAAATATTTACCGTAGAAGTCTCTGCAGCACTGTTCTGGAACTGGCCCAGTTCCCCCCATGCTCTCAACCTGTGGCCTGAGACAGCACTGGGAAATTAAAACAAGTGAAACTGGAACATCGAGTGTCTGATCTGGCACTGAGTTGTTACCAGTCAGTAATTTGCCCAAAGACTATTTTCTTGAGACTAACAAGGATAATCTAATCTTCTTTGACACAGGCTGACATACCCAACAGGTTTGAGATGAAATTACACAGAAATAATATTTTTGAGGAGTCCTACAGAAGAATCATGTCTGTGAAGAGACCCGATGTACTAAAAGCTAGGCTCTGGATTGAATTTGAGTCAGAAAAAGGACTTGACTATGGAGGAGTGGCCAGAGAGTGGTTTTTTCTCTTGTCCAAGGAGATGTTTAACCCTTACTATGGTCTCTTTGAATACTCAGCAACGTAAGTGTGCATTAAATATTTCTATTCTCAAGGGATATATGCTACATTTTGCATAAGAGACAAAGTTGCTCTGGGCAGAAGTAGCTCCTTCTCCCCAGGGTGTCCTGGGCAGCCGCACTGCACTGTTCCTGCTGCATGTTAGAGAGCCTTTGGAATTGTCCTTAAGAGCCCAGAAAACATTTCCATTGTTCAGACCAATATCCAGAGCAACAAAACTGCAGTTTTTGAGGGCAGTAATGGTGAAGGGACCAATGTCACACGAAAGCCTTTTCCTCTGCTGCCTAGAGTTCCAGCACTGCTGTAGAGCGAGCTCGAAATGCAACTGCTTGTTCACACTGCAGGAGTTCCCCAGCAGTGACCTCCCAGAACTTCAAACTGGGGGCTGCCCAGCTTTAAAATCTTGGAGCAATCCCTTAGTTCCAAGGGAGAGAGGGTGGCTCTTGCTCACAGTGGGTTTGGTTTGCTGCTGTGTCAGCCCACGGTGGCTCTGTGGTGAGAGCATCAGGCTCAGCCCCTCTGGGGAGTATGGGACAGACTGGAAAGGACTTGGACACAGCCTCACAATGCTGTTGAAGGAAAATGCCCCTAAGCACAAGTTATTTATTAACATGTTTGAGTATCTGCTTATTTAAAGACTTGGTTCTTTAGCTGTTTTTTTTTCTTTCCCCAAAAAAGGGACAACTATACACTTCAGATTAATCCTAATTCAGGTCTCTGTAACGAAGACCATCTGTCATATTTCACGTTCATTGGCCGGGTGGCCGGCCTGGCGGTGTACCACGGGAAGCTGCTGGACGGTGAGTCCTGCGCCTGCCCTGCTGCTGCCACTGGGCTTTAGGGAAAAAATCCACCTGGGTTCTGGGGACAGTCTGGAACTGTCACTATTGGGAATTGAGTGCTGATTCATAAGTTAGAGTGTCTTACTCAAGAAGATGGTTTCATACAAAGTTTTGCTCCTTTCCCCACTTGAGTTAAAACTCCAGAACCAGCATGAGCACTGTCACTAGAGGAAAAGCATGGAATTTAGTATCAGTTGATTTCCATGCAAACCTGCAGCCAAACTGGGGAGGTCAACTGCACCATATTTTGATACGTAAATTTATTACTGGATGATTTAATGAGAAAATAAGATTTCTGCTGAATTTTGAAATCCCACGCCAAACAGACTTTACTTACCAGATTTTCCTGAGCCCTGATGCAGCACATGAACAGAGGAAACTCATCAACCTGGTTTTCAGGCTGGAGAGAGGAGTGATCATTTCAAATGGGATAGAGTGCCCTGCGCTCAATTCCCCAGATTTTGGGTCTCTCTGCCATTAAGGGTGCTCAGTGGAGCATGGTAATTAGTGGATAATAGTTGAAACTGAAAAATTGGACATTCTGCGCCTAAATAAACCTGAGCTGCTGTGATGCTGTGAGCAGTTGCAGGGCTGTTAGTCAGGAGGCAACAGGAAATGCTAGGGATGGTACCCTTGAGCAGTCGTACCTTTATGGAAGATGCAGGTGCAGAGCAGGGCAAGTAATGCTCTCTGCTCTCTCACAGGCTTCTTCATCAGACCTTTCTACAAGATGATGCTGGGGGAAGCCCATAACTCTGAAAGACATGGAATCAGTGGTAAGACCCTGTTTAACTCATTCAAGTGCTCACAGGCCTGTGGGTTTCTAGAACTCTGCACTAATCTGCCAATTTTCAAACTGCCTAATTGTGATCTGCCCTAGGACAGCGAATACTACAACTCTCTGAAGTGGATCCTGGAAAATGACCCTACAGAGCTGGATCTCATGTTTTGCATTGATGAGGAAAACTTTGGACAGGTATTTAAAGGCTATTCACATCTTAGGACTGGTTGTTGCCAACAAGCACCTCAGTATGGAGCCTCACTGATCAGCCTTCACCTCACTGTGTTCCTAGCTGGGACTGGGGATGCCACATTCCTGTCAGGGAGCCGTGACTGGGCTCTCTGGGACAAGCTGGATGTGCAGCTGAGTAAAATACTTGTAATGAGGAGGAATAAAGGAGTCCCACAGTCCAGCTGGGACACAGTCTGAAGCCGGGGACCGTTTGGCTTTGCAAGGTTGAAGGTGTTCTCAGAGGAGGTGGCAGAATGACACCAGTGAGGTGCTCTCTGCAGTGCCTGTCATAGAGGCAGCTGTTACCACAAAGAGAAGCTGCCAGATTTTAAAGGGTTGTAGTCTGTGGGTATCTTTCTCCATTACAAAGGAAAAGGTTGCAGACATTGAATTAAATTAATTTGCTTAGAGGCTTTTATGACCTTTTTTAGCATCTTCCCTTTGTTCACATCTTAGACCTAGATCCTGGCTCCAGGTACAACTGAACCTGGGGACTTAGGGCCTTCTATAAAAACTGACTTGAACATTTTAAACCATGCACTCAATGTCCTGTCAAAAACATTGTGATCCACTTCCCAGTGCTAACTGCCTTTTTCCTGAACCAATATAAGGTTGTGAGTTACGTGGAGAACTAGGGAGTGTATTGAAACCACGTGATAGAGAGGTTTTGCAATACACTGGTTGGGTTTGGGCAATTTTATATGTGATCTTGCTTATTTTATACATTTGTATATTTATACATCCTGCTTATTTTTATACATTTATATATTTATTTTTCACATTATAAATAAATATTATCATGTTTTATATATACATATTTCATGGTTATATTTGTATATAAATGTATAGTTTCATTATAAATAATAATTATAATAAACTTACTAGTAAATAGCCAGCCTCTTTCTGTCAGCTTTCCCTTCTATCAGCACAAGTTTGTTCAAAAGCGTAAATCAACTTACCAATGATTTCCTGATACTGCTTGTAAAACACTGCTTGGGGACAGTGGGTTCTGGGAGAGACATGTCCTCAAATAACAGGTTTTTTTGTCTTCTGAAACACAGACATATCAAGTGGACCTGAAGCCCAATGGGTCCGAAATCATGGTAACGAATGAAAACAAGCGGGAATACATTGAGTAAGTATCATTATGGAATATGTCTGGGGGTAAGGAAGAACAGTTGTATTTACAATTGACCCTGCTGCAATTCCTGTAGTTTGTACTGAACAACAGCATTAGGGAGCGTGGGAAAAGACAAATCTTACTGTTAATATTGTTTATATCCAGTCCAATATAAGAACAAAAATAAGGCCAAAATAAGAATAAAGACTAAATTAAATTACATGCTTGGTTTTCCTGAAATTCCCCCACCATGGAAACCTTCTCCTTCAAGTTTAGACGAGCCAGAAGGTGCTCTCCAGGCTTGCCCTCATCCTATAGTCCTCCTCTGCCAGTCACAGACCAGAGCCTGGATTCCAGTGCCGGTTTTCTACCAAAAAAATGACCAAATCTGAAATTAGGTTTACTTTTCAGCTTTCTCAGTTTTTCTGCCTACCAGAATGTAAAATGCTAAATTCAGTTTTACCCGTTGGCATTTTTAATTAGGGCCTTTTCCAAGGTGAAAGACATTAAAATTACTATATTCATGCAAATTGGGAATTCATTTGCATTGCTTGAACCTGGACCAGTTCTGTGCCTGGAATTGAATTTTTATGCCTGGACCTGTGAGGTGTTTGTGCTGTGGGTGGCTGGCACTGAAAGCAAGGCGTCCCTTTGATGCTGCAGTTTATTTCTTTATTTATAGGTGAGGTGCTGTGTCCTGACAGCTGTCCTCAGAGCTTGTAGACTTTGCTGGGAATTGTTAATTACTCAGTGCTCTGGAAGAATAAAATGTCTGCTCACTCACCTACAGGAGTGAAAATATTCCCTCTGTGACTTGGTCATAGTCACTGGGGTTTTTTGTTTGTTTCTTCAAAAATTCCATCAGTCACAGCCAATTAATTGGAACAATTGGCAAAAGCAGCTCAGTTTCCTGAACTGGCTGAAATTGTAAATGACAAACTGAAAGCACTGGGGTTGCTGAAACCTCTGAACACTTGGCTGAGACTTGCTAATGAGTTTGTGTTTCTGATGGGGTTTTGTTTCTCTCTGCAGCCTGGTCATCCAGTGGCGGTTTGTCAACAGAGTGCAGAAACAAATGAATGCCTTTCTGGAGGTGAGGCTCTTTAGCTCCTTTCTTTCACAAAAATAGCAATTTTTTTCTAATGCGGATTTCTTACCCACTGGTGTCTGCGTGATGGGAGTGGGGAGCTTGGCAGGGAATGCAAATGGAATACTTACGTTTTATGATTTTACAGTTTTACCTTGTTTAAGAATATATCATCTTCCCCTTATGAGAATGAGGTCATTCTCTTTCAAGTTTAATTATTTGAGCTTGAAGTAATTTGGTCATGGATGCTTTTAATTAGGATTTACGTGGGGTGAAAGTTTTAACTTTGCTCTGCTTCTTTTTAGGGATTCACAGAACTGCTTCCTATTGATCTGATTAAAATTTTTGATGAAAATGAACTAGAGGTGAGTCAATTTGGTGCCCTGAGCTGACAGTTCTCAGACAGATGTGCCATATTCGGGGCTCTTCGGTCATCCATCCCTCTCCCTAAGGGAATGTGCAGACACAGCTGCCTTGCTCAGAGTGAGAAATCAGATGTTTCTCCCTAATTAATAAATCTATTCATGACATTCAAAGCACTGCACTTATTCAGGGAGGTGATTGGGGGTCTTCCTGTAAGTAACTCAGTGGATCACCGCTATCATGCCTCTGCCAGTCATGCTTGAGCCAAACACATGGAAGTTGCTGTCACATTATGGTAGTGTGCAGCCATTCTCCAGTAACTGGAATACTCTGGGAATTCTCCTCAAGGGAAGGTCCACTCTCACCTGTGTTAGTATAAATGTCTGAAGGTCAGAGCCCTGAGAGGCAGTGACACCTTGTTACCGTAAGAGTGCAGAGGAACAAACCCTCATTAACATCACACCGTTTTGCTTCCCTGCAGTTACTGATGTGTGGCCTTGGTGACGTCGATGTCAATGACTGGAGACAACACACCATCTACAAAAATGGGTACTGCCCAAATCATCCCGTTATCCAGTGGTTCTGGAAGGTAAGACTGGGGCAGCGCCTCTGACTGGTCCTGTAAGTCAAAGTTACTAGCCTGTTTTGCAATCATTTTTCTTCATGAAAACTGCTGAGAATATGGGGAGGGGTGTGCTGGGGGGCAGGACCTGCTCCCACCTCACACAGGTGAAGGGCAAGTATAGCTCCTGCCAGAGCAGCCCACAGATGGGACTGGGAGCACAGACAATGTCTTGTGTTCCAAGGGATATCTCATGCAAAAGGTGATTCACACTGGCTTTGGGCTGCTCTTTAGCCCTGCCCTTGCAGGCCAGGGTAGGAAGATGAGGTTGATGGTGTCCCTTTTTGAACAGGCTGTTCTGCTGATGGATGCTGAGAAACGGATCCGGCTCCTGCAGTTTGTGACCGGGACATCACGTGTGCCTATGAATGGATTTGCTGAACTTTATGGTGAGCTGCTCATGGCACAATGGAAATCCAGCCAATCTCCAACCCCCAAGTAGCACTGAGTTTTAAATGTTGATGTCTGGGCTCACTTCCTCAGCATTATACAACTCTGAAACCAGCTCACCAGGCTTGGAAAGAAATAACCACATTCCTGTTGCTTTAATGTACCTGTAAAAGGGAAAAAATTTAGCTCACAAGTGATGTCAACATGTCACGTTAAAAATAATGTTTTGGCAGTCTCTAATTTCTGTTTCATATGATTTTCATTTTCACCCAGGTTCAAATGGTCCTCAGCTGTTTACAATAGAGCAGTGGGGAAGTCCTGATAAGCTACCCCGAGCTCACACCTGGTAAGTCACCAAAGCATGAATTCCAGAGCTGCTCCTGCAGTGGATCAGCTCTGGATTAAACAGCTTTTGATCCTGTGGGTCCCCAGTGCCTTCACAAACTGAGAAACTGGAGGATATTATTTTGTTTTTCTACATCCTAGTAAGTGGATGTAATGAACTACAGCAAGTCAGATGTCACCAAACAGCGATAGAAAGCCTATAAACTGGAGAATTCAAAACAAATGTAAGGTTATAAGATAAAATCATTTAACCCTGATTTATAGATTTTGCAAACATTTAAAAGCATTCAGTACAAGTCTGTCTTGCTCTGTTGCATTTCAGGAAGGTGGCTTTTTAACGAAAAATTGTGTGAATTAAAAAACTAATTCATATAGTATCAGTAGAGACTGGGGATCTTTCTGTGAAACTAATAATTCCAAAGAATAATGAGCTTTAATAAAAACCTCCAAACAAAAACACAAAGACCCCTACCAACACAAACACAAAAACACTACCCTGAACACACTCCAAAATCAACCCATCCTCTTTGGGTTCCAATTCTCTGCTAGCTTTTACCTTTTCCAGACTTGCTCTTGGATGTTTAATCTTTTCCCCCACCACAGAGAACAGAGGCTCTGTCCTCTAAATCGAGAACATTTTTGCTGAGCCTGAAGAAATGGGTCTTTTGACAAAGATTGTTTTCCATCAGCTAAATACAGTGAGGGGCTTTCCATTGGCTTTTTCCTTTCCTAAGCGTTTTTTATCAAATTCCTGCTTCCAGCTTTGCAAAGGCAGGCAGCACACAGTTACTGGAGAGCTTACCCTGGGCAGGGGTGAGGTGTGCAGGGAACACTGTGGTGGACCACAAGCTGCATTCTTTATCAAGGACACCTAGTTATTCAACCTTTTCTATTTCTTTAAAACTCTGTTTTTCCATGGATTATTAATGGATTCCTTTCCTTGTTCCTTCCAGCTTTAACCGCCTAGACTTACCTCTCTATGAATCTTTCGAAGATCTGCGGGAGAAGCTCCTCATGGCCGTGGAGAACGCCCAAGGGTTTGAAGGGGTGGATTAACTTTAACTTAGCCCGTTCCCTCTCCAAGCACGTTCTCCTGGCTTTGGCACCTGCCCGAGGGACTCCGAGGGACTGTGGCAGAGCAGTTGCCCAGCACTGGGCTCTGGAGCAAACCCCGGCAGTGTGGGGACCCGAGCCCCGAGACCAGGACTGTCACCTGGGGTGGCCTTGCTGATGTTCCCGCAGCAGCTGCGAACTGATCACATTTCAGCAGGACTTACTCTATTTATGTTGTGCCTCTGTAGGCAAAGCCCTTAATAAATATTTTACACAATTTCTAATGACAATGAATGGAATTAATCATTTTACAGGTATAGTATTACAACTTATGTTTACTTCTTAATTGATTTAGCCATTTTCAGATTTTATTTCATTACAATTAAATATCATCTACTTGGAAAAATGAGCATTTTTCTTAATTTCATACCAGACTTTTTTTTCAAAGCACATTGAGCCTCATGTTCCTAAATCATTAGGAGAGTAGGAGAAAGCTCTGTTGGAAGCTGTTTCTCCACGGGCTCTCTCTTGAAAGCAACTCTTCATTAAGCACATCACTATTGTTCTGTATCCAGAAGTATGGGCTGGATGTTGCATTTTTGTATAAGTACTAGAAGAGTGTCAAGGCACAGCAGAGCCCCGACACAGCATGTCCAGATCTCTGTTCTACCAAAACTGCCTCATTACTGCCAAGCTGTACATGTGCTACAAAGCATCTGGGCTGGGGTTGGCATTAAGTCTTTTAGGAAAATGTGCTGAACCCTGTCATTCTCTCTGTACAGTGACTAGTTTTCCATCCTTTTCTCATTCCTGTTTGCAATAGAGGCATTCTGAATGAAATCTGGCACTCTGGAACACAGCTCTGTTCTGGCTCCTGTTTGTGTGCACTTGCAAATGAACCTAATTAACACTGGGGTTGTTCGTTTATAACTGCACTGATTCTAAAGGCACTTTCTGTACCACCAGGAAGGCAGACCTGGTTTGAGCATAAACATTAATGGGATTTTACTCCTTCCCGCTGCACATGTCTGGTGTGCAGCCTGCATTCTGGTGCAGGATCTGTCCACGGTGAATTTGGCTGCTGCTGTGTAAAAGAAAACACAACCAGCTCTAGACCTGAGCCTGCAGACATGTTCCTCAGCAATTGCTTCTGTGATTTCTTTTTTACTTACTCACAAAGGTTTATTTAATATACACTGCTATCTAATCCATTTTGTTACCTATGACATGTTGCATGCCTAAACTATAATGTCTGAGTTGCATCTGTTTTGTGGCGGATTAAAGGTGACAGATTTGTGCTTGCCCCAGTGCAGTGACATGGTGACAGCACTGCTGGAGCAGGGCTGGCTCCACTGACCCACAGCTCTGCCCCGGCCTGTTCCCCAGCAACCAAACAAGACACCACTTGCCAAAACAAACTTCCACCTCACTGCCAACCGTTTTTGAGCCCTGCCCTTACCTGTGTGTTCAGACTGTGTCCAGCCACACTGCAGAACCCCAGATGCAGGAACACCCAGCTGGAAAGAAAGAAACCTTACTGCCAGTAACAGTCAGCAAATGGTCCCACATGCCTGAGGAAGATTAGGGGTAGTACTTGAATGCAGTTCAAGATTCCTTTTCTACTAAATATGCTTCCTGACGTTCCTGCCTGACCTTTTCCAACTGAGGCATGAACTGGAACACAAGGCAGTGGTTGGCATCAGAGTAGACACGACTGTTAGACGGACTGCTTGGCTCTGGGGAGAGAATAGATAAAGCCAGGTACTCCCACTGACCTGTATGTTAAGCACAGCTGATTCTAATATGGAATGCCTTGAGGGAAGTGTCAAACTCCAAAATTTGTTTTCTTTGTCTTCTGGAGGGTGGATTTTTGGTGAAGTCTGATGCCATCCATCAGAACATAGGGACTGCTGGGCCTTTTCTAGTGGTGAAGCTGCAGTGCCATGTCAGGCACAAAGGCAGGCACCAGCTGAGGCAGGTTACCGTTTAACGATCCACCATTCCTCCTGGTGTGCCCTGGCCCGCCCCTCTCCTAAAACAGGTTTATCTACTTACCTACATCAAAGCCCTCTCAGCCCCCTAGAATTGCACAGTGCCATCTGACTAGAAGGCACTGGGGATTGCAGCACTGAGGCAAAGCCCACTCCATGAACTCTAATTACTGAGGAAATGACCTGTTCCACAGATCTATTTTTCCCAAGGAGTTTTTAACTTACCAGCAGAACCCTTCCCCTACCCTCACACCCCATCTCCTTTATTTTTGGGGGTTTCTCCATAGGAATTCGCTGCCAACGCTGGACAAAAAGTTCCCAAAAAACTCCCCTGGCGCTGCTGGGACCGGTGGGGTTTGGGGGGATCCCGGGACCGCGGTGGGACCGTGGGGCCGCAGCCAGAGCAGGAGCGACAGCACCGGTCTCCGCCGGTATCCATCCCGATCCCTCCTCAGTCCTGCGGGCCCGGGGCGGAGCGCGGGGTGGGGCCGGGGCTCTAGGGAGGGATCCCGGAGGGTCCCCAGGAGGCGGGGCCCAGAAGGTACCGGGGCCGCGGCTTTAGGGGCGGTGCCCGGGCCCGGCGCAGGTGTGCGGGGCGGAGCCGGTGCAGACGAGAGGGGCGGTGCCGCGGGCGATGGTCCTGCCCCATACCGGGCAGGGCGGAGCCGGGGCTCGGGGCGGAGCCGGGGCTGTGCCAGGCGGAGTTGGGCCGTGCCGGGGGCGCGGCTTCAGGGGCGAAGCCCTAACCCGGCTCAGGTGTGCGGACCGAGGTGATTTAAACCCCGGAAATCGCCTCGGCCGCCATTTGCTCTCAGAGAGCAAGGGGCGGGCAGGAGGTATCTATACGCGCTCCCCGGGTGAGGCGCGGGGGGCTTCTGCCTCCTGCTCTGCTCCACCCCCGCTTCCTCTTCTACCTATTCCCCTTCTTCCTCCCTCTTCCCTTCCCTCTCCCGTCTTCCCTTCTTTCCCCAAACACGACCCCCCCCCACCACCACCCCTCGGTCCTCTTCTACCTGTTCCCCTTCTTCCTCCCCTCTCCCCTCAAACCTTCCCTTCATTCCCAAACACGACCCCCCACACACACCCCTTTGTCCTCTACCTATTCCCCTTCTTCCTCCCTCTTCCCATCCCTCTCTCCTTCTTTCCCCAGACACGACCCCCCACCCCTCCGTCCTCTCCTGTCCCTACTCCTCTACCCCTTTTACTTCCCCTCCTCTGTCCCCACTCCCTTTTTCCCCGACCCGACCTTTCCGGTCCTCTCCCGTTTCACTCCACACCCTGACCCCGCTCCCTACCCCTCCTAATCCTCTGCTCTTCCTCCTCATTCCTCGTCTTCCCCTTTCCTTCTCTCCCCACCTGCTTCCGTCCTTGTCCCACCCTGACCACCCCCTCTGCCCCCTATTCCCTTCCTCCGTCCCCCCTCTCTCCCTCTTTTCTCCGCAGCCACGGGGCTGGGGGCGCCGGAGAATAAAGCCCAGAGGGCAGAAGCCCGGCACCCCCGCCCTCGCTGGAGCCCCCCACAGGGGCTGCGCCCGCATTGGGGGCTCCCCGGGGGTCGGGGGTCAGGGTGGGCCCCCTCCTCAGGAGGGAGTCCGAGGGTGGGTGGGCCCCTCCTTAAGAGGGGGTCCCTAGGGGTGGGGGGGGGGTTAGGAAGGGCCCACCCACCTGAGGAGCAGTTCACCGGGGGGGGGTCGGGGTGGGCCCCCTCCGGAGGGAGGGGCTTCCCCTCCAGTCCCCGCCTCCTCCGGAGGGGGCCCCCCTCCCTTTCCCGCCCCCCCGGACCCCCTCCTAAGGGAGGGGGCCCCCCCTAACACCCAGCCCCGACCCTCCAGGGGAGCCCCAGTGTGATGTGGGGAAAGCCGGAGCCCCGGCAGTGTCGGGCGGTGCTTGTGAACTGCATGGGGGAACCCGCCGAGCCGGCCCGGCCCCGTGTGGGGGTTCCAGGGAGGGAGGGGGGCGCCGGGCTCCGGCCCTCTGAGCTTTATTCTCCGGCGCCCCCAGCCCCGCGGCTGCGGGGAAAAGAGGGAGAGAGTGGGACGGAGAAAGGGAATAGGGGGCAGAGGGGGTGGTCAGGGCTGGACAAGGACGGAGGCAGGTGGGGAGGTCGGGGTGTGTAGGGTGGCAGCCAGGCGGAAGACGGAGATGAATACGGGAGATGGAAGGGTGGAGGAAGGTGGGGGAAGACTGGGAGCAGGTGGGAGGGGAAGGAATCAGGGAGAGGGGACAGTGGGGAAAGGAAGGGTGGAAGGAGGAGGGGGGAGGAATGAGGGGTAGGGTTGGGGTGTGTAGGGGGATAGGGATGGGGGGTAGAGGGCGGACCGGGGGGGAGAGAGGGGAGGGGGTAAGGAAGGGTGGAGAAAGGAGGATTGAGAGCAGGTGGGAGGGAAATGGACCAGGGAGAGGAAGCAGGGGGAGCCGCAGTGGCGGGGGGAAAGGAAGGGTGGAGGAAGGCGGGGGAAGATTGCGGGCAGGGGGGGGGAAGTGGTGAGGGGGAAGTGGAGCAGGGGCAGGAGGGAGCCGGGGTGTCGAGGGAAGGAAGGGTGGAAGGAGGAATGAGAGGAAGGAGGAGTAGGGTAGGGGTGCGTAAGGGGATAGGGACGGAGGGTACGGGGGAACCGGGCCGGGAGGGAGGGAGAGGAGAGCTAGGGGGAGAGGGGGACGAAGGGAGAGCAGAAAGGTGAGGAAGAAAAGTACAGGAGAGGCGCAGCGAAGTATAGAAGAAAAAAGGTATAGAGGAAGAAAAGTACGGGAGAGGCACAGAGGAATAGAAGTATAGAAGAAAAGAGGCATAGAGGAAGAGAGCTAGAGAGCCCGACCCGGGCACAGCTTACCTCACCGAGCACCGCAGGGCAAATAGCGACTGTACCCCTGCCCGGGGTTTAAATCATCTCGTTCCCGCCCCGCGCAGGCGCTCTGGGGCCCCGCGCACCTGTGCCAGCCCCGCCCTTCACACCTGTGCCCGCCCCGCCCGCGCCCATCGATCCCGGCGCATCCGCGCCTGCTCCGCTTCGTGCGGCAGATGCTCATCTCGGGATGCGGCGGGACCCTCGCTCGGTGCGCTGTGTGCAGCTTCGGATCGGGGGCTGTTCTCGGCGCTGTGCTGAATCCGGGTGACTACCTCAATTCACCTCAGGATGTTCATTCCATAATTCCTGGGGATTATTTCGATTTTCTCCCCAAATTTTCCCTTTCTGTCCATTTCTGATTTCCTCATTTTTATAAGAAAATATTAATCCTCCACTCAAGGGATGAACTCCAGTTTTACCCCCCCCCCCCCCAATTTTTCCTTATTGTCCACAATTTTTTACCTAATTTTTACCCCAAAATACTCATTCTCAGCTCTTAGGGTTTTTTTAAAAGTTTTACCCCTCCCCCCCAAATTCCCCTACTTTTCCACCACTGAGTCCCTCATTTTTGCTTCAAAATATTGATTTAATACCATAGAGCTTTTCTCAAGATTTACCTCCACAATTTTCCCTACTTGTCCACTACTCATCACCTCATTTTTTCCCTCAAAGTCTTCATTCTCTTCTCCAGAGGTTTTGTCAAGTTTTGCCTCCGAAATTTTCCCCACCTGCCCACTACTGAGACCTTAATTTTTACTCCAAAATATTAATTTTGTCCCCTCCAGATTACATCCAGTTCTACCTGCAAAATTTTCCTTTCTGTACAGTATCTATTAACTCTTTTTTACCCCCAAAATGTGCCTTTTCTCCCTTTAAATCACCTCAGCTTTTTCCTCAAAAATGCCCCACAGATAAACTCAGATTTAGCCCCCCCAGACTCCCATTTTCCTACATGAACAGTTCTAGTGGCCCCTCTCAATCACCCCAGCATTTCAGTTAAAAATGTTACCTCGGTTCAAGTTATCCCAGGTTTTTCCAGATAGGATCTGCTGGAAATTCAGGCAGGAGAATGACATCAGGGAACAGCTGTAAAGTCAAAAGGAGAAAAGGGGAAAGGTTTCAGAAAACATTTCTGCAATTAAAAATTAATTAATTAATAGCTCATGGCAGGGTGGAGATTAAGTTATCACAAAAGGAAGGAAAGAATAAACATTCCTGTAGGAGCCTTTGAGATCTGCTGGGCTGAACTGAGAAACTTCACTGTCATTATTCTTCCCAGTGACTTTTCCAACAAACTCTGAAGCTGACAAGCTCAAAAGCTCTGGAACCAAAGGATATTCCCAGGGATGCTGCATTTCAAGCATATTCCCTGCAAACACTTCCAGCACAGCACAGAGGCATCACTGGAGCTCATATGTGGGGCTGGGACAAGGAGGGACAGGAATGACCAGAAACCATCAGCCCCTGGGGCTGGGACTTCATTTTAATCCTTGGATTAAAATCATTGGATCCTGCCAAATTTAGGGATGCAGTTCCTCAGACTCTCTTACCATAAAACCCAGTTCTAATCTAGTTCTCAGGGTGACTACCACATCCTCAACAAAAACCACAGGATTTGGAATTTCTAATGCACTTGGAGTGAGATCCAGCTCCAAATGGAATTTTGGAAAGAGCCTCCCAAATATTTTCTAATCATCCCTTTAAAATAGCTCCAAAGGACAACAGCTTTTGTTAGAAAGATACCTGACAGTAAAGCCCACAACAGAATTAAAAGACTGCACAAGGAATAACAGAAGCTTTTCCATGAATAACAGAAGTGCCTGTTTTTCCTCGTTGGCCTGGGACTGTAGGACCAAATCTTTGGGATCAAAAGACAAGAGAGTTGTCATTAATGTTTAAACATCTCAAATGTTATTTGTCAGAGAGCTGTGCCTGAAGTGGTTTTTGGTCAGGGCTTATCTTCTGGTTTGAGGCTGGGTCTGCCAACACTACAACATTCCAAAGCAGATGAATTACTTCCTCCACTTTGTCACTTGTCCAGGCTCTCTGCATACTGCCACGTCTGTGGATACACCCATAGGGGCTTTTTTGTGTGGGCTTCAGGGCTTTCCTCCAAGTAGTGGTAAACTCAATTTTCATTTGTCAGACCTCTTTTGCTGCTGGATTAGCTAAAAGACATGACCTCCCTGTGAAATCAGTTTTTAAACAAACTGTAAACTTTGAACCCTGGACTGAAGTTAAAAGATAACAGAGATGCACACTAGATCAATACTTGGCAAATATTAGTCACATGCTATGGGCAGATACCTCTCTGCTGTACCTCTACATGTTTTAGTGTGCTGGTGCAAAATAGATCTTTAGTTTTAAGGGGTTCTTTACAGAACACAACCACTAAATAACCCCTAGCTGCTTCAAAGTGTAACCTAGTGTAAAAGTCAAGGAATTTCCTTCCTCTGCAGCCCACCTAGAGTTCAGGGAACTGAGGGCCACGTGTTTGCACAAGTGACAACAACATTTTCCCTACCATCCCTATCATTTTCCCTGGTGCTTTACTTCTGTAAACAGCAGCTTTCAAGAAAACTGTCAAGCTTGAAACAGTTCCTCTTCCATGCCAAGCAAGCAGCTGGTTCACTGTCTCCAATTATTTAATAATAATCTAAGTACAAATTGTGCTTCCATGTTACATCAATGGCTGGGTACACCACACACATTTTGGACTCAGCATTTCCCAACTGCACCCATAGGTAAAAAAAAAAAAATTTTTTAAAAAAAAAAAAAAAAGAGAGAGAAAAATAGGATGCAATTCAATTTTTTTCCTCTTTTATACAGGACTTCACCATTTGATAGTGAGGCAAGAAATATCTTCCTGTTGCTCCTTTCTGCCTTTGGTTTGTAACAACAGCGCCAAGCCCAATGCAAGAGCGTGCACATCAGCCAATATTCAGGGAGTGCAAATCCCCAGGACAAAGGCAGGTGGTGTTACATGCCAGGGAAGCAGCCTGGGAGAAGTCAGTGTTCCTCAGGAACACCCCAGATGTGACAGATGCTCCTGCCCTACACGTGGGCAGCAGCTCAGTGCCAGGAGCAGCCAGAGTGCAGCAGTTTGTGTGCAGTGCAAGGGTCCTGATAACCCCAGCCTGGCAGCCTCCTGGCACAAGAACTGCAGTCCAGTAAGAAAATGCAACTTTGAGAATGCTTTGGACTCTGAGAACAGAGCTGCTGATGTCCTGTTTGGCAAGGACACCTCTCAGGGTGTGCTGTCACCAGCGTTGTTGTTCCTTCAGCAGCTTTTAGAACCTGGAGAAGTTAATCAGGACTTCAGTGCAGAGACAAACACTAGAGAGAGGCAGTATCGATGCTTCTAAGCACAAGTTTGGACCAGTATTTGAATCTCCACCAATGTGCATTCCTGGAAGCAAGCTTTTACTTCATCTCTCACTTAGATGAAGAAAAAACTACCCCTGCTTCCTAGGAGATCTAGGACTTTTCCTAAGGATTTTGTGCTTTTCTGTCTAGTGTCTCTCAGGGCTTGAATGCAAGAGACAGAAAACTCAGCTCAGAGCCAGTTCCTGAATCTCTGGCCTCTGATGCATTCATCTCAAACATGGTCTGGTGGCACATACCCATTATATAGTGATAAATTTATCATAAACAAATACAGATTTCTGAAGTACACAAATAATCTCTATTCACCTTTTTCTTACTACCAAGTCATCTTTTGGCATGTGGAAAACATACCTTTTATCAGCATCAGCACGAGTGCCCAGTTTGGGGTTTTACCTTCTGGTGATAAAATCCTATTTCCTCCCCAGGCAGCTGCTTGGAGCAGTGCACAGCCAAGCCTGGCTCTGACAACACTGACAGAACACTCTTTCCAAGTTTGCTTAACATCCCCTTTCAGAGCTTTCACCACAATAACTGCTGCACTAGTACATAGTGGTGAAATCCAGGCCCTGTGGAAACCACCAGGAATTCTCCTGCCAGCAGTGCTGCTGTTCCTGTAAGACTTCATGCCAGTGATGACTGCCCAGTGTTCCAGCTCTCTAGATCCCTCTGCAAGGCCTCTCTCTCATCCGTTGAGTCCACAGCAGCTCCCATTTCAGTATCCTCAGCAAACTCACTCATGGCACATTCCACTCCTGCACTCAGATCCTGGATAACAGCATTGAACAGCACAATCCCTTGGATTGAGCCCTGAGCACTCTGCTGGCAGACCAAAGCGCTCCTCTTCATGTGAGACCTGGCCTGGCTTCCAGAGAGCCAAGAGCAGTGTGCCATGTTCAACCAAGCTGGCAACCTATCCCACCTGCCTGGCTTCTGCCTGAATAGCATTGCCTCTCCTGCATGTTTTGTTAAAAGCTGATCAGCACTTGGGGCCCCCTAAGGCAGCTCCTCAGGGGACACCACCAACTGCTCCCCAGAGAACTTAAACTTTGCCCTCTTGAACTCCAGGATGACAACTCTGCTTTTTGTAACTACAGCAAAAAATTTAAAACCAACCACTTCATGATCACTGTGACCAGAACAGTCACTCCTGCCATGAGACCTCTATCCACAAATCCTCATGGCAGAGCACCTTTCCTATTTTGGCATGCTGAGCACTTGTGACAAAAAATCATCCTCAGCAAACTTCAGGAATTTCCCAGGCTGCTTGTCACAGCAGTATGGCACTTGTGTCTGGCTAAGTTACTCACTGATCCTAAATTAAAACTGGACTTTACGTTCCACTAGCATTTAGGAATGTTCCACTAGCATTTAAGAATTGTGAAACACATGGAATCTTGCCACACCAACCACTTAGCTTCAAACACAGCCCCAGAATGTTGCTCATTGACCACAGAGGCTTGAGAGGAACGATTAATGTTTAACATGCTCCAGCTCATATGTGAAATAGCTCCAACCCACCAGTCATGAGCATATAGTGCTTTAATTCACCAGGCATACTAGGAACACATGAGCTGTGCCACCAGCAGGCTTGTGTCACCACACCCACACGTGTGTCCCTGCCCACATGCATGCCCCTGCCACCCACAGCCTGGGCAATGGGCTAAAGCTCTCATGTAAATTGGAAAAACACAAGCTGATAGCTGGAGGAAATAACTCACTTTCCACTGGGGATAAAGATTCAGATTTGTATATGTGGTATTTTGTGTTTTTCCAGTCATAATAAACTCCTGAGGAAGAAAGACAACTTTTCAGGAGTGTTCTAGGAACAGCAGGTGAGTTCTAAACTTCAGATCATACAGAATTAATCCTACAAGCATTAATTAACAGCTGCGGTTTTTTCTCGGTAAGCACAGAGAATAATCTCTGAATCCCTGAATAAGCATTGAAACCAAATAATGTCGAAATGACTGCAAATTGCCTAGTTTAAGAGTCTTCACTTGGACATGATATAAGTCATTTTTGCTCGATCTTTATATTAACACAAGCCTATCTTCTATTTAATAATAATAAAAGTGAATTCACCAAGATTACTAAAACAAGAATTGGATGTGGTGAATTGTTTTCCAATACAACAGACAAATTCCAAGAGGCTGGAAAGTGTTTTGTTTCAGAGCCAGAAGATAGTTTTAGCTTTTAAAATAAAAATACTCCCAAACAGCAGCAAGCTGATACCAATGATTCAGCAAAAGTGGAGTCCAGTAAAGCATTACAGGGCTCTACATTGGCTGTGACATATAACCCCTGGACGGACTGATGCAGACTGATAGAGCAGGTACCTTTGGTCCAAAAAAATTATTGAAACACCTATACCTACAAATACCTACAGTATTTGGAGATACTGTAGCAGTATCTCCAAATAACAATATCAATACATAGATATTTAAAGTGGGCATTTGGTGGAAGTCAAACAGAATTTTTCTCCCTTCTCCCTCACTTCGTGTTTCTTTTCTTTATAAAAAAGGTTACTTTTCAGTGGTGGATCTCATTTCTCTATTTAAAAAAAAAAAGAAAATTACTTTAACCAGCAAACTAGTTCCTCTCTCAAACACTAATACTACTAACACTGTGAGATAGTAAGAAATGAAACACAAAAAATGAATTCTCAAAATAATTCCTTCGAGGACACACTGTGTAACTGGGAAACCTCGAGAGGTCATGGCAATAGATTTCAAGCTCTGGTGAGCTGAACTGGTATGTGATTACACAGGCAGCTCGTGCATGCGGTTCCTAGTGGTTAAAGACCGCGAGGTGTTTCCTTAGGAAGCTGTGCACTCCTCCCTTCCCCACCCAACAAGAACCTCCGTCCTTTTAAGCCCAGCTCAGCCCTGGGCAGCCCCGTTTGCCCAGTGACATCTCCACGGTGTGCGGTACAAAGGCGGCCATGGAACACCAGGTTAGTGACTGTGTCTGTTTTCACAGCGAGGGAGAGGAGGGGCTGTTCTTTATTCTCTAATGCCAGCAAAGACATGCCCTGAAGCTTTGTTGACAGCCCTTTACCAGCAGGACCATTCACTGCCCAGGGGACAGAGCCAGCAGCCTGCGAGGTCACCCTGGCCCCATTAACCAGGCAAGTGCCACAAGCTCCAGCGCAGCACAAGGCTCTCACAAGCTGTGCCCTCGTGCTACTTTGCTCACCTCAGCCCCCCAAAACTCCCTGGAAACACAGCTTGGATGGCAAGGGCTTCCAGCCCTCCCTCAGTTTCACAGCACACCCTGAGTGACACCTGGCACTCTGCAGCCACCCTTTAACCCTGCACTGACAGAGCTCCTGCCAAGGACTCCCAAAGTGGGGACAAGGTGACCTCTTGTCCCAGTTACTGGGACTCCACTGTCCGTACTTGTCCTGTTTCTCATACACTGAAGCTGTAGATGCTGGCAACAAACATCACATGGGGGTTCTAAAGTGCAGGGACGTGAATACCTTAACCTAGTTCACAACACAGTATTTGGGACTACACCTCAGCTAAATATTTTTGGAAGCTCTGTGCCCCACTGCTCAGTGATAACCCACTGATTTCCATGAGCTGATCTTGAAAAAGCCTTGGAACACAAAACAGGCAGAAGTGTGCAGGATCTAGACACTATCACCCTTGCCTATGTAGAGGCTGAAACACAAGGCCACCTCGGATTCACTAAGCACACCCTTTTTGTTTCTGTTTTTCTGTTTCTAAGCTGTCCTCAGAGAGCACGACAATGGTGGCAGGCAGGGCAAGAGTTTTCTGGTGATTTCTTTCTTATCCAGCACATTTCCCACAGATAATCATTCTATAAAGTTCACCAAATCTAATACATGCCAAGGAACAACAAGATCTATTTTAATTGCTGAATACAGGATCCTCAGAGTCATCCCATTCCAACCAAAAATTAGAAGTCCAATTACTTACCAGCTTTAAGTTCCTCCAGGGGAGTCAGTCCAGAAGGGCAGGCTCAGGAACTCCAGAACTATTGTTATCCAGTAAATTTAAAATCCAATGCAATGGGTAAGCTTCTGAAACTTGGGAGAAACAATTCTGAAACCCTCACCACACTGAGAAGCACTTTAGACTAAAAATAGCCACTTTAGACTAAAATCCGTTACAACTGCCACCCTCACACCTGATATTAATTAAGACTAATAAACTTCCAACCTGCCTGAACACCTGTGTAACTCTCACACCTGTTTGTACAGCCCGGACAGTAGATTAAGAATTCTTCTTTCCATGCTTTTGATACATAATGTTGCCATTCATTCCCTGTGCTAGGTCAGGAATTGGCACTTTGTCTTGAGCTCAAGATCCATATTTCGCATGCCTGCTGGTTCCCTTGCAGCACCTAAGCGGCTCACAGGAGGGCTGGAGAGGGACTTGGGACAAGGGTCTGGACTCAGAACACACGGCGGAATGGCTTCCCACTGCCAACGGGCAGGGCTGGATGGGCTGTTGAGAAGGAATTTCCTGTGAGAGTGGGGAGGCACAGGGTAGCCAGGGAAGCTGTGGCTGCCCCTGGACCCCTGGAAGTGTCCAAGGCCAGGTTGGACTGGGCTAGGAGCAAGACTGGGATAAAACAGCAGCTTCTTTTTCTCTGAGGTCTTGAAATCAGGATTTTATGAAAAACGCTTCATTTCAGCAGAGCCATGGCAAACAGGACTGGAATACCTATGGGAAATGCAATTTCATGGTGCATGGGGTGGTAAATGAGTTAGTAAAACAAATTAGACTAAATATGGAATCTGTGTGAAGTTTCCATTTAGCAAGGGAAGTGCCTGCAATGTAACACAAAACACCCGATGGCTCATTCTTCGTCACCACTGTCTCCAAAACACTGCCATCACAGCTGTGCTGTTTTTCCGTGTAACTCGGGGACTAGGAGCAGATGAATACAGAAAAGGAAAGCCAAGTCCAGCCTGTGCCAAGCCTGGTTTAACTGACCTTGTCTTGACTGCTTCAAGTCCTTCTGGTGGCCAGGCTGGCTGTAGAGAGCTGCTCCAGTCACTACTGGAGCATGGAGCTATAAAACCATTATAAAAACTTTGTCTTCATGATTTTTCAAGGGGACAAAGTGATTTCTACATCAAGAGAGCAAAACTAGCACCTGTGTGCTAGACAGGCATCTTCCAAGGCACAGGAGCCACGCTGGGACTGCTCCCAGCAGGAACACTGCAGTACAATTAAACAAGTAACAGTTAATTACAGCTGGCTGCAGCAGGCCAAGGGCACCAAGTGCCCTGTCCACCCTGCCCCAAACTCTGCCTCAGACCTCCCCCAAGCCTTGGTGCTGGGGCTGGGCTCATGGAGGGACAGGGACAGGGCACAGGTCCCTCAGCAGGGCCACCCTCAGTCCTGGGCAGAGATGTGCTAGGGACTGACAAAGTTCAGGTCACCAAAGTCTCTTCAAGTTCTGAGAAGTGGATTTGAACAGTTTTTTTACTTGCAGATACAAAAAATGAATAAAGTTGCTTATCCTCGTGCATCCAAGACCCACATTGTGCCCTGCCTGATGGTTCAGGTGCAGTTCAGTGGGCAGGAACAGAGGCAGCAGGTCTCCTGGGGGAAGGGGAGTCACCCTGGGGGACTGGTAAATACAAGTTTTATCTGTTAACATAAAACATAAAAAATTCTTCTTACAGCAAAATTGCTTAAATTCTGCCCACAACTATTTTGCTGGATTTTGCTGGAAACAGCAATGTCACAAAGGGCACCTTGTCAGCCCGACCTTACTCCCCTAATCTGAAGATAGTCTCCAGCCTGGATTCTCTCTGTGAGAGTGTGAATGGTTACAGGGAATGCCAGGATGATCCAGAACTGATGTAATGAGTTTGATGATTGGGAAACTCAAATCAATTTCGTTTACTGAGCCCTAGCAGAAATCAGAAGAGATCATGGTTTCCAGGTTAAAGACCTTTGCTCAACTTTCTGCTGCTCTGAGTTAATCTTTCTCTAGCCAGCAGTCGGAGTGACCAGCACAGGTAATCTTTAACCCAGTGGCCATCGACTGACAAGGGTCACAGCAATCCTCCTCTGGGCTCTAAGCTGGCCCAGCACTCGTAGTCCTCACCTCTGTCCATGAGATCACGGTAATTGTGCCTCTTGAATCCTGCAGTACTCTGGGATAAGCTGATAAATACCACCTTTGTCTACTCTGAGCCCAAGAATTCCTGTAGCAGTGTCCTCTCAAAAATTGTACGGCCATATCCACGTGAGTCAGCACAGAGCCACTGACATTAAGAAACCAAAGCGATAAATTCAGTTTCACTGTTGGATAGGTGTCATTTTTCTCCATAAAAGACTCTGGCCTAAATCTTTAACCTAGATTTGTCTGGAAGTTTAAACCAAGGGAGCCATGCCAACAGCTAGTGGGACCATAACAGGATTTTTCCATGGATGGGATGAAATAGCCAGCCCCAAATCAGTTGAAGAGTACTGATTATGTGCTGGAGTAAAGCCACAAAGATACAGCTCAGGTTTTTGCCCCTGTGGTTAGTCCTTCAGTTTTGAAGCTGTTCTTCCACTGTTTTCACACAGAAAAGACACCATCCCTCTGATTTCCATTTCACTCATCATATCCTCCCTATTCCATGTAAGAAAAATGTAAGGAAAGAACTTTTATACAGGTCAAATTGTGTCCTTTGTCTAGTGACACCTTACTCACCAGGAGCTCTGCATATGAAATGGAAGCACAGAATAACTTAGGTTGGAAGGGATTTCTGGAGATCAGAGGACTCAGCCCTCTGCTCTGAACTTCAAAGTTAGATGATTTTAGTTGGGGTCACAGCTACATATTTCCAACAGAAGAATACGGCCTTCAGGTGGCATGTGCAATGTATGTTGCATTATCTATCCCTGTGTCAACTTTAGCAACATTTAAACAAGCCAGTTCCTTTTCTTTTTCCAGGAATTTCCAAATACTTTGGCATTTAATTTCAGAGAACTGGATCCCAACCAGTCTGCACAGTACTGGATGTTGCAATACAGTTCCAGACTTTCCCCAAGTTCTGTGTGGAGTGACCACTGCATCACATACAGTTGCAGAACCCCATTTTGAGGGAAACTGTATTTTTTTTCCCCACAAACACAACCCCACAAATACCAAGTAAGTGGTCTTTCCGCTGTGATTAAAAGTAGAACATTTTAGTGTTTCTCTGCCCTTTTTGGACAACATGTGGCTTTTTGGGTTTGGGTTGGGTTTGGTTTCTTTCAATCCGAGGTCTTGAGTCCTCTCTTTCTGATTAAATGAATTGTAGATACCATCTGTAGACTTCAAATGCACATCCATACTTTCAGAGTAGAATAAGGAGTTTGCACATGGGATGCTGATATAATTGTATAGGTAATACCTACTTTCCCTAGCCTTCTTCTACTACTAGGGCAGACTCCGAACTAGTACTACTACTAGTAGTAGTAGTAGTAGTAGTAGTGTCGTCTTTACACTGTGTACATGCACCAGTCCCCAGATGAGGAATTACTATTTACATCACAGGACTGGGAATAGAAATCAGCATTTTAGGAAACAGTGGATTATTCTTGCCATGACAGATTTGCAGTCCAAGACAGCCTACAGCAAAAAAGACATGTTATCAACTGGTAACAACAAGGGTGTAAAGAGGAGAGGGCAAGCCACAGAATGTTTTCCAGATTTGATTTCATAGTGTTTTTCTGCTGCTGGATGGACACATCCAGCCAAAATCAGTAAAGTGACCTGGTTCCTCACTTTTGTGAAGTATTATATTGAAAACCTTGCTTCCTAAACCCCCACACTATTACTTCAGACTGTTCCAAAATGTTCTAATGGAGCAGAAGTATGGTAATGGAAGTAAGCAATGAAACCTGTTAGTTAACTAGCAAAGGTTCTCATACCCAAGATGCAACTTTCCTTTATGTTCCAAGAAAATCTTAGGTTCAAATTCCGTATTAGCCTTCACCAAAAAACGGGGAATTCATCAGGCCCTAAATATGGACGTTTTTGCAATGGTCTCATTGCTGGATGAGGTCCTGAGTGGAGGAGGTGTGTGCAATTCCTGGATTTGCCAGTGGTGTTCAGACAGGCTCAACTGCAGCCAGGCTTCTCTCCCCACCTCCTAGGTGTGCTGGAAAGTAAAATCTGAAAATTCCCGCACAGAGCAGACAGTACCTCAAAATTAAAGAAAGAAAAAAGATTGGCAAGCCCCAGCAGTGAACATGAGATGAGCACTGTGACCTGAGGAACCAATGAAATCAATCTCACTGGTAGAAGTAAGCAATTAATATGCAGCCAGAGTAAACACTCATCTCAGGGTTCAGCAAAACAAGGAGCTGAAACCGCCTTATCTGTTGCATTTTTCCCTCCTCACATGTGCTCTCTCTGAAGGAACAGAGAAAATTGAGGTCTTGGAGCTTTTTTTCCATTCTTTAGTCTGACTAAAGGTGACTCTGGCTCAGTGCAGTGAGGGTCATTTCCCTCCCCCAGATCAATATTTTAATATGACTTATCAGAATGAGAATGAATTGTTTACTTTAAAACCTCAGGATCCCATAAAGGGAGAGGGAAAGGTGTCCACTGGAAGCAGAGGCTTGCAGCAGCTGCCCACTGCTGGGAACTCAGAAAAGAAAACCAAGACTCCAAAGATCCGAGTACAGAGAGTCAGCAAAATGTCCTGCAAGAGAATGCTGGTTCTGCCAAGCCCTAACAACACACCACAGGATCCTTTGACTGTTGTCTCCGATGGTAAGTGCCTTCCTGTGCTCGATTCATGTGAGGAAAAGGAAATGCTAAAAGACATTAACAAAAATCAAATAGTGCAGGTGGATTTCCAACACTAAACACTTCAGCATACCAAAACATCCACACGTGGCCAAGGCTCAACTGTGTTATTTAACAGGATTTAATGTCTTGGACCTAGGGATCTCTGCCTGCATTTGGAAAGAGATTAGGCTTTTGTTAGGGCAGCGCAAGCCACCGTGAATGTTAATTGTTTTAAAAAAATGGGGTGGTAGGGAAACTGGAAGACCTCCTGGGGGAGCAAGATATATGGGAAGGACAGTTCCATGATCCATCTCGAAAAACCCTCTTGAAAACCCTTTTGTTCTTCACAATGCTCCTCTGCATTGAAACATTCCAATAATGTTCTTTACATAGGTACCCAGCAGAAGAGAAGCAAAAAGGGAATATTTCTCTCATGGTTACACTTTGCTTTCTCCCTGTACTGACCTGTAACTTTCCCATTGTTTGGGGGTTTTTCCACTGCAATATTACAAACTAGTGGTCACTTCCCTTTCTTTCATTATCTTCTGTCTTGGAAATATTCCTGTTGATTTGCTGGAACTTCCACGTAGCTGTGGGACCATAAACTGCCTATTTGTTGCAGCATCAGCTGCATGGCTTTCTCCTGTTATATATGGTCTGCAGTGAAGTCCTTCTGCCAGGATTGCTGAGCTTTCCTGCTCTGCACAGGATTGCCAGGCTTTTCCTCAGGGAGCTTCATTAGTAGGATCTTGCCTGACACTTCCCCTCTGCTGCAGAGAGAAAGTTGAGTAAAATGTGTATAAGGAAAGGTAAAGGAAGACACCAACACTGAGGTGAACTAGAAAGCCAGGTAATAGCACCTCTGTCCCTTTGACATTCATTTCTCACTCTCACCAGCAGCAGCATGGGCACGTTTACCAAAACCAGCCCTGTGGACCTCAGGGCTACATCCTGACTGAAACAATGTTCTGGTATGATTGGGTCTTTGCCATCATTAATTCTGAAGAGTCAGTGCCATGTGATGCTCAGGGTGTGCTGCAGCTCGTCTCCTTCTTTCAGAGATGTCTCCTTCATAGCTGGAATTGCACAGGAGCCTGACCTGTGGATCTGCACATCTGCCTGGTGTGTGTGTGTTCAAATGCTCAGCTCAGTCCCACTGCAGCACTACAGACTCAAAACGCAGACACAACCAGTGCAACGTGAAAATCTCTTGGATGTCAGCCATGCCTAAGCATTTCTAGGCTTGCTTTTGTGGCAGGTATGGGAATGCCAGCACTGTTGCAATAATCATGCTGGAGAAATGAAACAGCCTGATCTGGTAACCAAGCAGTGAAGGTCCATTCTCTGCTGTTCTGTTCACCAGCCAAGGGTACTCAGAACCCTTGTGGGACTGAGATATCACAAACCCTTCCCCGAGGGTTTGATTAGACATAAATCAGGAATTAAACTGATTCAGAGCCCCAGTGAGTCTGCCCTGACCTATCAACACTGAACTATATTACAATTAGGAAGAAGATCCAGATAAGAGATAAAGTTAGATCCCAGGGTGAGGATCAGTAAGGAAACCCCTGTTACACTGTGCAGGGCAGGCTGATGGTTCAGGTGTGTCAGTAGGCAGCAGCTCATCTGGGTGTGTTAGTGTCACATCCCTGCAGGCCCTTCAACGTTTGATGCTGAAAAATTGAGGATTTTCTTTTGAGCCAGAAAGCTCAAGTTTTCAGTAGCTACAAAAAACAAAGGCTACTGCTATTCACCCCAGCCACAGTTTCTAACCTCCTCCCTTCCATGTGTCCTTATTTCTCTGTTTTCTATACTGCTCTGCAGCATTCAGATGTGATGATGGCATATAACTGAATTTCCACAGGTTACAAATCACTGTGCAGCATATTTGTGTGTTCTCAGTCCACTCCTTAATCTACAGGATCTTTCATGGGATGTTTTCTACTCACTGAGAGTGTGCAGAAATGTTACTTGGGTGGCACACACAGAGACACTGAAACACCCAGCCTGTGCAGAGATGACCAGCACAGCTATGGATGCTAGAGCTGAATTCCGTGGTGCACAGGTGCTGATGTGTGCCAGAACATGCATGGAATAGCACAGGGGCTGTGGGACCAGCAGTACAGACCATATTGGCTGCCTTGTATGTGGGCTACTCAAAAATACTTCTAAAAACAAGTATACGAAAACCAAATATAATCTCCAGCATTGTGATTCCTCAACTCTGACCAGCTATAAAAGTCTGGTGCTGATTCTGGGCTGTCTCCCTCAATAAGGGGAAGACACAGGTCGCTGCAGGAATGATTCATCCCTCTCCTCAGGAATTTGTCTCTAGAACAGTACAGATTACTTTCTCCAGGTCCTGACCATCTCCATGGCCTGTAAGGCCACTCAGAGCCACTTAGCTTTTACATTCCTACAGCTAGCTGAGACAGAATATTCACATCAAAGCAATTCAGGATCCTGTCTCCCACTTCCTTTTGAGAATCTCGATTTGCAACAAATAAATATGCACAAATATGGTCTTGTCTCTGTTTTGCAGGTCTTGGAAACCTCCTCTGCTGAAGTCTTAAATGTGCATCCATCACTCTTTCCATGGGCTAAGGACCTGCTCCCAGAGCTGTGGAGTGTGACAATGGTGTTTGTGTCCAATCTATCAAACGCCATTATCACACTAAATAGTTCCTGGCAGACAAGGCATCAGGTCAGGAAGGTTTGGGACCTCTAGCAGTATCTCTTCCCACTGTGCTGAGGAATAAACAACTATGGTAACATGTACAGCAGGATGACTCTGCTCCTTCTTTTAGGGGCAGAAGCACTATAATATGGGAAATCCATACACTGACACACACACTTCCAGATTCCCATTGTAAAGCACACCAGCAGTCATCACTATAATGTCATCATTACGAATGTGGATTTCCTTGGCATTAATAGGGCTGTGTTTACCACTGAGAGGTCAGCTTGTGATTTTCTTTTTCCCATTAAACTGACCAGGACAATAAAACTGAAGGCAATTAGCCAATGGAGTGAAACTCCATCTCTGACTCTGGCACCAAACTACAGCATATGTTTGGAATATTAATTGGCTGAGATGCTCGTGACATTCTTCAAACAGAACACTTCCCAAAATTCTGATAAAAATAGATTGCCTCCATTTTTATCCAATGCTTTTAGCTTCTAAATCTCCTGGTTTTGGAATGGTCACAATTTCCTCACAGAAATTCTTCTGAAAACTATTGTAAAGAATAAGCAAAATCTGTAGGAACTTTCGAAGGCCTAATGAAAGCAGTGCAGTGAAGAGCCTAAATCCCATTGAATAGTCCAAGATTCGGGATGTTGTCCTCTGATTTACAATGGAAGTGGTAACCTTAATATTTATCAGTGCGTTCCAAACGTCACCTTTCCTGACTTCCAATTCTAAGTAACCTGGCATGCATATGGAATGGGAAGCTTCCTATGGCTGTGAGGTGCAGAGTGCTGCTGGAAGAAAGCCTCGAGAAGTACATGGTATCTATCATTTATGGATTGTGCTATGTTTCCATGTGCAACCAATTTTATTACACAGGGTTTCCCAACAGAATATCCTCAGTGAGTTACTTATTTTTCTTCCCTAAACCTTGTTTTCTTCCATGACTTACTGCCATTAACAGTCATTAGCAATATGTGCTGCAGGAAATGCATGGAAGAACTACAGTGTTGTATATTTAAACTGAACTCTAGTCTAGATGTTTTTAAAAGAATTCTCAGCTCTCACTATCAGATCTCAGGTGCCCCTGCCACAACACCAAATGCCTCCTCACTGTATATTTTGGGAATATGGGTCAGTGCTGAGCTTTAAGCTGTGTAAAAAGAAAAAGGCTGCAGGTCCTTAGTGAAAAGGTGGAAAGGGAGAGGCTTGGGCTGGGCTGACCCACACCATACAGTCAGGCTCTGTCCCTTGTTTGTGGGGAGCAGAAAAATTAATTGGAAAGATTGATGTACTGGGCAGATCCTCAGGGACAGACTGGGCACCTCTAAGGTCATGAAGCATCAATGACCAGTGACATTGCTCTGCCACTGCTGCAAAACAAGCAACCTCAGTCATCCATAACCAGTCAGAATCCCAAAGCCAATACTCCCCGCTGTCCAAGACTCTTTTCTATGACTTTGCAAGAGGAGAATATAAATGGGGTGTCTGCAGGGCCCTGAGTGTAATGTTTTCACAAGAGTGACTTTTCTTGTCGCCCTTGGACTCAGAAGGCAAGGAAGGCTCTCTCATTCCTCCCCACAGAGCAGTGCTCTCCAGGGAGCCTGTTCAAGTTTTCAGTTTTGAAAAACATCTACTGTTTCTCTCTTCCCCCTCATTAAGCCTTGTGTGTTCCTTGCCTGAGCACAATATCCATATCACATCAACAGAAAGACTGGAGATAAGGGCTGGCATTTTGGACTAGCTCTATGATTTGTGATGTCATCACAGCGTACATGTTCTACATCATTCACTCCTACAGAAATGCAGAACTTGAGTTCCCACTGCTGGGAGTCCAGCATGGAATGGCCATACAGGCTTCCCAGCTTCTGGTTGTGATGTTATTAAAGGAAACCCATTTAAAATATTCAGTCAAATATCCATGTGGGCAGGCAGTTCCCAACCTTCCCTTGTGCTCTGTGGCAGGAATGCACTGCAGATTAATTCTCCTTTTCACTGTCTTACTAATGTGTTCAAAAATGAGCAGCTTTATACTGAGGCTTTTATTGTAGAGCAACATGACCTTCCCAACACCCACACAAGTATTAGATATACTAAAGTTTCTTGAGGGTATGAAAAAGGAAATTATGGCACGATGGAGCTGCATCCCTGCAGTTCACTGGTAGGTTATGTGAGGTCAGGCTACGTGAGTTCTGCTAAAAAGCTCCCCAGTAACAACTGCATACAAACTCTCCTGCTGTGTGATAGAAGGAAAGGATTGGAACTCACACTACCTGTTTTTTCATGGGGTTCTCCCTCCACCTTACATCTCTTTCCAGTGATAAATATTCAAGGCACAGCATTCAAATACATCAGCTGCCTCCTGAAGCTGCCTCCAGTGTGTGCACAACGACTGGGGAATGGGGATCACAGAGTGGCAGTGGTCTGTTCAGCCAACACCAGTCACAGAATCACACCCTGACACTTGCAGTCTGGCATTTGCCATTTGGAAATGTGAAGAATAACCAAACTTCCATGACAAGGATCTATTCTTCTGCAGAGGTTAGAACTGCTGCAGACATTCTGGTTACAAGTTTCCCAATTAGAGAAAATTCTTCTGCACTCCAGAGTCATATTTCAGGCCCAGGCTGACTGTTTTCCATACCCACTGACATTCTCAGTGGCTGAGGTAGTTATTTAAACTCTAAATGTAGACCCAGGGCCCACAGTGACTCCCAGCACCATGCACTGGATTTCAAGCTGTCTCCTTGAGTCCATGGAACACTGATGGACTCTGATTCACCCACCACTACCATGAAGACTTCTGAATGCTCAGGTGACTTCCAAATGTACCCAAGGTTTTATTTGAAAAGGGACTGAGGAGCCTAGTTTCCACTGAGCAAGAAAGTTCTAAGCAATATAGACACCTTTTTGAAAAAGAAAAATCAGCTTAAGCATTATGTGTCTAATGTTTTGTGAATATGGACATAGACACATTTTAGAAGAAATCACCTCTGTAGCTCAATGGTTTCTAAAGCATTAAAACTGTGAGGGAATTCGTAAAATTATCCACTTGACCCATCTGAAAAACTTCACACCAAGACTCAGTTTTACAGCAGTTGATCTCCTGCACCTCAGTTAGCAGAGAACGATTAAAATCCCAAGTGTTTTGGAAGAACTCCAGAGAACTTCATCCCATGTCACAGCAGGAATTTAAACTGCAGATATCTGCCTCACCCTGCCTCCTTTGCCCTCAATGGACAGGCACAGACACTTTTTGGCACAGTTAATCCAACCTATTTCAAGTGTTTGAAATTTTGCTCTCAGTTCCATTGGGAAGACCTCCCTTAACTGTGCAGGGAGCTCAGGATGTCCAGTTTGGATGTGACAACAACATGGCAATCAGATGGGCTCCTGTCCCTGCACTTATTGTATCTGAAGCTGCTGTCACATGCTGAAATCCCCTCTGGATGGAATGGGTTCTGCAGAGGGAGCTGTTTGGCCACATGCAGACTCCAAACCTGTCCTCCAACAGGATCAGTGCAAGCACAACAGTACTATAAACATGGAGGTGTAAGTTCAAGGAAGCTCGCATGGAAAGCAAGGAATTTTATGGAGAATCACATGAGTTGCCCATCTTTAGGCTGATGGCATCACTTTGTGAGGACCATAAAGATGCTGATTTGGGGGCAGATTGGAAGATGTGTATGTCCAGTCATGAATGGCTTTGTCTTTTAATACAAGACATGTAAGTGGGAGAAAAAATTACAAGAGTAGGACTACAGTAGGATTACAATATTCAAAATCTGGGAAAGAAAACTATTTTTCTATAGCAGCCGGAGCAACAATACTGTGCAAAACTTGTACTAAGTGGCATCTTAAATATATTGATGTTTCCAAAGCAGCTGAACCCACAGGGCCACAGATGTAGACACAGAGAAAACCTTCTTCTTCTTCTCCAATACCCATCCACAGAAGGGCTGTAAGAAAATCCAGAAGATGGCTTAGTTTGTCTTCAAAACTTTGCCCCAGTGTTAAATCTCAGCCACCAGGAGCACAGGATCAGCTCCATCCTTTGTTGCTGGTATCAGCATCAGGATGATTCCAAAACAATGTCAAAAGGCAAAAGACAGAAGTTATCCCCCAGGTCACTGGTGCCTGTCACTGCTCCATATCCGCAGGACCAGTTTCACCAGGTGGGACAGTGCAACTCAGTGCTCTGAAGAAATGAAGTCTCTAGGTTCTCTTGCCTTCTTGGGCACCATTTTCTTTACTGTTGATGAGTTTGGTAGATTTTTGCTTTTCATGGATGTTGCTTTCCTCTGTTTTTGATGAGTGGTTCGGAGAGATTTCAACCCCAGCATCTCACAGTACTCATTGCACTGGTGGAGCGCTCTGAACTGCTCAATGAAGGAAAAGGAGCAGTTGCCTTTAAACCCCTTGTATCTGTAGTAACAAAGAAAGAAAAGCCAAATGGGATTTCAAGGCTCATTTTCAGCACAGGGAGGCAGAGTATGACTGCTGACTCACAAGCAACTTGAAAACATTAAGCAAGTCTCTTCTACCAATGCTGGCTTGAGAAGCACAAACTGTCACAGAAACTCAGACTGGGCCATTGCGAGGTGAGGGGAATCAGGTAACAAGTGGTAACAGAAGAGGAAAAAGCATTAGAGGCAGAGCTCTGTGGGCTGGGTCCTCGCACTATTTTTCATGGCATTTAGGTGAAAATAAAATTGTCTGCTGGCTACCTTTGTCTTAGAAACACACAAATGCAATCCATGCTACATCATTTTCTGTGAACAGTTCTGTTGGCCACCATGAAGAGACAAGGTTGTTGCACGAGGTGTCAGAACCAGAAGCTGTTTCCATCCAAACACATACATCATTTGCCTGCTATGCTGCTCTCTTCCCCTGGCTGCCTACAGGATCTCAAGGAGCCAAGCCCCTCAGGAAAGGATGGAAGGAATGTTCCTGAGGAAAGCAGTCTCATCCAACCACCACAGCTCCCAAGCCACCACTGTACCTCCCACCATGAGACATACAGGGCACGTGTATCCCTATTCTCCTCACCCTGCCTCTAGTTGCTGACAGTCCTCCCAAGACCTGCTTTTTAACCTGCAACAGCTTATTTTAAAAGGTGCACCTGCTCTTCAAAGGAATAATTTTGATTAAAGTCCCAGGATGGAGGAAGGAGAAGAAAGGCCAGGGTGCTCCTCTCCTTTTTTTTACATTAATTAATGCCTGTTCTACCCTGTTCTCTTGGATTGCTGGATATCCAGTGTCCTCAGAGGTGAACAAAACCAACCAATCAAGATTTGGTACTGAAATGAACAGAGGATGCTCATTCCCAGCATCCAGAGAACTTCCTTCCTCAGGCAGACTGCACAGTGCAAAAGAGAATACCGCTGCTCTGAGAAGGCCAGGCTCCTGCTGACAGACAGGCCCTGCTCTAGAGACCCCATTCAGCTGGCTCCGAACAGCAGGTGAACCTCAGCGGGATTTTCCTCTCCTTCCCAAGTAAGCTGTGTGTTTGTTTACCCAAAGAAGGTCGAAGAGGAATGCCATTGTTATCTCAAGACTATATCCTGGAGCACAGCATGATCATCAACTGTTCTCTTGCTGGCTTGGAGAAAAGTCTCAGGGACTTGAGACTTTACACCTGAGCTGCTCTCAAGGGCTCACAGTTATGTGTTCTGTTGGTGGATGCTCCAGACACACCCACAGAACAGGAGTTCCACAGGCAAACAGACCTGCCCTCAGCAAGCGAATCTCTTCTATCCAGCACCAAACCAAACCAAATCTTCCTTAAATCTGAAGAGGGAATGTTGGATTTGTCCCCAGGCTTAAACTCCCCAAAGCCTCTTGTTACCATGTGGAGTAAAGCTCAACTTGTCAGTGCCCTGGAACCAGGCAGAGTTTCAGACCCAGACTTGGCAATCAGCACTCCTGTTAATAACCGTAATAACCATGGGTCACCGTGCTCCTGATTCCTTCCTTTGTGTGCACCACTCTTGGATAAATCTCTGTGTCCCCGTGCATAGCTCTACTCTGCTCACTGTATGTACAGAGCCACGCACCGTGCTGTGTTATTTCTGCTTCCATTCACCAGAGAAGCTGCTGAGTAGCTGATTTTAAGGCTCCTTTGCCTGGCTCTGGTGCAGCGCTGTGGCCACATTAAAAATACTTCACGGGTGTTCCTGTTCCTAGGTCAGCTTCGCCCTCTCCTGACAGGAACTGCACGGGAACTCCTGTAGCCCATTGACCACACAGCTCTGCTTTGGGCTCCTCTGCTTTCCAGTTCCCTGGCAGAACACACTGAGCAAGGACAAAAGATCAGAATTCCTTTCTCCACTCATTGCGGACTCTGCTCAGGAGTACAAAACAGAACAGTTCTGTGTCCTCTCTGCCAGTACAGTTCAAGCCACACCAGTCCCACTCTGCATTTCTGGCTCAGTAGGACCATCAGTTCTCCCCTCAGGGAATCAGGCCAGCTCTCAGCAGCAGAACTGAAAACTGCCCAAGGCAGCTAGACTTAGCAACACAGAGGAGCTCTGGGCACTTAGTTGTTTTTCCCCACCCACTTCATGGAATTAAAAATCCAACTGGAGACATTAATACAGAGCTCTTCTTTCCAGGAAAGGAGCATGAAAAGAAAATACAGCACCAGGAAAAATCTGTCATCTTGCAGGAATACCATTAGCTAAATAACAAAGAAAATTGTACTCAGCATTTTCAGGAGGTTGTTCATTTAGGGAAATTATTTTGCTTTCTATATGCCTGAGGTGATCCTTACTACTGCTTGCATTGTGTGTTCACTTCCTCACTTCACCTTCCTCCTCCCCAGCACAATGTGTGCTTTTACAGGAGTCATTTCCCACAGTGAACTGGACAACGTCCACTAAAGCATTTTTATAAATCTTCTGATTCCTGAGAACAGTGTTGCCTAAATAAAATATTAATGACTTCTTTGGTTTGCAACAGGATGATGCATATTCATTTCAACTGCTGTTACTTTAGATCCATGGATGAAAGAGTAAAAATCAGTCTAAGTTTTGAATGCATGCCAGCCTGCAAATGTTAAGGATTTTCCCTGAATATTCTAGAATCACATTTCTAATAATTTAGATGATATTGTGAGGTTTTTCCTGTACCACAGGTATACAGACAAACTCCAATTTAGAAAAAAGGCTGAACATGTGATCAGATCTTCTTTCTCCTGCCAGATTCTCAAAGGAGAATATGAAGTTAAAGCACTGGTCACAGGCACTTACCCCCGTCCCTTTTCCCTGTCCAGCAGCCACTGCTTATTTCTATCCATGGCTCTGCTGGCCTGTGGTATAACTAGAAGCCTTAATTAACTTAAGAGAAGTGGACTAAAGTTAGAATATTACAGGCCTAAAACTTTATACATATGCTTAAGTGTCCCCAAAAGAGCTGATGCCATTGCAACACCATTAGGAAACAGGCCTCTAGAAATGCCCTGAACAATATTTTGTTCAGGCTCAGAATTGCTGGTTTTGAGAGAGAAAGGGGGGAGATACCATCAAATCTCTTCACAATTGTCCTTGTTTATTAGGGAAGTGTCCAATATGCAGCACCACACTGAGAAGAGTCTTTATAAAAGCTTGTGTCACAAATACATATCCCAAAGCTCTGGCACTTTTGCTGGCTGGAGGAGGGATTCCAGCTTGCCTCATACCCTGGGCCGCACCCTACCTTCCTCCAGCTGGTGGATCACCAGGAGCCTTACCTGCTCTTCATGTCACTTGTGAAATGCCCTTTGGATAAGCCCATTGCAAGGGAGGCATGCAGGAAAAGCAAAGCTCAATCTACAAGGTAGCCCCATTCTTTCAGAACAAAATAAATGTATTTCCATTACAGGCGGGTTTCCATGAATACAAACACAAAGGAGTTAAAAGACTCAGATGAGGACTGTTTTCTTCTAAAGTTAAAGCAAGAATGAATTACCAGTGCAACCTCCCCCATCCACATTTAACTGTGAAGAGACAGATGTGTAAAGCACAGGCATGCTGCTGAGAAATCATGTTTACTCACCCTTTGGCCAGAGTTGCTATGCCAACATCTGTTAACTTCATCCCTACACCTGCAAGGCAGCAAGGAAACACAGAGCTTAGGTTATACTGGAATTTCTATGACAATCTTCATGTATGGAGTCATTAATTGTTATTTACTGAGTTACCTTTTTCATTATAATTATTTGTCACCTTTTTTCAAAGCATTTTAAAGCACTCTAGTTAAGAATAGGATGTTCTCTGTGTCATCAGCAGTTTTGAGAAGTCAGGCTAATATCACTTTTTTACAGCTGCCAAGGTGATAAACAGAGCACAGCTTGTTTCCTGTGCTAGGATTTTGTTCTTTCTTCTCCTGTTAAATTACTTCAGAGATCTTGTTTAGATGCCTTGTTGCTAATTTTCCTGCCTTCACGTGTAAACGAATATAGGATGTTTCCTAAGTTTCCAGCTTTTTCTGTTTTTCTTCAAGATGAGTCTGTCTTCCCCTGTACCAGCTACATTGCAGGACTGAAAAGAGTCACAGCAATGGGAGCTGAGGTGGCACTTAGCAAACACAAGGGTGTTTCTTCACTATTCTTCTTTTTGAAGGAATGTATTTCTTCAAAACTAGCCAGGGTCTAAATGCGGAGCATTCCACTGCTGAGTGATTGTTGGTGAGTGTTTAAATACAAGAAAAAGGGGAGGACTAGGGTGCCATTAACATCTGAAGTCTTTCACTCATCAGCCATTGCATTAATCTTTGGGTGGTGAGACAACTCAGACAACTCACCTTGCAGATCAGTGACAAGCAAGTTTCCATTGGTTTTCTCATACACCCAGTGCTGAAAGGTGCAACACTTCTGGCCAGCCTCTGAGTCTCTTCTTAGGAAATTCACTTCCTTGCCATCCTTGACAGAGTATTTCACAAACTCCCCAACCAGCTCCTCCTCCACTGTGGCATAGGGGATGTTATTAGCAGGGCGATGAATAAGGAAAATCGGAATGATTCTGAAATCAAGGGATAGAAACTAATAAAATCCTGAGAATTCTTTCAGTGAGGGAGTAAGAAACAGACAAAAGTGGCCAGTGATTTTGAGGAGTGAATGAACAGTTACCAAGTCTAAACCGAGCTGGGAGAACTGTAATAGGTTTCCTCTTTCTTCTTTAGTCCTGGCAGTCAGTGGGCTGCCATGGCACAGGACAGTATATATAAGAATATAGGTATATAAAATATATGTATATACTCACTCTGGTACTTCTCCAAAGCCTTCCAAGGGTTCAGCTTCAGCTGCATATAACTTTGCATATTCTCTTGCAGTATTTTGGACATAGCATTCCTGTATTACAACAGACACACTTGTGGGAATATTGCTCAAAACATTCAACAGATCGTCTGCTTGAACATGTTTGAGGCCCAGTGTTTGACATGTCTGAGCCCACAGTTCCGTCTTACAAAGGCTGGGCGCAGCTCACCTGCAGCGCCAGACTGTAGTTCTTCTGCAGCAGCTCCTCCCTGCTCTTGGTGCCGTAGGTGAGGGCATTGTGCACCTTGAGCACGCAGGGGTGGCCAGGGGCAAAGGTGGGTGCCAGGCCCTGCAGGACACGGCTGCGGAAGGCTCTGCGGTGCATCCCCTCACCAAAGTGCAGCCCCTCCGTTGTTATTGCTCCATGAAGTGTCCCACCAAAGTAGCTGGAGCTGAGAGGATCTTCTCTGAACATCAGCTGCATGAATTCGATTTCTTCCACACCTAAAACACAACGGGAATCTCTGCAGGCACGGGGAGGTGTGAGTATGGGAGAGCATGTCTCCAGAAAGGAGGAAAAAATGCTCAGTGGAAGCCTGACTTTTGTTCCTGAGGGCTATGATCCTGCTCCTTGAGAGGCAGCTGCTTGCCTGTACAATCTAAAGCCAACACGGGGAAAGGTGGCAGCTCAGGATCATAAGGCAAGAAGACAGAGCATAGAAAACAAGTCTGTGTAATAAAAGAAAATTCTGGATTTCACCCCTTTAAATGATCACTGGAATCCAAACAAAAAAATTCATAAGGGGAAAAAAATTAAGCATTGAGGGAAACTAAATAATTTCAACTGCACTTCAAGTGTGTCTAATAATAACATTTCAAGGACCATCAGTGAAGAAGATAAATAGGAGAACAGAACTACAAAACAAGGAAGTCTTTCCATGTGCCCTTTGCAGTTACCTCTGGTTTACACTCTGTACACTACTGCCTCTCTTTGAAGCACAGAGGAAACACTGCCCAGATAAGGCCAGAATTAGAACACCCATTAATTCCACCTAAAATTCTCTGATCAAAAGTTATACAGTGCTGTTACATGAAAAGCCCTGTCTTTATTTGCCCAAGGAGAGAAAGGCCTAATTTTAATTCTTCAAGGAAAAGAAAGTAAAGTCACTGTGCCAGCTGAAGGCCTGCATCTCTGCAGGCTGTTCAGGAATGACAAACCCATTGGCAAGGCACTATCTTTAGATGCAGCACAGGACACATGTTAGGTGTCACTGAACACCAGCTAACAGACAGGGAAAGCATTCCAAAGCTTCATGTCTGGCTTTCTCCTGGAGTATAGTTACACAGTAGGTGACCTGCAAGGACCGTGTGTTTGTGCCAAAGAAATTCCAGTGCTTGGTGTGTATGTCTGTCTCTGTCTGATGCCATGCAATGCTACTTCACTTTATATTTACCTTCATAACTCTGAAAACTTGAGAGACGTTCCAATACTATGAGGAAACAAAGAAATTAGTTTTGTACCAAAAAATTCTGAATGGAAACTGTCATTGTCATTATTACTAATCAAAACTGTAAACTGAGGCTTACCTGCAGCAGTCAGATGAAACTCAGCAGTCACCTTGCCATACATGTTATTCAAGCAGCAATAATACATTCCTTGGTCATTGTAACTGGCTTTAGCTATTGTCAGACAGACAGGAGAATCATCCTGGGCACTGGAAAAAATATTTTGCGCTATCACGTATTTTACTTGTTGTCACTGGAAAAACTTATAAAATAGATCTCTCTGCACTATTTGTTAAAATACAGCAGAATTATTTAGCAGATAATGATATATATTAATACCACAATGGATATTGCAATACAACAATCAAAATCAGAAGAGTTAAACAAGAAGAATCAGAATGGCATGGAAAGTTTAACCAATTCAGGCAACTTTTCTCTCTCCACTTAAAAGAACATCTAAGAAGAATCCTTCCAACAAAATTTTTCATCTTCTCACAAGTATGCATCCTGATGGAAGTATCTTTCTTTATTTTTCTTTGGGTTATGTTAGCTTTGTATTTTTGAAACATTATAAACAGTTTTTAAGACCAGAATGTCATTGCAGCTACCAGGAAAATAATTCACCTCATTAAAATGGAATTTTAAGAAAAAAAGGATCCTGATAATGGCTTTAAGAGACTTTTATTTCCACCCTTCTCTAGGTTAAATGAGGTTCAAACTTCATTTGTTATTTTATTGAAATCTGGCTGTGAACAGACTGAGAGGTGATAGAACACAAACTATGACCAATATCAATGCACTGCGAGAAGATCTGCTTTTTATGAATAGCAAAGTTATCCCAAAACTCCCAGTCCTTCAGAAATATTCACTTACCTTCTCTGCAGCTGAGCCAGTACCTTGGAATCTTTAGTCCATGTTATGGTGGAGTCACCATGAATGTCACCAAACTGACAGCACAGCTTAATATTTTCAGCGCAGTCAGGGAACAACTCTGCTTGGATCTTCTTCAGCAGCCTGGGAACTTGAAACAGACAAATCACAGTTTAGGATTTGAAGACAATTATACTGTTTTGGCATTTTAACATTTCATATTCAGAACATGAACACTGACAATCCTGTTAAGTAATTATTACTTCTTATGTCTCGATACTCATAACTAGTAGATTTTTTTAGCTGATCACAGCCTTTAAGAGAAAGTCCTGGGAGGTCCTGCCAGCCTGGACCTCTGAAAGGACTTCTCACTGCCTCACAGAATGCTCCGGTGTCTTTGCATGTGGGCATGGTGTGAGCAGGGGGATGCAGAGGACTTGGAAAGAAAGGGAAGTGACATATACTTAGAGAAAGGTTTTATGCTCATGACACCATCCCCCCTCAAGTGACACATCCCTGCTCAATGTAAGAGATGTAAAATGCAAGATGATATGTTTTCCAATGTGTTAATTCTGAGCTGCTGCACTCTGAATGAGCTGGCATGGCACGTGTCCCACAGGGATCCCATTCCTGCAGTAATACTCATTGAATACTCAAGTAATATCCAACTGGAAGGGTCAGGGACCTGCATTCACTGCTATGGTTTTCCCCCATTCCCAATGCCAGGCCAATCCAGTCCAGGTTTCCCCATTGGAATGGCAGTCCCTGAAATCCTGGGCCATGCTAACCTTGCTGTATCAGGGCTAAAGTGCTGCAGATAGGACATGACAGCTCTAGAAATAGAACTAAGGGCTCCAGGTTCCCTGCCCTGGCCACAGTCTTCCCTCCTGCAGCCAAAATAATGCAAAGGAACACTGAGTATTTCCCACAGCAACCAAACCAGCCTTCCCATTATGCCAGGGAAAGGTACAAAACAGTGCTCTAGAGCACAGACGTACTTCAGTTGAGACTGAAGCAGAGCAGAAGCACACGAAGAAAATTCAGTGTTATCTGATCAGCCTGAATGTTCAAAACGTTTTTCAAGCATAGCCTCGAGTAATGGAAACAGATCAGGCATTGCACAGTCACTGCAGTTTGCTTGCTCTGCTTTGAAGGAACATGTCTCTCCTCCCAGACATTTGGCTCCCTGGCAAAGGACACAGAGTTTTTCTCTTTGAACAGAGAAAAAGTTTGGGGTTTTATTAAATGTGATTAGAAAAGTAGAAGTCTCACAACACTGCACTGGAATTAGAGTGCCTGAAAAGCATGACAGCTCTGTAGCTTGTCCTTAGTCATTGTTCAGTCTTGCTCTGACCTATTAAATCATTTTATGATGTGAACATGAAATGTCATGTCAAAAAGTAAAAATAAGACCTTAGTCCTTGCAAACTATCTATAGAAACAGCAAATCCCTAATTCACCCAGCTGTCACAATCCTGCTACAGTGTTTTACCTGTTAGCAACCTTCTAGAGACTCTGCCAAGCAACCAAGATCTCCTTTCAATTACGTGTTTCCTATGTCAGTTTAATGTGGCTCATTTCATCCAAGCCATTTTTGAAGCAGGGCAAAGCAATACAGAACTAGCCAGAAGTCAGCACGTAGGACCTCAAAACATTGAGTATCAGTGGCACCCTACTGCTAACAGTAATACTTCGCTATTAATAAATCCTTTGGTCACCAAGAGGGGGCAATTGCATTTGAGAGCTGCAACGGAGGAGCATAACTGGGAACACAGCCCTGTGGGAAAAGAACAAGCACTGGGCTTGCAGCTGCTACATGGTGTGTCATTATGTAGTACCACTATGCTGCTCATCCCTGAGAAGTTACTCCAAGAGACCAATGAGGCAGCAACTATTTCAAATAGGTTACAAGGTTCATAAATTGAATATACTTGCCAGGTGGGAAAAGGGATTAGCTCTGTGGCATGGGCACAGTACTCATTACTAAGTACACAAATCTGGAAATAAAGCTCCAAGTGTGGGACACCTTTAGCTGACTGAATCAGACTGAAGGAAGCTTGCAGTGCATTTCAAGACTCCAAATTTTGTACTGTAGTCAGAATAGTTGGAAAAGACAGAAAAGAAAATCCGTTTTCTCTTACCTTTGCTATCCTTTTTCAAAATGAGTTTCCTTTGCTCTTTTCTATCCTCTTTATGAATCACGCCTCCCTCGCTCTTCCCAGACTTTTTAACGCAGCTGGAATCCTTGCTGACGCTTCCTCTCTCCTCCAGTCTGGGTTTTTTGGACAGAGTTGCTGGTGGTAATTTCTTCGTAGCTCCAGCAGCTAAATGCCCAGTCTTTGCTGTGTCCTCTTTACATTTGATGGGCTCAGGCTCTGCAGCAGCCAGTTGTGTCTGGCAGGATTTTGATCCTTCCTGATTTGTTTGACTTTCTGTGTTGACTGGGAATGGATCACGTGTGGTCCATGCCAACGAGAACAACTGAGCTCTTCTGCAGGGTGGTTTCTCTTGAAAACTCTGGTTGTTCCCTGAATCAACTGATGGTAAATTAACTAAACCACTTACTACAATCTCTGCTGTCCTGACTTCCTCCTCTTTATCATCCTCAGTGCACTTAATTGAATTCTCAGCCTCAGTTGTCTTGCTGGAAGGGATCAAGTCAGGATAGGATTGCTCTGTGCTAATATTCATAATGTGTTTCCCAGCCTGGCAGCCAGTTAAAGTGTGCAAAGGGGCCTTTGTTTCAGCTTCATCTGGGTTATATTCAATAGCTCTTGGAATCTCATGCTCATTTTCACACAAGGCTGCTTCCCCTTTGGTTTCTCCAGGTACCCTCTGGAACAGACCCTGCAATGCTTTGCAGGAAGTCTCCAGTGTAGTTAAATTTCCATTTTCTTTGACTCCAGTTTGTATGGATCCAGTTTTTCCCTCACTTCTTGTGCCAGGACACATCACTGCAGACTCACTGGAAAGGCCCTCTGAGTGGCTTACAGATGTGAGGAAGGGCAGAGTTTTGTTTCCAGGCAGTTGTTGAGAATGCAGCTGATCCCCAGCACCTCGATCCTCCCCACCTGCTGGGCTGTGCTTCTCACTTTGAACCTCCCTGGGCAGTGGGGCACTGGCTGATGTTACACTTCCAGATGCATAGGTGGGATATTTTGAAGAATCTATCTTTAACTCCTCATGAGACTTGAGGGTGCTGTCAACAAAAAATAAATGTTGTTCCGCTGTATTATGAGGGGAAGTTGCAATCTGACTCTCTGAAACCTGACTAACTGCTGGGTCACAGAAAATTTCATCCCTGTGTTCATCAGCTATGCAAATCTCTCTCTGTTCTCCTCCTGGTTTACACGGTTCACAGCTGGGCACTTCTAGATAAAAATCCCTTAAAAATGGGTCCCCAGAAGGGGGAGGAACTGCCCCTTCTTGTTTTGCTATTTCTGTCACTTGGTCTGTATTTTGGGGTAGATTTTTACTTGTTGTGGTTTCGTGAATCTTAATTAAAGTAGGTGATTGCATTATATAACTGTATTTCTGTGCATTAGAAACAACTTGAAAATCCTGAGAGCCATTATTTTTTGAAGGATGGTAGCTGTCAGAATTAGTGTCACTTGGTGCATTCAAGTCTGAATTATTTCCTTTATCTTGTAAATTCACTTCATAACTTTTATGTATGGTGTTATCGGAAGAGTGCTCTGAATGCGTAAACTGACCGGTATTTTCACTGGGAAAAATGTCTTTCTCTTCAGGGAAATAAACCAGTTCTCCTCTCACTGGATAACAGTCCTTAAAATGACAGCCTTCTCCAGGTACAGACTCATTTATCAGCGATATGCTGTATTCAGTATGAAGTAACTGTCCAGCTGTCCCACGCAACATATCTGACATGTAAGCTGGGTTTGCTTTGGGACATCCTAAATTACCACTCTGAGCTTTTTGTAACCTTTGAGGAGAATCTGCTTCACATGTTTGGGAAGCATTATTAACAGCAAGCTTCCCTTCCCAAGCCACAGTGAATCCATTTGTGTCCATGGACATTGAATTTGGCTTCAAGCACTCCTGGGTATTTAAGAGAACACTGTTTTCTGAAACACAAATGGTTGGCATTTGCCTTTCATTCACAGCACTAGAATCTAGACACACACCAGCTGTTCCTACCACTTGTGCAAGACAAATGTTTCCTGTCAATGCACTCTCACATGCTCCAGCTCTCTGCAGGAGGGTATCAGAAACCTTGCACTCTGCTTTCTCAGTTCTGGGGTTATGAGCTGGTTCTGTGATGGGTTCCTGCCCTTCTATCAAATCCATTGGCAAAGGATGATCAGAACAGGTCTCCTGCATAAAGTTCAGTTCTGTGACTTTGACATCTGTTAGCCTCATTTCTAAACCTGTGATGCCTCTGTTTTCAAATGGGACTTGATAGTCTGAGTCATCTTCATGAAGAAGTTTCCACAGCTTGTCATGTGCTGCAGATACATCAGCATCTCCTTTGCACCCAGGTTCTCCAGATTCCAGGACTGATTTGGGATTAGCTTCAGGCACAGCCTCATCAGCTGATAGGCTGCAGAGAATATCTGGGTTACTGTTGTCATGGATGTCAAGCCCAGACCTTTTCTCTCCCTCCCCTGGCTCATCACATAGCCTTGCAGAAGAGAGAACAGCACACAAGCATTCCTGTTTATCAGGAGCAGAGTCCACATCCCATAGAGGAAAAGGGGAAACGTCATTCTTTGATTTTTTGCCATTACTAATAACTTCTTGTCCAGAGAATACCCGTTGGTGACAACCTTCTTTCTTTTCACAAAGAGCACAGCGTTGAGAAGAGGTCTGTGAATCTGCATTTTTAACTTGTGGTGTGTTGTCAGCGGAGAGCATTTCTGCCGTTAGCTGGCTGGTTCCCGCACTCCCACAAGCCCTGAAGATGCCTTCCTTTTCTGTCCTGGGCTCCATACAGAGGTTCTCACAATTCTGGGTAACACTTTTAAGATTAACACCTTGATGCTTCAAAGAAAAAAAATAGAGAAATGTAATTAAGAATCAGAACTACAGCTTGACATAGGCTGGAAGACTTGAAATGTACTTTTTTTCTTTTATTTTTTAGTATTTGTCAATAGTCAAGTTTCTGAATTGTAACTATCAACATAAGGGACTGAAATCAACCTCCTGGGTCTGGGTCTGAAAGTGCTGTTCCTTAGAGAAGGATTTGTAAAGCAGTTGATTAATTTTACCTCACAGTTTCTCACTGTTTTTTATGCAGAAATAGTTTAGCAAGGTAATTCTCCTCCATAAATAGTCTCCATGTAGCATTTACATCCCTCTCTTTGCACAAATGGAGTGTAACAAACCATCCCTAGAATAAGGCATCCCTAGAATAAGTACATCACTGCTTCTGGGTCTCAGCTCCCTCAAATCCACCACATTTGGGACCACTCTTACTTTGCATTGTTCTCCAGCAGTACTAGGGCCTTTTCACTTCCCTGTTTCATGCAATGCCACTCAAATTCCCCATTCCTAAAATAACACTCTGCTTTAAATGGCACACCTGCCTTGGAGTAGCTGAAATACCTCAATACCTGGTTATTTCAGCTGCTTTAGACAAGTGAAACAAAAGACCCGAGCTGTGCTTTATCCTGCAGATGTCTTTTGGACAGGCACATCCTGCCAGCATGCTGCTATTCCTGCTCAAAAGGCAGAAAAAGAGGAAGAACTATAACATTTCAAAGGACAAAGAGTGAGTTCTCTGCCTTTGACAACAACACAGAGCAACAGGGTGACCATGCACAGCTGCCATGAGTCCATGTTCCAAAGCTGTATGGATTTTCTAACGGATTTTTTCTTGGTGGGTCTCCCAGGAAAGACTGGAGCAAGCTTAAGACACAGGCAACAAAATGGAATGTTATCTGCCGTTCCTAGGGTAGATCCTACTGAACGAGCATGGCTGACATCATGAGCTCTCATTACTCCAACCAGAACTCCCCTGCTTGCTCTAACACAGAGCTACTGCCCCTCTGGCATGGCTCAGGACCAGACCATTCCCTGGGAACGCTGAGCTCTCATCTCAGCCAGATGCCCAATCACCTGGGACTTCTGTGTCAGTTCTGCTTCTCTCCTTTCTGTATAATGAAGTTTAAAATTATCTAAAAGTGACATAAATTTGTGTTGGGACACCCAAACCAAGGATTTCTCAAATTTTATGTGAACATGGTGTTCTGACATGAACAGCCTGCTCACATAAATAGAATAATGGCTCTGTAACTCAGGAGTGACAGTGGCACCTTGTGCCAAGGGTGCTGAACACTGACCATCCACAGGGTGTTGAGCACTGACCCCTGACAGGGACAGGATGCTGACCACTAACAGGGACAGGGAGCTGGCTGACTGCTAACAGAGCCCAGCTCCTCAATGACACTCTGCAAATCCTCTTGGCTCTCTGTACACAATGTAACATCATACAGCTGGCACAGTTGGCTTCTGGGACCCATTATTAATGAAGCTGCTTTGAAGAACCAGGTAAATCAAGAGTTTCACCTGGGGCTAAGCCATGAGGTCATGAGAGAAGCAAGGAGCCTCCCACCTTGACCATGTAATGGAACAAGTCACCCAGCACAGCAGTTGCTGCACAAGACACACTGCAAAAGTTGTTCCACTTCGAACACTTGGCACGAAGGGTAAGTGTAAATCCTTGGGTCACTAGTGCTGTGATCCTGTGGCTGCTCTGTACCCCTCAGCAGACCTGATTCCTACATGGATAGGGAAAATACAACACCCTTCCAAATCAAAGCAGTCAGCTGTAGGGTTTGCTGCAAGCCTCTCACCTTGCTCCTGCACAGCTGTCTCAAACTAGCCCCCAGCAAACACCCCAGGGCACTTTTACAGAAACCCATGTGCAGCAATAGATTCCTTCTTGCCTCTCTTAGATTACACAGGCAGAATTCTCAGGAGTTTCTGGCTTACTATATGGCTGCTGTGAGAAGCTGTCCACATTTTTCTTGTGCTACAAAGAACAATATTCAGGTGAGCTTCTGTTCGGCTCATTTTCAAGACTGTATAAATTTGAACCTATACCTGACTTTCACCATCACAGACATGGGTTTAAAACCAGGGGTTTGGTTTGTGCCCAGCTCTTGTCTTTTTGTGCACACCAGTGCCCTTTTTTTATCTAATGTAAAGTTTTGACCATAGACATGCAGACAGAAGGAACACATACTGACTACACACAGCAAGAGTCTAACTGGCCACCCTGAAATTTATGCCAGGAACATGACAGCTGCTCTTGGCTAAGAGGCTTCTGGGATTTAAATTATTGCACTGCACTTGGGGAAAAAAAACACAACAAAAAACAAGGCCTCTGGCAAACCACTGCCATACAACCTGTCAAGAAACTCTGAGGAGGTTAATTCCGGTATTGCGTATTCCCCATATTAAGGACATCCTGTGCTCCTCAAATGGGATTGGAATTTTATGTACTATAAAACCAGAGATTTTTTTAAATCCTTTTGCAGGAAATTCTTTTGCAGGCAGAAGAATTTAGTGATTTTTGACTGCTGAAGATAACCCAGTGGTGAGATTAAAGTCACTCTACTGTGACACTACACCCAGAACTGGAAGGCATTTGTGCCCAAATCATCAGATTTTAAAAAGCAGGTGGAACTGGGAAAAGCTTGTGTTGTGATAAATGGGGGTTTTTTCTATGCAATTAGCTACACACCTCCAAATCAGAAAAGCTGGTGATAATAAGATTATTCATTATTTAATTGTATTTATGTATCTTGAATCTTTACTATGTGAAATAAAAATGATGATCCAATTTTCCCACTTAGGAAAACTAGTAGAGCATCATACCAGTCTGTACAACTGTATTGATTTCCCCAGCTGATCTTCTATCAACAACATAAAATATGCATGTACATGGAGAGTACCTACCACAGGGTTTTTATCTTTTAATTGGTTTATACATTTCAGCTGGAATATCCAATTCTTTCATTGGATATTCCAATGGATTTGTTTTATTTTTAAAAATCCAGAGCTCCATTCACCTCTGTAACATGAACTCTCTGCATTGAATTCCCTTCATTGTTATGAGCAGAGCAAACCCCTGTTGATTTGGCTTAGGTTTCCAATGAAGGACAGTTTTGTTTGTTAAGTATAGATGGAAAATAAAGTAAATCAAAGCATTCTCTGCTCACAATAGGTATTTGAGAAATTTTCTGGGTTGAAAGCAGCATTACTTTACTAAGATCTGTGCAATAGCCTCCATATCGGATTTCCCTATCCAGCTGTCCAGAGGCCCATTAGTGCCTCTCACCATTATCAGGCTCACTCTATAAATAGAACAGCTTAGGCTTTACTTGGGCCTTTTTCAAACCCAGATTTCCCTCCCAGCCGTAGCTGTCATTCAGAAGTACATAAATAGTATCTTTCAAAGTAATTTCAATTTTACATTATTTTGTGACAAGCAGGAATAAATTACATTGAAATCAGCAGAGCAGCTCTTTGTGTTACATGATAAACATGTTACTCACCCCAAGTGAGATGCTCTCATCTGGCACCTGGTTTTGCTCAGAGAGGCCCCAAGTTCTTTTCCCTTCCCAGTGGTGGTCTTCATCTGCCTCTTCTGTCGCACACAGACCAGCCTGCATTTGCAGGCTTTCTGTCTCCTCAGGAATCTGTGCTGAAAGGACACCTTCCTGACTGGGAGAGGTAGCTCTGGATTCCCTACTCGCTGCTGCAGCATGGAAAGACTGTCCTATAGTACTTACATATCTGCAAAGTTCTATAGGGTTTAACAGCTTGAAAAGATTCCTCCTCAGACTTTCTGTTAAGGTACAGACAGCATGCTGTGCATTTCCCTCTGGCACATTCCTTCTCCCCTCCTCCAGCAGCAGTGAGCTTTCCCCCAGCACGTCCCCGTCCGTGCTGCTTTCTGTCATTGTCCCCGAAGCCTGACCTGTGCAAGCAGCACCTATGCCATTGGCAGGGGAGTCTACCTGGGCAGGGACAGTGTCCGTGGACTTTGGTTCGTCCATTGAGGCACCTGCAGCCAGGTGGCCACTTCCATCAGTCCCTTCTTCACTTCTGGGATGTTCATTTCCAATGGCTGCAGAAGTAACAGGCACTTGATTCTTCTCTTTGTCTTTCAAAATGGTACTTTTATCTCGGTGGTGTCCAACAGTGAGAGTCATCTCTGTCTGCAGAGCTGACTGGCTGTACATAGAGGGGTCTCTCCTTACGTTTACTCCTTTGATTTTTGACTGATGCTCGCAGAAGCCAATGGGGGAATCCATAGGCGTAGTGTTATCTGACACTTGGAACACATAAGGCATTTCACTGAGGAAGTAAGTACACCCATCACAATCTTTACCCAGTTTTAAATCATCTTCATCATCAGTTTCTAATAAAAATTGTAATTTATTTTTCCAGATTTCATCTTCATGCACTGTAAGCACATCTGAACATTCAAAGTACTCCAGGTCATCATCAGAAAAGTCATCACTTACACTTGGAACTTGCTCCACATAAATCTCCAGAACAGCAGCAGAATTTTCAGAATCATTTTTCGCAAAATCAGTGTGATTTCCTATGGAAGTATGTGCCTGCTCACCAAGCAGGGAATTTGTAGTTAGAGGTCTGCCCAGCCCAGTCTTTTTACACTCCTGGACATCTGCCAGAGACTGAGGAGATCCAGAGTCCTGTGTGTTAAGGCAGCAGCTGCCTGTGTGGCAAGTGGTTACATCTGTGGGGTGGGAAGGCATCTGTTTGCTGCAGTATTCCTCTGCTCTTCCAGCAGTGACACCAACCACACCATTAAAATGAAGTAGGTCATCACCATTCTCTGACAAATCCCTTGGGCAGGAAAAAGTTCCCTGGGATTTAATTACATTTTTAACATCCATGTTGTCTTCTGTGTTAGGCAAGTATTACTAAAGTGGACACAGAACTGCTTTGCTGAGCTTCTCAAGCAGTAAACCAATGATTTTTGAAGAGTCAGAACCTGGTGAAATCAACATGGGCTCACCCTCACAAGGGGAACTCTTGCATTGTGCAAAATGTTTCCCATTTTGCTCGTTCTACCCTGAAAGTCTCCCATGTACTCATTTAGGTCAACAACAAATTCTGGGCAAGTTTTGTTCTTTGTATCTGGTTCCAGGTCAAGAAAAGTCATTCTAGCTGTCAATGAAGCGCAGATCTTGTTCTGTCCACCTGCAAATAAAAGGAACCCAAAGTTTAAAATTACTTCTGAAATGGGTATAGGTATTTTCTAAAAGGGGATCAGTTGACACATACTTGCAAGCACTTGCAAAAAAAGAAAGCATTATTTAAAAACCAAGATCAGATATTAAGGCAGTAACCCTAACCTGGCTGTCTATGCAATGGCACTTAATGGCAGCACATTGCAACTATCTGGAGTGATCTGTACCAGGAGAACAAATCCTTAAACATGTCCACACATCCCTATGGCACCTCAACAAGGGCTTTAGTACACGACCTTTCCACTTTTTCACTTTTTCACTTTTCTAAATGCAAACAGGAACCTACAGACAATGTACATTTTCAAAAGTACACCACTGCTACAACTACCAAGTTCCCGCTGTTTTGGTAGTCACACTGGCACAACAGTTGCTACTCCTTTAATTGGCATCATAGGGACATAAATCCCAAACTCTGTTAGTAGAAATACCTGGAACAACCAGCCTGCTTAGATCTTATAGGGCTATTTCTGGTTTTAAGCAATTCTCTTGTGCTCTGGCTTGATATTTGTCATTCCTGTGCTGAAAGAACAATGAAATGAGGCAGGTTGACTTCAATCTCCTGCTCATATCGACTCTTATCCTCAAACAGCTGTGCAGCAGCACAGTGGTGTGGCAATACTGAATTCACACAAAACCCAAGTGAAATATGCCAAAAGGCTTCCATTAGCTGAATCCAAAGAAATGTGGAATCATCTCTCTGTTCCTGTAACACAGCCCTTGTTTCCTTAGCATTCCCAAATCTTAGGATTTTTGATACTTGAGATGTTTTTGTACACTCCTAGGGGTACTCTGGGTCATTGGTCACCATGGAAAAGGTGTGACATTGGTCACATTAGAAATGTACTGTAGCAGTTTCAAGTAAATTTGACCTCCTGAAGGATGCCAGACTAACAGCCCTGAAAAAGAGTGACCTCTTAAATACGCATTTACCTAATGTTTCCTGTTACATTCTTTTAACGCTGCTCTCCTCTTTGCTTTTCAGAAGACCAGATGTCTCTTTCCTCTATTTTGGAGGGTGCAAGTTATTTTAAAAGCGTGGTAACTTCCCCAGCTGAAAAGAACTTTGGCAACATCTTTTTAATGCAGATTGATTAATGAACAGACTTTACAAAAGCCATTGTACTAGACAGTTATCATTGTCTCAGTTTGGTTGCACTTTCACATTAAGGGAAAAAGAGCTGTCAGTCTTCTCTATACGAAAATTTCATTGGATTGCCATGCACTGTCAGACACAACTACAGAAATGAAAACAAAATAACATTACCAGCGGAAAACTGCAATGAATTATGGCTTTCCACTCAGCACAAAGAGATACATTTTTTTTTTAAATGTGGGAAGAAAACAGAAGATATTAAGATTTTGTAAAAATCCAATTACTCAATTCAGATAGAAATTGGAAAGAGAACTTTTAATATGATACCCTCTCAGCTCATTGGGAAAATTTGTGCCAGAAGATGCACAATGAAATTCACTGAGGGAAGAGGAACAGGAGACCATGATAATTTACCATCAGCTGTTGACTAGTAACCTGAAAATTAACTCCATTCCTAATACACTGGGACTTGACCACCTGCTGGCAGAAGACATGAGAACATTTAAACGTGTCAGGGCTGTTGTAGCTTCTTGTCCCAGCTCTCGCTCTGGACACCAATGATGTTTCTTGCTGAATCACAACAAGAAGACAGGTCCTGGCTCACAACAGAAGACAGTGAAGCACAGCCACACAGGAGGAATTCACACACCAGGTTTAAGCAGGTCATGGGAGGAAATACACCTGGTTTGCCTCTCTAATCTTCTGTAAACAGATTTTCCATCTTGTCCTGATCAGAACCATGGCAATTGTTGGGGAATTTTTATGGCACCCCTTGGGGCAAATTAAACACACATTTATGCTCACCAGGGTCTGCTGCTGCTTAAGCTCAGTGCCTGGCAACTAAGGATAAGGGAGAACAAAGCTGGGAGCAGCGTGAGAACAGTAACCTGAAAACTGTGCTTGGGTGTGACTGAGGAGAGATACTGAATTGATGCAAACCTCCAATAGTCAGATTAATAAGGCAGCAAGAGGCAGATGGAGCTGCTTCACCAAAACCCTTTGATGGCAGGAAATTATCAGTGTTTGTAAAAAGCAATCAGTTTCAAATAGTATTATACAAAGAATGGTTGGGAAAAGCATCAAAATTGCTAAAACAATCACCCAATGTTTCTGTAAGACAAATATATAACCAAACAAATTCAAGTCAATTTTCAGAAAAGACTTTTCATTTAAAATTCATAATTCCATACCAGTTGTGTGTGGCTAGCACAGACCTTTCCCATGGGAACTTTTTCTCTTTTCTTCCTATGTTTTATAAACAAAGATAAAGTTTGGATGTTATTAAAAACAGTTTCTCGGATGTGGACAGTTCAGGCCTGGCCAATCAGGCCTAGGGGGAGGCTTCGAACTGACCAATCCCGGTGACCTTTGAAAAGTCTATATAAGATGGAATTAAATAATAAAATCTTCTTCTGGATGCCATCTTTTGAACCCGGGTTTTCTTACTCTGCTAGCGGCTCAACAGCGACAGTTGTGAAAAACCTATGCACTATTCATAGTGCAAATATTGTCTGAAATTCCAATTCTAAGTACAAAATTTGACTGTTCAAAATTATTTTCCTTTATGACTTCTCTGAAGCGTTTTTCTCTTCCTTATGATCTATTCATCATGTACTCTGTGTTTTGTGTGCTGCCCCTTATTCAGTAGGATTTCTGCCTATCTTTCAGCTGCACTCACTCCTCCCACCCAGCAATTGCCTCCATTATCTCTAGAGCCCCAGCCCTGTGGCTCAGGGCCCATCCTGCGCATTTCCACGGCACAATGGGCGCCTCATTGATGCCACCCCTCGATGCTCACAAACTGTGACCCCCCCCCAAAACTCCCACTCAGAGCAGGTCCTGCCAAGGAACAGCCTCACACCCACTCAGGGAGAGGCTGAATGAGCCCACACGGGAAATATCTCAGCAGAACACCAGGGGAATGACACTGATAATGCCACCTTAGGAAACAGCCTTTCATCAACCAACACTTTGGGCTCTTTATACTGAGCTGACAGCAGTTCTGGGATACCTGGGCCACAAGGGAGAGCTCCAGAAACACTGCATGCCTCAGAGCATATGGAGCATGTCTGCAGGAACTGAACTGCTGCTGGCCACACCAATTCTGGCAGAACCCTTTGGCTTAAGTGACCAAAGATGAGCTTTCACCAAACTTGAACACACAAAAAGCCCAGCCTTTCTCCTCCATGCACATGAGGAGGATTTGGATGTGAGCATCATGCAGTCTGCTCACCTGCTCTTCTAACACTTCTCCAGCAGACAGATCCTGTTTGAAAGTCAGTGCTTATATGTTCACTTTTTAATCTCAGCTTCTTGGTCTGAGACAACAAACTCCCCAACTGCCAGCTGAGTTTCCTTCTATCTCCTCCACTCCATAGGTCAAACTTTGGGATCTGGAGTTGTTCTTTTGCAACACAATTATCCCCTATCCTGTCCTACCCTGTCCTATCCTGTCCTACCCTGTCCTATCCTACCCTGTCCTATCCTATCCTATCCTATCCTATCCTATCCTATCCTATCCTATCCTATCCTATCCTATCCTATCCTATCCTATCCTATCCTATCCTATCCTATCCTATCCTATCCTATCCTATCCTATCCTATCCTACTAATCTTCTTAGATTTAGCAAAAGCTCCTTCTCCACCTGCCTGAACATACTATACACATTTCCATACATCCCTTTAAGAGATGTTTTATTGGCAGTTAGCTAAATCACAAAGAAAGCTGGTCGATATAATTAGACTTCATTTAAGATGAACATGAAATACCCCCAAACCAAACCACTAATAACCACAGAACCTGTCTTTTTGATGAACAAAAATGGTAATATATCTCATAGATCCAACCAGAAAGCTTGCTGGTATGGACAGCAGGATGTAAAAATATATTGATTAAAGGAACAGAAAGCAGCAAAAGCAGAACAGAAACAATACAAAAAAAAAAAGCAGAAAGGAATCTCCACTAATCACAGGTCAAGACTGACCGACTACAGCACCATATGTATAACACAAATCCCATCACCTATGAACCTGAGTGTCCTGCTTAGAAGCTGTTCTGTTCCAAGGTTAATGCTAATTCCCTTGCCATTCTCCCTGGAAATATTTCTCAAATATGTCTTAACTTTCCTGCAGAGTTTTGCATACCTTTTGTTTGGCTCCTCTAAGAAGTTAACAGCTATAATTCCATCCAATCCCTGTTCCCACCATGTCGACTGTTTTCTATCTGGGAATATATACATTTTTTTACTTCCTCATGCAGGGCACCTCTCAACAGAGATCTTTTGAAGTTTAACATTTTTCTTCTTCCAAAGCAAAACAAAACATAAGACTTTTAAGTTATGCAATAAAAACAGACATTACACACCAATTTACATTTCTTAAATGAGGTATTATATTCCCTGTATGGAAATACATACAATATATTTATAAACTGAAACATAAAACTTTATCTTTCCAAAGAGGTTCCCATGAATATTTTGCTATGTTTAAATGCCTTTTCTGATGTTCTCTGTTGAAACTTTTTCTTTAACAGAAATCAAAGGTTTCAAAAGTTTTTGGTTTAAAGTTTCATCAAAATTCGCATCTTTCTGTGAATCATATTTGTTCAGTGCATCCATAAATACTACTGGAATCAAGCTCCACAAGAAATTTCTGATCTGCCATTCCTGATCTACAAAAGCTTTCCAAACCTGAAACATCATAAAAACATTTTCCAAATGTGTTGTGATCATGGCGACATTCTTAAACTGTTACATTGTAACAGTTACAATCTCCAAGAGAACAGAAACCAGAATTCCAGAATTCACTGTAACTTTGGGAACTCATAACAGAGTAGTAAGGGTAACATTTGATGAGGTAGTAAGGAGAACCCACATGCTCACAGATTTACAATGATGCATTTTCTATTTGTTTCATCTAACAGGAGTTCTGCCTGGTTCAGTTCTGTCTGAAATAACTATAACTATATAGTTATAGATAAGCAATAACTATAACCACATCATTCTTCTGCAAGTCCTTCGAGACACCACAATCAAATGGAACACTCAGAGCAACTTGCCAAAGAGTGCATAATGTCAGAAACCTAATTGCAGAAACACTGTAACCAATTATCTAAACCAATTATCACACCATCTATTGTATTAATAAGGTCTAGGTAAGAAAAACATCAGCGAAGTTGTGGCTGCTTAAAAAGCAGATGTCTGGAAAATATGGCCTTGCCAAAAATACTGTGATATATTGTGGTTCTTCAACTGCCAGCATCCGAGGGTTTTTGACAACTTTTCTACTAGTGCAGTACCCACTGCAAACAGAACCACGGTATTAAAACACCTCAGCCATAATACATCAGCTAAATGGAATAATAAATGACTGGCTCTGCACATGTCAAAGAAAGACCTTACTATAGAGTAATTAAAATAAGCAATCACAGCACAACTCTTAACACTGATCTGTCTTAATCTATTTTTAACATCTGTCAAGCATCTGACCCTATCAGATTGAGCAATTCATGAAGCCTGGGAATCATCTATTGCTACCAAGTGACCAGATTTTTCTCTCAAGAATGGAGGAACTTTTTACTTTATGAGTATTAGACCATGCAATAAATATTTAAAATGGATAAATGTGTTTTTCAGGATATCTGGTATCACACATTCTTTAGAGAAGGAAGCTTGCCTTCATACGATTTTTGCAATTTTGGCTCACTGAGACTTGGTGGAAATAGTACCAGAGTGTGGTTTCAGAAGCATTGAGCAGAATTCTAAATGTAACCAGTTTTTTAAAAACCCCAAAAAAACCACCCAAAACTATCAAAAGCAAAAATGGCTATTCTTTAGCAGAAGGAAATAACAAATCCCATTTCCTGGTCAATAGCAGTATAAATCACTATATCCATGTAGTGCTTTTATAATAAAGTAACTTGCTTTTCTTCCCTTATTTGTCTTTAATTATATACATTCTATTTGCACACAGGAGATAAAAGCAGACCAAGTAATTTTCAAAAGTCCAAACACCCCTGACCCCTCACTTACCCTTGAGCTCTTTGTGGACATTCTGGCATTGAGCCGGGCCTGGGCTTGGCCTCCCTGCTGCAGACAAAGGAGGCTGAATTTGTGCGTGTTGTTGGGAGCTGCAAGTCAGTCGACAGCTTCAGTGGTGTTTTGGAGTGTGACCTCAGGATAGGGAGTCTGATCACTGAACAGTTTGACTTTTAAGAGGGACGATTTCATTACATGCAGCAGATGGTCCTTCCTGGGAAAACCTCTGCCAGACAGGGAGTTGGCAGTGAGGAGAGGGCACATCCTACTTCCATAGAAGTCCACAGGAATTTCCTAATGGCCTTGAGAGAGAGGAAGTGTTGGCCTTACCTTTTTATAATAAAGCATTGGGGTGTTTTTTGAACTGCTCTCCTAGGCACCTTGGGAATTTCTTACTTGCTGGAAGTTAAGCACACAGAAGTTCTGCTGAGCATGAGAAAATCCACAGTGCCTAACAAGCAGGCTGAGGAAACCAAAAGCGGACAGTGGACTTATCACAACCACTGCACAGAAATTCACCCAATGATTCTCATCCTTCACAGGCAAATAAGTGAATCCTAAAGTAAGAAATATTTCCACTCCTGGTACCCAAGGAGACAAGTCTCACACAGGAGGTACTGGAATGAATTGCACAAACTGCCCTGAGCTCAAGGGATCTGGAAGATGCTGAAAAGCAACTTTTGTTCCAAGTTTTTCCTTAAGCATTTTGCAGCACATGCAGCTAAAACTGGTTATGAGATAGTACTGTGCTAAATATTTCTGGCTCCCAGTGTTATCTAGACCCAGATAAGAAACTGGTGTGTTCAGCAATAAATAGAGCACCTCCAACCACCCTCACTCAGAAATAGCAACAAGGATATCTATGCTTTACATAAGAGCTTAATAGTCAAAATAACCCCCAAGGAAATGAGCAGCCACATTAAAATCAGAATAGTCTGGGTTGGAAGTGACCTTTAAGGGTCACATAGTCCAACACCAACATGGGCAGGGATACCTTCCACCCGACCAAACTGCTCCCAAGCCCTGTCCAACCTGACCTTGGCTATTTCCAGGGATCCAGGGGCATCTACCACCTCTCTGAGCAACCTGAATGCTTGATCACTGATTTTAAAAAGTCAATAAAATTACTTTCTAAGGCATTTTCAGTCCACTTTGAGCAAGTTGCAATACCAGAGACGTGAGAATTTCCCTCAGATCACCTGTCCGCTTGCAGTGATAGCGAACACCTCCTTGGCAGGCTCTTCCCGAGCAGTCCCTTCTCTCCGTTGCTAAAGAGCACAAGATGTCAAAACCTTAAGCTACACATTTAAACACTGGCAGCAGGCTGGGGGAAGTTGTGTCAAGGAGAGTCCATGGCCGTGCTGGATGCAGGATAAAGCTGTTTCTCCTCAAAGGGAGACCCCTGCCCTCAATGTCGTGTGGGCTTTGCGTGCTTTACTCTCAGCGCCAGCTGCAGAGGCTGCAGGAGGTCTCGCCCTCAACGTCAGACACACAACGTTCCCATTTCAACGTGGGCACAACCACAGCCGGTGTGCTCCCTCACAGTGTCCGCAAGGCCTGCCGAAGGCCCCGTCACGGCGCGCTCCCCTCAGCTCCTCTCAGGAGGCGGCGGGCGCGCGCTTCCCTCAGCCGCCCGCCCGCCCCGTCCCGCGCTCTCCGCACCACCCCGCGCGGCTCTTCCTTCCGGGCGGCGGCACCGCCCCGGCGGGCAGCCATGGAGCGCGGAGCGGCGGGGCCAATGCCCCTCAGCCGCCTGGCCGAGCCGCTGCTCCGCAGGCTCAGCGAGCTGCTGGACCGCGCGGCGCCCGGCAAGGGCTGGCGGGAGCTGGCGCAGCGAGCGGGGAGCCGCGGCACGGTCCGGCTGAGGTGAGCACGGGCAGCACGGCGGGGCGGCGGTGGCGGTTTGTCTCTCTCTCTAATCCTGTATAACTGCACTGCACTGCACAGTCGATGGGTTAGGCTGAGCTCCAGCAGTCACTTGTTTTAACAAGAACTTTTAAATCGCTCTTCCTGTACTTTGAAGTGAAGGGTATGACTCACTCTCTACCGCTTCTGAATTGGGCACCTGGAAATTAAAGGCGCTGCGCTGCTTTTTCTGCTGAGTCTTTCTTTTTAAAAGAGAAAATTAAAAGGTTTCTTGATACGTTAGGTGAGAATTGTGCGATATACGCATCCAACTCACTAATACCAGTTTCTGTCTGTGGAGGTGTCATTGAATAACCTCTGAACTCCTGAAACTTGGAAGGGAATGCTGCAAATACGTCCAAATCAGCTAGGAATTTCCCATCTCTATTTTTAAAAATCTTTTTTATTTGTCTACGAGTGATTGTTCATCCAGGTGCTGTCTGAGAAAAAAGCATTTCGAAGGTCTGTGTCATGTCTTTCTCATACTATTCCATAGCCCTCTGGATCTGGAGCAGTGTTCCCTTCAGGTGCTGGAGCCAGAAGGCAGTCCCAGCTGGAGTTTGCTGAAGCTGCTGGGGGATCGAGGCTGCACTGTGGTGGAGCTGGCAGAGTCCTTGCAGGCCTTGGAGCACACTGAGGCTCTCCACTGTATCAGCCATTCAGGTCAGTTCTGCTTTCACTGCAGCTCTGGATTTTACACTGGAAACACCCAAATGACTCGTTTTCTACAGTAACTAAAAACATCTTTAGTGCTTGAATTCTGGTAGTTGGGATCCAGAAGATTACCAAGGTTATTGGCTCATCTGATTCCGAGGACAAAAGTCAGCTAAGCCTTCATGCAGTATTGTTGCAGACTTGGACTTGGCTGCATGGGTATGCTGGGTGTTGTCATTCCATCTGCTGACTGGGGTTTGGTGTCACCCTGTGCCTCTGGGGGATGCTTATGGAACTGAGATGGACAGATGTGCTGCCAGCACTGGGGACTGGAGGTGTCAGTAACTTACCCCAAAGTGAAGGGGAAGGGTCCAGTTAGGGCAGGTCTGGTACCTGTTGGATTTGGTCCAACTTGCTAACTGGGCAGATAAACTAACTTAGGATAGAATTGGATTGTTTTCTGCTAAGACACAGGCTCCATGATCCATGTGGGTCTCTTCCAACTCAGCACATTCTGTGGTTCAGTTTAGTTGTGCACAAAGTCTGGGCAGTGGGGCAGCACAAGGAGATGCACAAGTAGGACAATGTGGATCAAATGCTACTTGCTGTAGTACAGAACCATTGTGTGATTTCCAAATGCCATGTGCTCTCTGTTTCAGGCTGTTGCCTACATGGGTTTTGGTCTGGTTGTACCATCCAGAGCAAAGCATGCTTCAAATAATGATTTTATACCTTCTGTTCTGCAGTTGACTTCCCCCCTCTTCTTCTGATGACCTTGGCTATACCAGTGGATCTGGTTTTGGGATCATGCTGTAACAAGATCTGGAATGGTTTAGGTTAAGAAAATAGCTGCATCATATCAGAGTGGTGTCGGAGTTTCTCTCCTGGCATTTAAGATTTGAAGTGGAAAATTTTAGCTTGCAGAAAAACCCCAGCTCTGTGTTCTGCAGGAATCAGAGGCATAAAGCTGAAACCAAGGATTCAGCTCATAAGGGTCCATGAGGAATAACAGGAAAGGCACTGTGTTTTACTGAAACTCTGACTGCTTTGATCCATCCCTCAGGCTGGGCCTAATCTTAATCTGAACAGCTCAAAGAAATTGTTAGGAGTGAACAAACCCTTAAAACTGGGAATATCTTTCCAAAAAGGGATCTGGGATGCTGTGAGAAGTATTATTTGCTTTAAATTTAAAACATCTGAATTATCTACTTTAAATCTTTTATGAGCTCCATCAAGTACTGATCACTTTGAGCATGAATTTTGTAGAAGAATGGAAGACAATTTTAAATGTCTGAAAGTAATATAACTAATTGGAACTGTGTGTGTACATAGTACAAACAAATTCTTTTCAAGTATATTTAATGACAGAAATGTTCTTTGCTCCAAGGACAATTTAAATGTAAATATAAATTACGGACTTGTATTTTTTCATAACTTTCCTATGTATAAATTCTGTTTTAAAGGTATAAAGATTGTTGTACAGCCAGACTCTCAAGCTGTGCTCTCCGGTCAGGTCGTCAAGCTGTGTTGCTTGGCAACAGGACACCCATTTGTGCACTATCAGTGGTTCAAGCAGGAAAAAGAGGTAAGAGTTCAGAGAGAATGCAGGGCTTTTAAATAGTGAAAATTACACATAATGATTTTGGATCGTCCTTTTTTTAAGACTCTCCTTCACAATGAGAGAAGATTGCTATATGTATTCATAAAACCAAAAGTTTAAGAAATGCTGGATAACGATCCTATGAATGTGCTATAACAATATGGTGATTCCTTATATTCAGACCACTTTATTCCTGGGGGGCTGTGAATGTGGAATGGAATAGAAAGGAAGCTGTAAGTTCCATTGTCTCTCAGCCTACCAGTAAGTTTCGAGTAAGTGAAGGAGTTGAGGATGGTGTTATGGACTTGGAAATAAACATTATAATGCTTGATCCTGGTTTAGATTAAACTAATCAAAACTGAAGTATTTTTGGTTCATTTGTGATGCAGGTTCCTCACGGTAATTCTCCAGAACTGGTTCTGAGTCCAGTGAGTGTAAAGGATTCTGGCTTTTACATCTGCCGAGTGAACAGTGAATCTGCTTTCATGTTCAGTCGGTGGGCACGCCTTGAAGTTTGTGAGCTTCAGGATACATCTCACGGTGAGTGGCAAATATGCCTTCTGAAAGTGCCTTCCTGCTCCCTAGAGGCACTTGGGTCCCTGCTGCTGTGCTCAGGTTGTCTCACACTTGCTTTTCTTTTTACTTCTTTTTTATTTTTTTAAGGGAGCTTAACGGGCTTGCCTGAAAACAAGTTGTTCATTTGTATTCAGCCTCAGCCACAAAACCTGACAGTGGGGGATGCTTTGGTACTAGAATGTGGAGCTGTTGGAAACCCAATTCCTCATTACCAATGGTTCAGAAATGGATTTCCCTTGGCAAATGGGAGCAAAAATGTCTACACAGTAAGTTATTGCAATGGGCCAGTCTTGAGAGCTAATGTGTTCAACACCTTGAACTTACCACAAAAAGTTTCCTTGAAGAAAATAATTTCTCCAGAGCCTTGATAACCTCTGATGAAGTGCTCATTCCAAGTGCTTCTTTTAGTTTTTGCTCTTTCTTGCCTGTGGGCTTAGATGCAAGGCGTAAATACCTGATACAGGTATTTTTTGGAGGTCTGTTGAGATGATTGTGATGATGTTTGCATAGGTAACTTACGTGGATGTGGAACATCAAGGAACATACTGGTGTCATGTATTCAATGACGGGGAGAATGAGGACAGCAGGAAGGTAGAAGTTGTTATAGGTAAGGAGTTTCTCTGTTTCATACAAATCAGCTCCTTTGTTCATTTGCCCACATAATCAAAACTTTTTTTTTAAGCTTTCAGTATTAAGCCAAGCATATGCCTTCTGTATTTTCACTTTATCCATTTGTTAAAACACCCATTTTTGCTTCCAGGAAGTGGAATTTTAGGGCTTTGGGGTTTTATGGTAACCAGCACAGAAGTGGTACCACTTTTTGGCACTGCCAGCATATATGTGGCTTGTTAGCAGATTGCAAGCTGATTTATGCTTTTTGACAGCTAAAACCCACTTTAACCCTTGCTGGGGACATGAACTCTGTTACATGGAGTCCTTCAGGAATCAGGACAGGTGAGATTGTTCATTTCAAGTAGAATGAATGAATGAAACATGTTTCATTGCATGTGTCTTTGCAGTGAACTGAAGAGGAGCACATCTGTTTGTATAGCTTCCAGATCTATCTGGGAATACTATTGTGTCATTTCCTAACCTAAGAAACATCCTAGTTTGGTACTCCCGAGTTTCAGGAATAATTACTGTACAGTGTTAGGTTCAGCACAGATTTATACTGCTGTAAGTGAGCCAGATTGCAGAGAAGCTTGACAGTGATCTTTGTCTTCCACCTCATGTGTTAACTCTCATAACTGAGAGCACTTATCTTCCAATTTTTTCCCCTCTTTAAAACACAAGGAAGAAAAGCTATGGCAGTGGAATGCACAGAAGGTAAAGTAAACCTCTAGTTGTGAATCAGTTTTGAAAATCAGTAATGGGAATGACGGGTTGTTGAGTATATTGCTGAAAGGTGTGTGTTCATTAAGAGCTTTGGTCTAGTTTAAAACACTAGTGGATGATGCAGCAGTCCTTCTTGCATGTGCTTCTCTCTTTGCCTGGACACCATGATCTAGAGCACACAGGAGAAAAGCCAGGCTACTTTCTTCTTCTGTGGTATTCAAATGAATGTAAAGATCTGGAGATTTCTTTGGTGGGGCTCAGGAGGCAACATCCTAGCAAGAAAATCTGGAGGTGTTCAGGAACCTGGGTGCTCTTAGAGAGCTGGATAGAGCTAGTTCCAGTATCAGCTCCATGTCTGCAGGAAGTATTTCCAGCAACTTCATTAGGATGATTTCTGTTCTCCTTTGCATTGCTGCAATGGGGAGGAAGAAGTGTGTTATGACCTTTCATGTTGGTACCATCCCTTGATTACTGAGCATCTCAGATTCTGCAATATTCACAGCACAGGTGATTTTGTATAATGGCATGAGGCTGCTCCAAGAGACCGCTGGTGCTTCAGAGATGTTAGTTTTCCCTGCTTTCCAGTGTTCTCAGAATAGGGGTGAAACCCCTGGTAGCTTAGAATGTTTTAATATTGTGTCTGAAGTCTTTCTGAATACATATGGCTTCCCAAAAATCAGATTTTTTTTCTCAGGATGTTGCTTTTTCAGCAGTCCTTCAAACATTTGTTCTTCAGTTGGATGATTCTGATACCTTGTTCTGTGCTCCTTCATCCTACTTGCATGCCGGTGGGATTGAGGTGTAGTAACAGTCCCCCCTTTTGTGTTTACATCTACTGTACTGCAATGCTGTGTCTAGCACAGCTTAATGTACTGCTGTAGGATTTTCTCTTTTCTGTATGGAATAGACACAAAAGGTTTGATTTGCTGAAATGCAAAGCCAAAAGTATTTTAGAAAGGTAGTTTGTTTTCCGTGTTTAGCTTTGTTTAATAATGGGATGACACTTACATTTTTACTAATAAAAATGGAGTTTCTGCTTCTTGTTTAACCTCTGATTTTGTTGGTGTATTTCTTCACAGAAGATTTAAGTGATTTTCAGAAATCAGGTAAGTGGTAAGTTTTGAAAAACTTTAATTTTTCCTCATTTTATGTTACAATTCCCTGAAGTCTAGCTGGGTTGCAGTATAAACTTCACATTATTTGGATGTATTTGTAATTGAGAATTGAATAAGAGCTGGTATCACCTTAAGAGCAAGCACAGCTTTCTAGTTCCAAAAGATTTAATTTGAAGCATATAGTAGGGGTGCTGTTGTCTTTGTAAAGACATTCCCTCTTTACAGTTCCCTCCCACTCTGCCATTCCTCTGTGAAGTACAAAATAAAAGAATTTTCATATCCAGATGGTAATCCCTGCTAAGCATCCCCCACCTTGCATGTCTGCATTTTGTTTGGAGAGAATAAACTGTTCAGATGTCACTGAAAATGCCAGTGTGCAGTTTATGAGATTCAGAATTTTCTGTAAACATATATTCTTTCTTAATCTATAGAACTAGCTATTCACATCCTATCAGGCTGTGTTTGCTGGAAGAGGGTGATGGAAATCAGATCAACAACAACAATAGTATCAACAAAACAACCCCAAGCCCACCAAAAAAAAAAGAGGGCTCTTTCTTGCATTAAACAAGTAAAGTGTTAGACAAAGCAGTGCCACTAGACCATGGCTGAGGTGAACATGCAGTTCATTTTCTGTAGTCACTGACACGCTGCTCTTTTCATCTGTTTCAAGCAGACCCTCAAGAAGAGTCAAGTGACAGACCTGTGGGTAAGTAGTTTTATACCGGAATGACTATGTGTTTTCCATCTAGGAAGCAGATTTTGCTGCTTCTGAATAATGCTACCACTGACACTGGCAGTGCAAGTGGGGAAAATAGAGGGCTGCAGGGAGGGAGAGCTGTGGGTATTTGTGTGGTCCTTTACAATGCTTGCTTGCCCTTTCAGGAGTAAACTGCTGAGGGCACAAGTATTTTTAGTGACTCTGAAGCGTCTCTCATCTGTTTCAGTTTACTCTTTCAGATTCCTGTGGCCAGGCCTTAGCCAGTGTGTTACTCCATTCTTTCGAACATTTGGAGGCAGTAGTATTGGGATGATGGCATAGAAAGGATTGCTATCCTGTCTGCTGAGGGAGTGCTGTCCCTGCGAGCTTAGTTCTCCCTGTTCCCATCATGTGGATGCTTTGACGCTGAGCTGAAGCTCATAAAGAGAAGGATAGCACATGTGCTATGAAGAATACTTGCTAGGTTTTTTTATCACATTCTTAAATTTGCACTGTAGACATGACTAGTCAGGCACGTCCTGTCGTTGCTAAACCAGAGCCTCTGTCAGAAGCTCATGGGTCTTTCCAGTTCACCAGTGTGAGGGGGACCGTAAGTGCTCCCTTCTCATGTGGGTGAGTCTTTTTCTTCACGCAGAATAGAGAGTTGAGCTGTGTTGTTGATGTTGGATGACTTTTAAAATCACATAAAACACTCTGCCTGAAGTGAGATTGGATATTCTTTTCACTTTGGAAAACCTTAAATTTAATGGTGTTGAATCCATGGAATATATAAATGTGGGGTTTTTTTCTCTCTGTGTCTTGGCAGCCACAGACAAGGTGGCTCTGTTAATAGGAAACATGAGCTACTGGAATCATCCCCAGCTCAAGGCTCCAATGGTAGATGTCTATGAATTGGCCAGTTTGCTAAGGCAGCTGGATTTCAAAGTTGTTTCTTTGCTGGATCTTACTGAGTCTGAGATGCGAAATGCAGTGGATGAATTTTTACTTCTCCTGGACAAAGGAGTTTATGGTAAGAACACATGAAATCCCTTCTGAAGTAGGTCAGTTTTATATGTATCAAGTAAAAAACATCTGGTGGTTGCCTCTGCTAAACAAACTTCAGAGTAGATATTACGTATGTAGAATGGGAAGAGTAAGATAAAGGCACCCACCAGCATATCCTTTGATTCTGGTTACAATGTTACTGTTCCTTTTAGAACAGATCAAATGCTTGAACTTTTTTAACTACATCTAAAACTGCAGTGCAGGCTTTGGTTTTGTTTGATAGTACTGATGTGCTTGTTTGCCTAGATTAGAATCTGGGGGACAGAGCACAAGACAGAAGTGGGGGAGAGCATGATGGAATTAATGCACGGAGCAAAAGCCCTCCTGTCTTGCATGGAAAAGGCCAAGAGTGGCCTGGTGTGGAGTGTAAGAAAAGTTCTTAATGTGGGCTTTGAGTTTTCAACTGACTGCCACTATTTTGTCATTTTTCTAAAAGCTAAGATTGGCTTAAAAACTCCTGAATTTATTTAGGACAGAGAGCAAAAAGTTTTGCCAGGTCCCCTATTTAGATTGCAGAATGCCTGTAGTAAAAGTCCATTTGAGAAAAAATTATTTAGTCCTTTTTTGGAACACAAGGTCAGCTTATTTTTTAGCATGACTGTTTTTACGGGTGTGTTACCTGATGCTCTGTCTGTGCAGAACGGGCTGCTCTGACATTTGGGCATTTATATCTGAGCCAAAACCTGCCTGACATGAAGCCTCAGTCTGGCAGGAACATTGAGGCTCTTTGAGAGCAGTTTGTGCTTTTTTATTCCCTGGGAAATAGATGGGCTTACCTATCTGGGTGAGCTTTGAGATTCTTGCACCTTCTCAAATTTTCCCAATAATTGTGGACATGAGTGTAGAAAATAAAATACTGAAAGGCTTCAATGAGTTTCTCAGCAGCACCATATGAAAGCTCTTATATGGCATATTTTTGCAGTTGTACTTTTCCAGCCAGTTGATATAAAAGGTAAGCAGAACAGTTTTTCAGTGGTATTTGGCAATAACTACTTCAGTTTAAATGATCACTTTGTTCTTTCTCCAGTGGCTATAAATGGCTTAAAGCCTATAAAAGATGCTGTCTATGCACAAATAGGTAATGATTTATTGCCTTTCTAGTGGGCATAGCTTCAAGTAGAAGAGGCATAGTGACTACTTCTGTTTAGTCCCTGCTACATATAAACCTGCTGCCTAATAGGTTGTGTAATTTTGGGTTACTGCCAGGAAAGTGGCATTTCAGATACTGGTCCTTAAGGGCAGGAGTAGTAAACAAAGTGATGATGATTGTCTCCTCTGATGTCTTAGTTTGTGCTGTTCTAAATGTAGGTTGCAATTAACATTGTGTTCCACACAGGGTAAAAGCACAGCCCCATATTTTTGAAAGGCTAAAAATATTTAGGCTGCTTTCTTTTTAAATGAGAGGGACTGAGGGAGGGAGACAGATATCACTTAAATGCTGACATCTCTGAGGAACTTGAGCCTACTTAAAATTGTTGTGTGCAAGTGTCTGTTGAGGCCCTCCAAACATGTTTACACTGCTTACCCCAGGTATGTGCAGATTTATTTCTGATCTTGAGTTCAACATATTAACTCTTGCAGGTACTTGGCACATTCCAAAGCACTGTCATCTGCCAAGGATAGAAAAGGAATGTAGTCAGTCAGTCCAATTACTTACAGAATATACACATCATAGAATTTCAAATATACATAGAATATACACAGAATCTCAAATATAACCCTGATTTGAGTCTAGATCCAAACTCTGGAAATCACATTGAGACTTTCCATTTAACTTCGGACCTGACACAAGCTCATGCAGTTGCAGTTCATACCACTTTTAGCAATTTTTAGTAATGATATCATAAGAATATAATGTTTCCAGCCAGCATAAATTGTCAGATTTCTGTTGACTTATTCAGCTGAGCACTAATTGCAGATATGACCCAAAGACAACTTTGACTAGATAAATAAAAATTCTTTTTAAAAGATGGAATTTGCATAATTAGGGAAAACCAACACTGGGAACAGGCAATAGGAAAATTCAATTAAATCATGCAAGCCTCTGATAACAGCATTTTATGGCAGTAGAGTTTATTAATTCTAAGATCATCTAATCTTCATGCAAATTTATATGACTTTAATATTGGACATTTTTATTCATATAAGGAAAATCTAAGCCCTAGCTTGCAGTTCCCTTTTTCAGGGCTGAGAAAAGCTTTCTTTAATTCCATGGTATGGTGGGGTTTTTTTCTACAAAAACATTGCATGCTTTATTGAAGATTTTAAACCTTAAAATGTTGTAGACTGTTGTGTAGTGACACATGAGGGAGATGATGGCAGAATAATCATTTCTGTCGAGGTATGCTTGCAAAGAGTTTGCTTTTTTAGTAGACACAGAAGAGTCATGAGTCTGTTACTAGGAGATAGAGCTGCAGTCAACTGAGCGTGAGGTGTTGGTAGTTTGGTAATGGGGATGTGCTCTGGAGGCCTACCAAACTCTTCAGTGGTTTTTTTCCGTCTAAAACTCTGCAGACTTAACTGCTACTCAGAGCTTTGTAATTGCACATGTCGAGAAGATGTTTTACAGTTGGCACGTTTCCTTGTTCCTATCTGTGAGTTACACATCATACATAACAGACTCTTTCTGTCAGAGGTCATAACTACATAGAGCATGTTGAGAGTAGTTCACTTTGTGTGTTTTATGCTATTATCTAATGGATTCTATTGCATGTGTGATTTTTAATTTATTGCTTATTTTAATTTATTGTGTTTGTGTATTGTGGAGTTGATGTTAATGTGGCTTGGAGTGGCTTCAGTGAACTCCCTGTCCCACAGCCACATACTGTGCATGAAGGTTTTGACCTTCTTAGTACTCCAGTGTCCTGCTCACTGTGCTTTCAATCACACCTGTTTTAAACTCAGGTTTGTTATACTATGCTGGCCATGGCTATGAAAACTATGGGAACAGTTTCATGGTTCCTATTGATGCCCCAAATCCCTACCGCTCAGCAAACTGCCTGTGTGTACAGAACATCCTCCGGCTGATGCAGGAAAAGCAGACGGGACTCAACGTGTTCCTGCTGGATATGTGTCGCAAAAGGTATCGCCCTGCATTCCTGGGTGGTGAGAGCTGACATCAGCTCTTTGGGATCTTAACAGAAAGCTGTGCCTCCTGCTGAAGAGGAGTGTTTGGGCTGAGAATTCACTGTACTGCAAAGTTCATGGTTCTGAGAATTCACAGCCTGCACCTGAGTGCTTTTAGCAGCAGCAGCAGGATTCATCCACAGCCGCCTTCTGCCTGTGGCCTTGGATACAGATGTGCACCTGGTGGTTAGACTCTATCCTTATGGTTACAAACCTGCCTCCTGATTTGAATGACATTTATTTCTTCTTCGTTGTTGTTGTCTTTTAAAAGTTATAAACAGACTGATCAGATAAAAGGGAAATTGGACATCTTAAAGAAGAAACAGGACACTTTCCCCTGGCATCATTATCCATCTTCTTCATTACAGGGAGGAAGGAGAATCCCTGTGATCAAAGGCATGTTAATTTAGCAGAAGGGCTCAAGTGAACTGCTTAGTTTAGAACTCTTTAGAGCCATGAATTTTGCTTTTATGCCGAGGATGTTGTATCTTTATTCAGAGGTTAAAAACCAACTGATTTATGGGATTTTTCTAAACAAAGTGCTGTGTTCTTGCCATATTGAGAAATTACTCTGATCAAGTAAATTTGTACTTGGAATCAGCTCTTCAGTCAGCACTTCTGGCAATTACTCTCTAAGGAATGTTTCATAACAGAAAATTGCTGGTGCTTTAGTATCTGTGGAGCCTCTAAACTTCGCTGCTAATGAATGCTAATGCTAATGAACTGCCCACAGCCCAGTACAGCTCCACAATCTGCTGTTCAAACAGAAAATCGATCTACATAAGCCTGATACTAACACCACCATGACTGGGAAAAAAAAACCTAAAATACCATGCTCTTTTTGACATAACCTAAAATGAGTGGATATCAGAATTGGGTTTTGCAGAGATTGCAGCCAAACTCTACTGGTTACTATAGCATGTCCCTCTCTGGGTAAGGCATCATGCCTCTGTCTTTGTACAGACCTCAGGAAGAGTGTTGATGGTGCTGACTTTTGTCTTTTAGCAGCCAGGATTCATTCCAGACTTGTAGGAGTGAAACAAATTTCTTATTCTGAACTCTGCTTTTTGTATTTTGAACTTGTTGCTATTATTAGTGCTCAAATTATTATTTTACTTTCTTGTGTTTCCATTTATTACAGAAATGAATATGATGACACTGTTCTTATCTTGGATGCTCTGAAGGTTACGGCCAACATTGTTTTTGGATATGCAACGTAAGGAAATTTTTCTTCTGTGCCACAGAAATGACTGAAATTGTATAGCTGATCTTTCCCAGAACAGTGCTATGGGCCAGTTGACCTTGGTCACTTTTCAAGTGCAAAAACTGCTGAATATAAGTAGTCAGGAGCTTTACTAAAGTCTTCTGGAATAAATTTAAGCTCCTTTTATAAGCAGTGTGATGAACAGGTCTGGTCTGTGATGTCATCATAAGTGAAACCTTCCCTGAACTGCTTGCAAGGGAACACCAAGAGCAGCTTGGCCTTAGACACAACCTGGTTTTCAAATTGTACGGTTTCTTTTCCCCATTCCCAACACAAATTTGCTGCTAATCATGCAAGTTTTTCAGTGTCTTTTCCTTATTTGATACTGATCTCACAGGTGCCAAGGAGCAGAAGCTTTTGAGATTCAGCAGTCAGGGTTGGCCAATGGAATCTTCATGAAGTTCCTGAAGGACCGTTTGTTAGAAGACAAGAAAATCACTGTTCTACTTGATGAGGTTGCAGAAGGTGAACTCCAGCTTTCTGCACTAACAGCCTCCTCAGCCTGCATTACTGAAAGCAACTTTGCTTCTATGTCCTTCCTCTCATGGTGAATGTGTTACACTACTTGAAGCTCTTTCTTGTTGTGTTTTGTTCAAATAGCAGCTTTTATCAAGAAGTGGGTGCTACTGGGCAGCATATTAACAATGTTCCTGATGCTGAGCTTCTTTAACAGTGTTCAATTTTATACTTTCCTCTTTGGTGAACCTTATTTGTTCCGAGTATCTTTCTGCATGGAGCTTTGAATTGTCCCTCCACAAAACTGCTCTTCTGTCCCATGGTGCCAGCTGCTTGTGGTACTCCAGTATATTCATTTAAACAATTAACAGAGTCCTACCTGCCTCAGAGTGCTGTGGCAATGAGAATCATTTGTTCTCTGTCAAGAACAGTAAGCTTTCTAAGTTCACTGAAAAGGTTAACATGCCTGATTCAATGACTGTATTTTTTAGTTGATGGGAGAAGCACTAAAGTGAAAATTGTGGTGGGAAAGCACACTGCTTCTGTGCAAACATCTACTCCAAGCACAGAACAACAGTGTCAGACTGGTGTGTATAGGTGCATCAGCCCAGCTCTGCCTTGGGTTCAGCAGCCTGGGGCAGCTGCAGGTTGCAGAGCTTTCTCTTCTTTTCAAGAGTGCAAGGAAAGCTTGACTTGTCAGGCAGCATGACAAGCACTACTGTGAGTATTCCTAGATGTTGGGTGTCAGGGAGTACAGTGGTGCAGTGCAGACAGTGCTGGAGGAGTGTTCCCATTAAGTGTTCCATGGAAAAGGCTGCAGCCTGTTGGCACAGTGGTTCCTGCTAGCTGCCTTTGCCACAAGAGTGCAGTGCTGGCTCGTGGTCATCTTGGTGGCCACCAGGTCCCCAAGGTCCTTCCTTGCAGAGCTGTGTCCCAGTGAGTCAGGCCCTTTCTGGACCTGTGCAGGGGATTATTCCTGCCTGGGAGTAGAACTTGGTGTTCCCTGTTACTGGGCTGAACAACATTCCTCTCTGCTCAATTCCACAGCCTATCCAGGACTCTCTGAAGAGTACAGTCTTGTGGGGTATCAGCCACTCCTCTCAGTTTTTAATCGTCTGCAAACTTGCCAAGCTTTGCACTCTGTCCTAATGTGGGTCATTAGTGATGCTGTTAAATAATCAAAATTGGGCCCTCGTATCTAAGCCTAAAATACTCGCCTTGCTCCTGGTTCTTTAGTATAGTCTCCTCCAATGGAATTCTTCACATCCTTGAGATTAGTCACTGTAATTAGGACAATACCCAGCTGGCTTTGAGGAACAGGGGAGGGTGTTGGCCAGGCCTTGTGACAACCCTCTGGGCTCTGCAGAGCTGCTTTGGCCTTCAGGGAGGGAAGAGCTGAGCAAGGAATACTTGTAAAATGGCAGCTTTTGATGAATGTGCTGGCTCTGGCATAACCACAGCAACCACACAACACTGCCAGGAGGTACTTCATTCACAGAATCACCACATTGGAAGAGACCTCCAAGATCACCAAGTCCAAGCCAAATTCAGTTGGAATTGCAGCAGCATTGGTTTTGAAAGAACTTCTCTGCATCTTGTTTTTAGATATGGGCAAGTGTCCCCTTACCAAAGGCAAGCAAGCCCTGGAGATCCGCAGCAGCTTGTCAGAGAAAAGGGCATTAACTGATCCCATTCAACAAAGCACATCTTCTGCAGAGTCCCTGGCACGGAACTTGCAGTGGGCCAAAGCTCATGGTATGGTACAGTCTGCTTTTAGATGATCCTACTGCCATGATGGAAGAAAGGAGAGTACGTACTGTTGAATGGCAATGGAAGAAATACAAGGTTATAGCTGCATTTTCATTACTATGTTCAGTTGGAAATGTTTGTGTTGGGGTTTACCCCTACATGACATAGTAATGAACAATGTGACATGTAAAATTCATATACATTCAGTATATTTAAGACCACTCGGACACTGGAGGGGAGACTTACAGGTTGTCTGCCTTCTGGGACAGTCTCCCAGTAGTCTGTGTGTCTACCAGTGACACTTGTAAGACGTCACTGATCTCACTCTGAAGTCATCACCTAAAATAGCCAGGTGAACTGTATGGTAAATATGCATGATGAAAAGGAGTTTTCAGTGTAGACAACTAAGAAAACTAAAATAAGCATGAGATGAGTTCCAGGCTTCCTAGGCGTCTTTTAAGAAGGCCAGTGGGGTTTAAGGCCTCTTTACTTTTTTCACCTAAACCTGTTGGAGTACATCTTCAAATTTCTTTGACAGGTGGGGCAGAAGGTCAGGGATGGCATTTCTAAGACCACTTATCATATAGGAAGATGCTCTCAGAGATGTTTATTTGTGATGACAAGTGCTTAATTCTTGTTCGTTAAATGATTGAAAAAGAAAAATGCATATCCTAACTTATATTTGGACTCTAATGATGTGTTATTCACAGAGCTTCCAGAAAGTATGTCCCTTGAATTCCAGTGTGGTGTTCAGATTCAGTTGGGGTTTGCAGCCGAGTTCTCCAATGTCATGATAATCTATACACGGATAGTAAAGAATCCCCCTGAAATCGCAGCTTGCAGAGCCCACGTTACAGACTTCCCACTTGTAAGTGCTTCCTGCTGCTGTCTTGTGATCTCGCTCCACTGAAGTTGAAAATTTTCTGTTCCATCCCTATCAAGCTGCATCTTTTATAATAAAATGGGTCTAAACTGTTGAAACTTCTCAAACTGAAAGAAAGACTATTTTATGATCTACAAATTCAAATTAAGTTCTCATCTCTTTCTTGCAACAGGACCTGGATGTAGATCTTAAAGAAGCCAATAAAGGAACTCCTGAGGAAACTGGAAGCTTTTTACTATCAAAGGACCTTCCCAAACACTGCCTCTACACCAGGCTGAGTTCACTGCAAAAACTAAGGGTTAGTATATACTATTCTTTACAAGTTTGCCCGGATAACAGACACTAAGCATGTTGCTTTGCAGTTCTGTTGAGTCAGCTGTGTATTGTCTGTATAGTAAGTTCTTTGGAGGGAAAGAAATTATAATAACAGAGTTTAGTGACTTGAATTTCACAGCGGAAAAGACAGGGAATTGATGCATATGCAATCCTGAAACCAGTAGGCAAGGCCCTTTGTATTTTCCATGCCCATGCTGAACTTGACCAAGATGGTTATTTTTGTGTGATCACCTATTGCATACTCTGGGGGTGTTCTTATCCTATTCAGGAAGAACATGACCTGAAGCAGAGTTGCCTCTTACTTTGATCTCAGTAGTAAGAGATCAAAGTGTTGTGTAGCATCAGCCTGTGCTCTTGGACACACAGTTTCAGGGCACTGTTAAGTGTCTCTGTATCTTCTCCAGGAGACCAGAGCCTCTCTCAGGGTTTCCTGTAATGTTTATTTGGAGAGGAAGTATAATTTTTTCTCTCCCCACCTTTCCTCTTTTACAGGAACACTTGATCTTCACTGTTTGCTTGCACTATGAGTATTCAGGAATAGAAGATACAATGGATGAAAGAAAGGAAGTTAATGCTGGGAAGCCTCTTATTGCTAAATTAGGCCTTCATCATGGATTCAAAAACAAGAACTGTCCTCAGACCTGTTGTGTGCCTGGTTATCCTTTTCATAATCCAGTAGAATCGAGTCCAGAGGCACCTGAATACTACATCCCTGGTGATTGCCAACCCAGTTCCTGTCCAGGTGTTTACCATCCAAACCATACTTGCTCAGCCAGCATCACACAACCAGAGGCATGTTCCTGCAATGGGGCTTCCAGGATATTGGCTTCAAGACATGAAGAACAGAATTACTCATCTGCTGTGGGAAAGAGTAATGTACCAGTAGAGACCACTGATGATACTGTTGAACTGGAATTTTTCCTCTCTGACAGCCTCAGCCTCTCTGAAAAGCAGTAACTGGGATGTTTTGGAATAGACCAGAGAGCCATCCTTGAACAGATGCATTCTCCTCTCTGATGGTTGGATGTCCAGTGTCTCAGATGGCATCTGAGATGGATTAAGATCTGTGCAAGGAACTCAGAACCTGAAGAGCCAGTAAACTGCCATCACTTTGCTTTTGTTTTTAAGAGAACTACAGATGATCAGAGTGAGCAAAGCCACAGATTCATACTGTGGTGGATTGTTCTTAGTACGTTTTTGGGTTTGTTTTTTTTTTAAATAACACTCTTAAGATTTTTGCTGGTCTGATATCTAGAAAGGTATTTTTTCATGTTCTGGAAGAGCACCAACTGGAAAGATGAGGGCAAGTGCCTGCTCATAGCAAGCAAGGTACTGTATGCCCATATGTCTCAGAGACATGCTGAGGGCTAAAAGTGAATGGGCAAAAGGAGTGAAAGAAGGATCACCAGAAAAGTGATCTTTTATTGGGTCCTTAAAAGTCTTGATGCATTGAAAATGTGAAAATACTGGGGTGTGAGGAAACTAAAATCCAAGGGAGTTTCAGTAGTAGCCTCTCCTGCACTGATAATATTCATAAGTAGTATTGCTATATAGATCCCCATCATAAAAATAAAATATCTGAATGTCATTAAGGTGACCAAACCAGTTTCAATATCCAGTGGAGAGTGCTGTTATCTGGTAGCCTGGTAACGTGCTGGATGGGCACTGAGGGATGTGCTGGTGTGGCCATAAAACTTTTGAGATGGGAATGTTAATGCATCTTTGACTAGATCTGGTGATCTTCAGGTTCATCTGTGCTGAAAGGTGGATACATGTACATGGACATTAATGTGGCTATTTGCAGGATGACAGCCATGCTTGAAGTAATCTCTACATGAGCTTGAATTTGTTTTTTCCTGCAGGGTGTTAAATAGTGACATACCTATTAATGAATGAGATGTACCTGCATTAACTATTCTGCACAGTTGACTTCTAAATCAAATTATAGCTTGAGACATGGTCTAGGACTGTAATGTTTAGCAAATACTTTCTCAGTTTCCTAATTTGTATAAAAGGTTATTCTTTTTTCTTACTGTGTAATAAACTTGTCCTCAAAATTACGTATCTGTGCATATGTAGTTGGTATATGATTCTACTCCTTCCAGCCTTAAAAAGTCCAAAACTTTATTGAAACAGAACATGTAATAAAATAATTTTCTTAACAGAAAAGAAGGGCAAATCTGAATCATGAGCTTCAGCTCAAGATACAGAGATCTGGGCCTGTAAGGGTTTCTCAAACTGTACACTACAAAGATGCTCCATTACAGGTTCATTAAGGCTTCTGGCTCCTGAGAGCCACCTGCACTGCTGGCTAAAGCTCAGTGATCCTCCCTCCATCACCTCTCAAAGGTTCTGCCACTATGGCCCATGGTCTGTGTCAGCACAGAGGGCAACTGAGTCATCTCTGAGGATCTATACCTGAGATGTTTGAAAGGTAATGTCTTGGTTTGAAAGACAGGTGTCTGCCAAGAGAGGTTGAACCCTCCCCCAGGACAGAGAATGTGATTTCCTTTCCTCCCTCCCTCCGAATTATTCAATTTTGTAAATCAAGGGCTTTCAGGCAAAGGTATGGGAAAAAAGGAATATCAGTTCTTTACTAGTATCTATAAACAAGCAATAACAATAATAGCAACCACAACTAGAACCAGAAAACCAATAGCAGATGGCTTGTGAGCTGCTGAGCCTTTGCCCATGTGGTGTAATCACGGTTGCAAGCAGCAGGGGCGCTGTTGAGCTCCCCGGCCGGGCAGGGCAGGCGCGATGACTCCCGAGCGGCTGCAGGTGGCGCTGTGGCGCAGGGTCAGGTCAGTGTCCAGCAGCTGGTGATGGCGGACAGGCTGAGAAAGCGCGGAGGGCAGCGAAACGGCTCGGAGCAGCGAGAAAGCAGGGCAGCAGGGGCGGGCGCCAGCTCTCTCTCCCCGTCCAGCCAGCGGGCAGCAAGGATTTCTGCAGTCACAGCAGACGCCGCGGTCTCGTGCGGCAGAGGGCGGGGGGCAGGCAGCAGAGGCCACGGGACTCTCCCAGCAGCAGCCGCGAGGAAACGCAGCCTGGGGGCGGGGGAACGTGCTCTTCCCCGTGGGGAGAAAAGGTTGAATCAAAGCTCACCCAGTCAGGAGAAAACAGGGCACAGTTGGATTCCCTCTGGTCCCAGCCGAAAAGCAAAGAGCAGCCTCTCCTCTCAGCGTCCGAACCACAAGAGAGAGAGGTTCCAAGGCCTCCCTCTTCCCTTCACCTGCCTTGCCCAAGCCCAGCTTTTGTCTTTTTTACAAAAGGCTGGATTGCTCTAAACATCTAACTATTTGTTGCTTAGTAACAGGAATGGGAAGAAATTCTCAACCCCCGACATCATCCACCCCGAATTTTTTTTCCATTCGAACATGTTACATTGAGCTTAAACATTTAAATTATATACACACATGCATTACTCTAATTATATACATATATACATATTACATACAGGTATGGATACAGGCACAGTGTTATGGGCAATTCAACCCCAACTAAGGTCTCCCTGAGGTATGCATCGTGCTTCTCCATCCTTTTGCATCACCCACCAGGTACACCCTGGTTCCTGAGCGAAAACAACCCCACGGGTGGGTTTGTCTTTGCCTGAGGCAGAATTAATCCAAACAGTTTTCCCTAGCATGCCTCTCATGTGTACCACTGGAACTTTATCCCCGTCTGCTGTTTGCAGGGGGCCAGATTGGGCAGGGCCAGCTCGGCTGGTGGAACCTCGGGTGTTAACTAGCCAGGTGGCCTTGGCTAGATGCTGTTCCCAACCTTTAAAAGTCCCCCCGCCTAAAGCTTTCAAGGTGGTTTTTAGCAGACCATTGCATCGCTCCACTTTGCCAGCAGCAGGTGCATGATAAGGAATGTGGTACACCCACTCAATGCCATGTTCCCTAGCCCAGGTGTTTATGAGGCTATTTTTAAAATGAGTCCCGTTGTCTGACTCAATTCTCTCAGGGGTACCATGCCTCCACAGGACTTGGTTTTCAAGGCCCAGGATGGTGTTACGGGCAGTGGCGTGAGGCACAGGGTAGGTTTCCAACCACCCCGTGGTGGCTTCTACCATTGTGAGCACGTAGCGCTTGCCATGACGGGTTTGAGGCAGTGTGATGTAATCAATCTGCCAGGCCTCTCCATACTTATATTTAGACCACCTCCCACCATACCACAGGGGTTTCACCCGCTTGGCTTGCTTGATGGCAGCACACGTCTCACAATTATGGACTACCTGGGAGATACAGTCCATGGTTAGATCCACCCCTCGGTCTCGTGCCCACTTGTAGGTGGCATCTCTGCCCTGATGGCCAGAGGCATCATGGGCCCATCGAGCTAGGAACAGCTCTCCCTTGTGTTGCCAATCCAAATCTATCTGTGACACTTTTATCTTTGCGGCCTTATCCACCTGTTCGTTGTTTCGGTGTTCCTCATTAGCTCGGCTCTTGGGGACATGGGCATCCACATGATGGACTTTCACAGGTAGCTTCTCCACCCTAGTGGCAATGTCCCGCCACTCATCAGCAGCCCAGATTGGTCTTCCTCTACGCTGCCAGCTGGCTTTTTTCCACCTTTCCAACCAACCCCATAGAGCATTGGCTACCATCCATGAATCAGTGTAGAGGTAGAGCTTTGGCCACTTCTCTCTTTCAGCAATGTCCAGGGCCAGCTGGACAGCTTTGAATTCAGCAAGTTGACTTGATCCCCCCTCTCCTTCTTTAGCCTCTGCGACCCGTCGTGTGGGGCTCCATACAGCTGCTTTCCACTTCCTATTTGCCCCCACAATACGACAGGAACCATCAGTGAACAGAGCGTAGCATGTTTCATCTTGTGGCAGTTGGTTGTAAGGTGGAGCTTCCTCTGCACGAATCACTTGTTCCTGCTCCTCTTCATCCGTGAGGCCAAAGTTTTCACCTTCGGGCCAATTTGTAATTATTTCTAAGATCCCAGGGCGATTCGGGTTTCCAATACGGGCGCGCTGTGTGATGAGAGCAATCCATTTGCTCCACGTGGCATCAGTGGCATGGTGGGTTGAGGGAACCTTTCCCTTGAACATCCACCCCAGCACTGGCAGTCGGGGTGCAAGGAGAAGTTGTGCTTCCGTACCAATTACCTCTGAGGCGGCTTGGACTCCTTCATAGGCTGCTAGGATTTCCTTCTCGGTGGGAGTATAGTTGGCTTCGGACCCTCTGTAACTTCGGCTCCAGAATCCCAGTGGTCGTCCTCAAGTCTCGCCAGGCACCTTCTGCCAAAGGCTCCAGGACAGACCATTTCCCCCGGCTGCGGAGTAGAGCACATTCTTCACTTCTGGTCCTGTCCTGACTGGACCAAGAGCTACTGCATGAGCGATCTCCTGCTTGATCTGGACGAAGGCTTGTTGCTGTTCAGGGCCCCAGTGGAAATCATTCTTCTTGCGGGTCACCAGGTAGAGAGGACTCACAATCTGGCTGTACTCGGGGATATGCATCCTCCAGAAACCTATGGCGCCTAGGAAGGCTTGCGTCTCCTTCTTGTTGGTTGGTGGGGACATCACTGTGATCTTGTTGATGACTTCGGTAGGAATCTGACGTCGGCCATCTTGCCACTTCACTCCTAGGAACTGGATCTCTTTGGCAGGCCCCTTGACTTTGCTCTTCTTGATGGCAAAACCGGCTTCCAGGAGAATTTGGATGATTTTCTCTCCTTTCTCAAACACTTCTTCCGCTGTGCTCCCCCACACAATGATGTCGTCGATGTACTGCAGATGTTCCGGAGCCTCACCCTTTTCCAGAGCAGCCTGGATCAGTCCATGGCAGATGGTGGGACTGTGCTTCCACCCCTGGGGCAGTCGGTTCCAGGTATACTGCACGCCCCTCCAGGTGAAAGCAAACTGAGGTCTGCACTCTGTTGCCAGAGGAATGGAGAAAAATGCATTTGCAATGTCAATAGTGGCATACCATTTTGCTGCCTTGGACTCTAGCTCATACTGGAGCTCCAGCATGTCTGGCACAGCAGCACTCAGAGGTGGAGTCACCTCATTCAAGGCACGATAGTCCACAGTCAATCTCCATTCTCCGTCAGATTTGCGCACAGGCCAGATGGGGCTGTTAAAGGATGAGTGGGCCTTGCTGACCACCCCTTGGCTCTCCAGCTCACGGATCATCTTGTGGATGGGAACCACAGCATCTCGATTAGTCCTGTATTGCCGGCGGTGCACTGTCGAGGTGGCAATTGGTACTTGCTGGTCCTCCACCTTCAAAAGTCCAACTGCAGAAGGGTTCTCTGATAGTCCAGGCAAAGTGTTCAATTGCCTCACGCCCTCTGCCTCGACAGCAGCTATTCCAAAAGCCCACTTGAGTCCTTTTGGGTCTTTGAAATAGCCGTTACGGAGGAAGTCTATGCCTAGAATACATGGAGCCTCTGGGCCAGTCACAATGGGATGTTTTTGCCACTCCTTCCCAGTCAGGCTCACCTCGGCTTCAACCAGGGTCAACTGCTGTGATCCCCCCGTCACGCCAGCAATAGAAATGGATTCTGCTCCCGCAAGTCCCGATGGCATTAGGGTACACTGCGCACCTGTATCAACTAGTGCTTCATATTTCTGTGGCTCTGATGTGCCAGGCCATCGAATCCACACAGTCCAAAAACACGGTTTTCCCGTACCTCTACCTGGCTAGAGGCAGGGCCCCTCTAGCACTGGTTATCATTCCCTTCCTGGTCATACATTCTAGAGGTTCCTTCAAGGGGATCTGACCCATCATCTTCCCTTCTATTGTACCTAGCAGGTCGGCCACAGGAAGCTGAGGCTACCTTCGCTTTAGCCGAACCCCCTCGGCCAGCATTTCCCTCCTTAAGCTGACGCACCCGTGCTGCCAGGGCAGTAGTGGGCTTCCCATCCCACCTCCTCATGTCTTCCCCATGGTCATGCAGAAAGAACCACAACTCAGCTCGTGGGGTGTACCCTCTCTCCCTAGCCGGGGGACGTCTGGCTCTGGTATTGGGGCCTGTGACTCTCACTGGTGCCACATTGATCCTCCTCATCTCGTCCCTAATCTCCTCCCTCAGGTCCTTCATCTCCTCTCTCATCTCCCTTATCTCTTTCATCTCCTCCCTGAGGTCTTGAACCACAGCAGAGACCTGAGCCTTCATCGGGTCACTGATCACACTTGCATAATACCTGAGCCTGTCAGCTATTGAGCCCACCGTCTCTCGATTGTCATCAGCATTAATAGTTGCAAGGAAGGTGGCATGTTGGTCTGGCCCTTGCCTTGCAAGGCTCCACAACATTTGCCCGGTGCACCTGACCTTATCAGGGTCATTTTCGTGCTGTCCATCCCTCCCAAAGAGCACCTCCATTATGGCTGCTTCTCTCAGCCGTTGGATCCCTTCCTCAATGGTCTTCCAGGACATTCTACGGTGGGGATCCTGCATTCTGTCTTTGTGGACAAACTTCTCTCTTACACCCATTAAAAGCCTCTCCCAGAGAGAAAGGGGCCCTGTCTCCCTCGCGAACACTTTGTCAACACCCGGGTCTTGGGCCAAGGGTCCCAAATTCTTTGCTTCATTATTATCCAGCTGCACACCTGGGCCCATAAGGTCCCAAACCCGAAGTAACCAGGTTTGGAAGGCTTCGTGCGCGCGTCGCTTAACATCATCTCGCAGATTACGGAGAGTATCAAAGTGGAAGGACTCAGTGATGATTACGGGCTCAGACTCCACTGCTGATTGTGAGGGCAATGGCTCTCCATCATCATTAACTGGGCGTACTGATTTGGTCTTATACTTTGTACGCACCACAGGGGCAACTTTGGCTGGCCGTGGCTGCTCTTGGGATTCAGCTGGAACCTGGATGGTTGTAACATCTGTGGGTTCCACTGCTGCACCATCAGACTCTTTCCCTTTGGGGCGAGGAGAGGGTTTTACACCTGCTAGGGAGATGTATTCCTTCAGCAGCTGGTATATTCTTGTGGTTAGCACAGGTTCCTCCCCTGGGAACATTTTGCTATATTTCATAAACAAGATAAAGTTTGGGGGTTTTAAAAACTTTTTCCCCCGTTTGGGGTTTCTCGGGTTTCCCCTTTTGCCCCTGGGGGGGGCTCGGGGCCCCCCCTTCTGGGCCCCTTTTTTCTCTTTTTTTTTTGAATTTAAAAAAAAAAAGACCTTTTTTCTTTTTTTCCTTTTTTTTGAAATTTTGGGTGTTCCTTCCCTAGCCACCTCAACAACAACATATTCTGTGTATCATCTCCTCCACTAGCACCCCCACCCACTCCGGATGGTTCGTTTCTGAGGCAGGCTGTTGGACAGGGTCAGGCTGTGGGGTATCCCCAGGCTCTGGGACAGCCTCGGGCTCTGTGGCTGCATCCCTATTCCCTAGTACAGCTGTTGGAATGGTTACCCAGGGAATTTTCACCTTATCCCGGAATGCAAAGTAGGATAGACCTATCAGCCACAGCAACACCAGGCACTGTATGATATCATAAGCATTTAGAGAGTTTCCAAACCCTTCGAGCATTAGTTGGGTAGGCCCAAAGTAATGAATAAAAGGTTGGGAAAACCTTCTCCTGGTGTTATCTCCTCACAAAAGGTACCATTACCAAACAAACTCCAAAAACATGTACTGATGGTGTCAAAAAACTGTAACCATGTGCCTGCCGTTAAAATGAACTGAAAGATCCAGAAATTCTTCACCCTATTGGCCCATTGTGCAAACTGGATGACAGCCACAATAACCTTAGTTATAGGGCCCATGTTTAGGTAGGGAGCTGCAAATGGGAAAAATGTGGTCACAAGTATGTGCCAACCAAACCAGGGTATACTCAACATAGTACCACTCAATGAGGTTTTCATGTTCACCACACTAAGATAGGTCTCACAGAAACTGTTATTCCTTTTTCTTCCAATGCCCTCGTGCCGCACGTTGGGCGCCACAATCTGTCTTGGTTTGAAAGACAGGTGTCTGCCAAGAGAGGTTGAACCCTCCCCCAGGACAGAGAATGTGATTTCCTTTCCTCCCCTCCCTCCGAATTATTCAATTTTGTAAATCAAGGGCTTTCAGGCAAAGGTATGGGAAAAAAGGAATATCAGTTCTTTACTAGTATCTATAAACAAGCAATAACAATAATAGCAACCACAACTAGAACCAGAAAACCAATAGCAGATGGCTTGTGAGCTGCTGAGCCTTTGCCCATGTGGTGTAATCACGGTTGCAGGCGGCAGGGGCGCTGTTGAGCTCCCCGGCCGGGCAGGGCAGGTGCGATGACTCCCGAGCAGCTGCAGGTGGCGCTGTGGCGCAGGGTCAGGTCAGTGTCCAGCAGCTGGTGATGGCGGACAGGCTGAGAAAGCGCGGAGGGCAGCGAAACAGCTCAAAGCAGCGAGAAAGCAGGGCAGCAGGGGCGGGCGCCAGCTCTCTCTCCCCGTCCAGCCAGCGGGCAGCAAGGATTTCTGCAGTCACAGCAGACGCCGCGGTCTCGTGCGGCAGAGGGCGGGGGGGCAGGCAGCAGAGGCCACGGGACTCTCCCAGCAGCAGCCGCGAGGAAACGCAGCCTGGGGGCGGGGAACGTGCTCTTCCCCGTGGGGAGAAAAGGTTGAATCAAAGCTCACCCAGTCAGGGAGAAAACAGGGCACAGTTGGATTCCCTCTGGTCCCAGCCGAAAAGCAAAGAGCAGCCTCTCCTCTCAGCGTCCGAACCACAAGAGAGAGGTTCCAAGGCCTCCCCTCTTCCCTTCACCTGCCTCGCCCAAGCCCAGCTTTTGTCTTTTTTACAAAAGGCTTGATTGCTCTAAACATCTAACTATTTGTTGCTTAGTAACAGGAATGGGAAGAAATTCTCAACCCCGACAG